>NDFG01000029.1:1474449-1534560 GCA_002167245.1 Sporophila hypoxantha
GCACCAGGAACTGCTGCACCATGGGCTCCAGCAGCCTGCATGTGATTCCTGAGCTATTTTGGGACCTTTCTGGCAGAAAAGTGCAATATCATCGTTGAAGAGACTGCTGGGGGATAAGCTGTGCCTGCGATCTGAGCTGGCAAATGTGCAGAGAGCTGCCAGGCGTGGGGATGTGCCCTGGGGTGCAGGCACAGGGAGGCTCAGCCCCTCCTGTCACACTGCAGGAGGGGTTGACCAGGCTGACACATTCATGGGCTCTGAGCCCTGCTCCAGGGGCAGCTCTGTGCTGCCCTCCCCAGTGCCCTGGGCTCTCAGAGGGCTGCATTTCACACACCAGCTCCCAYATTTTGCTCAGTAACACTGAGGAAGTTCATTGTAAGGCAGTTGTTCATGTACCTGA
The DNA here is from genome assembly GCA_002167245.1 of Sporophila hypoxantha. Classification (NCBI taxonomy): domain Eukaryota; kingdom Metazoa; phylum Chordata; class Aves; order Passeriformes; family Thraupidae; genus Sporophila; species Sporophila hypoxantha. Next base: position 1,474,850 of record NDFG01000029.1, read on the forward strand.
AGCTGTTCCCATTTGTTTCACCTCCTCCTTGTGTTCCCTACACTCCATCTTCCTCCTGTGCTGCCTTGCTGAGCTGGCCTTTTTAATGAGAGGCTGGAAATCTAAAGGGGACTGAGGCTCCATCTTCTACCCTGGAGGTGTCCCAGGTCTCTCTCCTTCAGGTCATCTGCCTCCAAATGCTGCTGGACAGGGGTGGGGTGGGTGTGGAGCACAAGCTGTGTGCCCACACTCCCTTCCTGCAGTGCTCAGGGCACCTTTCCTGAGTGAGGGAGGAGCAGCGTGACTCAGAAATTGCAGATCAAGGTGAGCCCAAGGGTGGCCCATAAACCAATTACCAGGTTAAGCAGATAATGCCACTGGTTGGTGCACAGATTTATTGTCACTTCTGCAGTTCTGAAGCACTTTATAAAGGAAGCTTTCCCCTTCATCACCTTGGTGGTCAGGGGGTGGTTGGTGGTGCTCAGCTCTCCTGCCCTCCTGTCTTGCACTTTCCAAGACATGKKCACACAATTCCCTTCCTCCTGCTTGTCCTGGTGTGACTGAATTTGGCACACTAGTGCCCTGGGAACAGAGCTAGTTTTTAAGCTCTAACAGYCTCCCTGTTGTCACCACTTGGGACATCTCAGCAGCAGAAATAGGAAATTACCTCAGGCAGGGAAGAAGGAAACTCTGCACAGTTTAGGCTGTGCCTCCTGCTGTGTCACTGTGTTTTTGAGGGGCTGTGTCCAGAGCTCTAGAGCTGGTGCAGACCCCAGTGGTGTTRATGGAAGGACCCTCACTGCTGCTCAGGGGCAGCTGGAGCTCTCTGGAGCCCTGCAGAGGGGTGCTGCTGCTGTGRTGGGAATAGAATCTCCTTAGAGGCCCCTTCCCATGGCTGTTACACATCCTGTGTGATCTCAGAGTGACATGAGTTGTGTTATCTGGATTTTAGGCAAAGAAGGACCCATTTTTCATTTTTGGCACGTCCTTGGGAGAGATCAGGCTCTTCTCAGGGTGGTTGGAGGAGTTCAGCTCTGCAGGGCCTTTGCCCATGGCTTTTCCATGGCAAGGTTGGGTGAGTGCATCCAGCAGTGATGGTCTGGGAGTTACTGGAAGTAACATGGCTGTGTGACTCAAACATAAGTGCTAAAAGGTAAAAAAAAWTTGGCATAGATTAAATATTCAACAAAGAGGCTGAGCTCTGCTTGCTTTGGCAAACAAGTACATCCCCAAATGGATCAAACAAGTTGTAATGCAGAACAAATTGGAATAGTAGAGGATTTGTCTCAGATGCTTAAAATCATATTTTATCCCCTGCCTTTATATTYCCATCTATTCAAGCAAAAAACATATTTTGAAATAGTGGTGGAAAAAAAAGCTGAGTGTGTGTTGTTTGTTCTTTCATGCTATGGCACAGTCTTATATTTTGGTCTTGTGCTCTTTTCCAACCTTGGAACAACCTAAAAGATAGCTGGCTAATGTGCTGTACTCAATTGCTTCTCTTTTCCCCCCAAAGGTTTGCAAAAATTATTTTAAATTAYGCAGGGTACAAAGTTCTTCTAATTTCTAGCACAGAGAATTCATTTTCAATTCCTCTATCAAAGCAAAATGACAAATACAAAATGCAAGTGAAACCAGATGGACTAACTATATTAGGAGTGCTGCATGCATATTTTGTGTCACTTATTAGCATTCATTAAGTCAAACACGGGGAGAAATAAGCTTTGCCTACATGTATTAAACCAATAAGGCTGGCAAGGATCCAAGCCTGCTCTCGTGGATTAATTGTTTTATAACTGCTTTAATTAAAATTGTTCAGTATATGATTAACCTAAAAGTTTTAATTTCCACAAAATTGTTGAACAAATGAGACATTAATATTTTACATTAACCGTGGAGAGTGTGCTGGGGTTCTGTGAGTAGCTCACTGCAAYCTTGAGGCAAGTGGCCCCAGGTGCCCCCATTTGGGTGAGAGGTTCCAGAAGGTTCCACGCCTCTCTCCATTGTGAGGACAGGGCAGCACAGAGCACTCTTGGTTCTCTGCTTCCACGGAGGGCCAGTGTTGTGGTGGCAGTGCCACCAGGAGCGGTGGCTTTGTCCTGCCCTGGTGTGCCAGGGAAGCACATGGGCTTCACAAGGCCAGGTCTGCCACAGCCTGAGCTGCCCCTGTATCAGGGATGGACACAGGGAGGAGGTGATGGACAGAGTGAAGAGCTGCCAGACACAGAGGAGGAGGAGTGGCTGCACAGCAGCTGCAGCCAGGAGGTACCAAAGGCGTGGGCACATTTACTGTGCTGCTCACCCACCCACTGTGCTCACCCACCCACTGTTATCAAGGTCTCCTGTAGCCTCTCTTCCCTCTTTTCCAACCAGAGATGCTGCCTGGTTGCTGTAGACTCATAATTATGAGTTTTTGCCACTATTTATTCCGGTTTTTCTTACAGGCTGGCTGGGATTTTGTTACAAAATGAGCATCAAATGCCACAAGCAAAAGGAAGGTTTGGGGCCAGCTGCTTTGGGCACCTCCTAAAGCTGTGCCATGCTCATCTCCTCAGTGCTCACCCCACAGTGGCTCCTCTGCAAAGCTAGAAGGTGTTAAACCTCCAAAGTGCCAGACTCCAGAGGGGATGGAGCAGTTTGGAGCTGTTTGGTGTGGGCAGAAGGAAAGCTGATGACCTGTGCWGGAGCCTGATGGGGGTCAGGTCACCTCCAACAAGGAAACCTGCCACGGGATTTCTGGAAATGCAAGATATCTGGAACTGTGGTTTTCCTTGTCTTATCAGGAAATCTGAGCTTTCCATGTTTACATTTTGCCATGCCTCTCTGGGGTGTTACATTAGCAGAGGAGTGGGGCAGGGGGTGCAAGGAGCTGTGTCCTGCAGGGCTGGGATGTCSTGGGGAGTTCTGCAGGTGGCTCTGCCCAGGCCTGAGCTCCTCCTGCTGCCTGATGAGGCACCATGGCTTCAGAGTGGATGTCATCACATCCTTGTAGTTTGCCAGTTCTGCTGGAAGTGTTTTGACACGGGGTATTGCAGGCAGACGTGTGTGCTGGCTGAAATGACTGCAGAGCTGGGCTGCACCTCCGTGTCCTCCTTCCAAAAACCAACCAAGTCATCATCTAAACTCACAGCCCTGTTTGAGTCACCACAAAAGGGACACTCAAGMGGGACTGAGAGTTCATCTCTGAATTTAACTCCTTAGGACCTGTTTTTGAGGTGGCTGGTATTGCCAGTGTGGGAAATGTGGRGTCAGGCCCCGAGTCTGTGGGATTTCTGTGGGAAAAAGAGGCTCCTTGCCTGATGTGGGAGAGCTCCTTGGGTTCTTGGTGCTACCTCGTGCATTTTGCTGSTGCTCCTTTATGAACTGGCATTGGGCAAAATAGTCTTTAAGATGATAGCCTCTGTGGTCACACAGTATGCCAAAATATAGACTTAAGTGAAGTTCTGTCTGTMCCTGATGTGGGAGAGCTRCTTGGGTTCTTGGTGCTACCTCGTGTATTTTGCTGGTYCTCCTTTATGAACTGGCATTGGGGAAAATAATCTTTATGTTAATGGCRTCCATGGTCACACAGTATGCCAAAATATAGACTTAAATGAAGTTCTGGCTGTGCAAGGTCCAAAACCTCAGCTGAGTTTACTGGAAACATTGTGCATTGCCATGAAGTCTCCTGCTGGGTCCTRTTGGAAGTACTTCTGTTCAAATGCACTTACCTCCAGGTCAGCATTATTATTTGGCCCTTGAATGTGCCATAAATCTGATTCTCATTGAGCATCTCTGTGCTTTCCAACGTGGAGCATGAGGAGTGTGTGCTATTGCTTCAGAACATGGGAATTTCTCCTGGTGGGAGGGTGGCTGTGGAGGGCTGTGTCTGTTTGCCTTCATTACCTACTCCTGGCATTGCTATTAAAACTTGATGTGCCTTAGAGTCACCAAGATTTGTGGTACTTTGAACAGCTGGCCATGGTTTGCTGGGTTCCAGAGAGGGCAAGGAAATCCTCCTAGTGTTGGTAAAGAATTTATAAATGCTCCTTTTGTGTAGATGAGGTGGAGTCAGGGCAGAGTCATTGGTGTTCATTTGTGTTTCAGTTTTAGGATGTTTGGTTAAGCTTGCAATGTTGAYGAAAGGAAAAATGGAGGGATTTTCAAGAGGTCTGTGAGGGTTATCTGACTCAAATGGAGATGGATTTTGATTCCTGGGAAAGCATAAGGAAGGTGTGTACACACACACACACACACACACACACACACACACACYTGTGCTATGTGCTGCTCTCTGTGAATACAGCAGTTTCTCTTTCTTTCACATCTGATGGGAGATCTTTTGTAGCTGAATCATGTAATCCAGAATTATAAAGATAATGAGCAGGGTTTTCCATGGCAGTGCCAGGAGTTGTCTGTTGTTCCCTGCTGCTGTAGGCATTGCTGAAATCAGACCACAGCTCTTGCTTGCTAAAGCCTGAGTTTAGTGCCTGTGGGCCCWGGATCAATCTGGTAAAAGTCAATCAGAGAAGCCAGCTCTGAGGTATTTGCATGTGAAAATGTTGCAGTAATCGACCTTTCAGGGTGCTCATGGGGGATTTGAGGACGTTTGCCAGCCCCACATGAGTCCAGCTCTGCTTTCCTGCCCTCTCTCTGGGGGAGATGAGGATGCAAATTCTAGCTCCTAAATCCCTGTGTGAGGCTGCTGTGGAACACTGTTTTGTGGACTTCACCTGTTTTAGGCTGTGGGAAATGCCAGCAGCCCCCTCAGGCTGTGAGTGCTGTACCAGTGATGCCAACCTTGGGAGCCAGGCAGGGCTTCTCTGCTTTTGAAAGACAAACATCACTTCCCTGTAGTCCCACCTTGTCATGGAAGGAGCCAAAGCAAAAACCTGTAGATGTAGTAAGTGCTCKTTTCAGTCAAGGTGAGCTCTGAATGCAGCAGTGTTTCTGCAGGGGCTGAGGCCAGGTGTGAAGCCATGGTGGGAGATCTGGACACTCACTGGGAATGCAGCATTAGCCAAGGTGGGAGATCCTGGTCACTCACTGGGAATGCAGCATTAGCCAAGGTGGGAGATCCTGGTCACTGGGAATGCAGCATTAGCCATGGTGGGAGATCCTGGACAGCTCACTGGGAATGCAGCATTAGCCAAGGTGGGAGATCCTGGTCACTCACTGGGAATGCAGCATTAGCCATGGTGGGAGATCCTGGTCACTCACTGGGAATGCAGCATTAGCCAAGGTGGGAGATCGCTGGTCACTGGGAATGCAGCATTAGCCAAGGTGGGAGATCCTGGACACTCACTGGAATGCAGCATTAGCCATGGTGGGAGATCCTGGTCACTGGGATGCAGCATTAGCCCAAGGTGGGAGATCCTGGACACTGGGAATGCAGCATTAGCCATGGTGGGAGATCCTGGACACGGGGCATGCAGCATTAGCCATGGTGGGAGATCCTGGACACTGGGAATGCATCATTAGCCATGGTGGGAGATCCTGGTCACTCACGGGAATGCAGCATTAGCCATGGTGGGAGATCCTGGTCACTCACTGGGAAATGCAGCATTAGCCATGGTGGGAGATCCTGGTCAGTCACTGGGAATGCAGCATTAGCCATGGTGGGAGATCCTGGACACTCACTGGGAATGCAGCATTAGCCATGGTGGGAGATCCTGGACACGGGGCATGCAGCATTAGCCATGGTGGGAGATCCTGGACACTGGGAATGCAGCATTAGCCATGGTGGGAGATCCTGGACACTGGGAATGCAGCATTAGCCATGGTGGGAGATCCTGGACACTCACTGGGAATGCAGCATTAGCCATGGTGGGAGATCCTGGTCACTCACTGGGAATGCAGCATTAGCCATGGTGGGAGATCCTGGACACTGGGAATGCAGCATTAGCCATGGTGGGAGATCCTGGTCACTCACTGGGAATGCAGCATTAGCCATGGTGGGAGATCCTGGACACTGGGAATGCAGCATTAGCCATGGTGGGAGATCCTGGACACTCACTGGGAATGCCCATTAGCCATGGTGGGGATCCTGACACTCACTGGGAATGCAGCATTAGCCAAGGTGGGTGATCCTGGTCACTCACTGGGAATGCAGCATTAGCCATGGTGGGAGATCCTGGTCACTCACTGGAATGCAGCATTAGCCAAGGTGGGAGATCCTGGACACTGGGAATGCAGCATTAGCCATGGTGGGAGATCCTGGACACTCACTGGGATGCAGCATTAGCCATGGTGGGAGATCCTGGACACTCACTGGGAATGGCAGCATAGCCATGGTGGGAGATCCTGGACACTGGAAATGCAGCATTAGCCATGGTGGAGATCCTGGACACTCACATGGGAAATGCAGCATTAGCCATGGTGGGAGATCCTGGACACTGGGAATGCAGCATTAGCCATGGTGGGGAGATCCTGGAACACTGGGAATGCAGCATTAGCCATGGTGGGAGATCCTGGACACTCACTGGGAATGCAGCATTAGCCATGGTGGAGATCCTGGTCACTCACTGGGAATGCAGCATTAGCCATGGTGGGAGATCTCTGGTCACTCACTGGGAATGCAGCATTAGCCATGGTGGGAGATCCTGGACACTCACTGGGAATGCCTCATTAGCCATGGTGGGAGATCCTGGTCACTCACTGGGAATGCAGCATTAGCCATGGTGGGAGATCCTGGACACTCACTGGGAATGCAGCATTAGCCAAGGTGGGAGATCCTGGACACTCACTGGAATGCATCATTAGCCATGGTGGGAGATCCTGGACACTGGGAATGCAGCATTAGCCCATGGGGTGAAGATCCTGGACACTCACTGGGAATGCAGCATTAGCCATGGTGGGAGATCCTGGACACTGGAATGCAGCATTAGCCATGGTGGGAGATCCTGGTCACTCACTGGGAATGCAGCATTAGCCATGGTGGGAGATCCTGGTCACTCACTGGGAATGCAGCATTAGCCAAGGTGGGTGATCCTGGTCGCTCACTGGGAATGCAGCATTAGCCAAGGATGAGGCAGGTGGCCCCAGTGCATTGTCAGGGGCTGTCCCCTCAAGGAACAACTCCTGTGCTGTGTCCTGCACTGTGTTAGCTGTGAGTGCAAAGGAGTGCAGCTCTGCTGTCCAGAGAGCAGGATCAAAGTGCTAATTCCTTCTGCCAGAGCCAGTTTCTCTGGGGACATCCACTGGCATTCCTTGGGCTGCTAATTTGGATGCTAGTTYGGGTTGAAGGGATTTACTCTGCTCTCAGGGCTAAAAGGCATTGAGACATTTCCTTTGCAAAGCTGCTGCCCAGCTGCAGAGCTGCCCCGAGGGGACTCCCTTGTCTGTGGGTGGGTCACTGCAGCAGGTTTGTGCCTTCACCCTGAATTGGGGTTTGTGTTCTCCTGCTCCCCTGGTGGAGCAAAGAGCGAGGCAGGGCTGTGAAAGCTGTGTTTGTGATGTCTGGAGATGCCCTTTGCCGTGGTCAGAGTGGCCATCCCTGCCTGTGCAGAGCAGGGGAATGCTGCCAGGCTGCCTCCTCCTTCCCCCACTGCCACCTTCCCCTGCAGGATCTGTGCAACASCTCCCAGCACACTCAAGGATTTGTGGAATCCTTGAGATGATGAAAAGCAAATAACAAGAGTATCAGAGCATTGTGTTCTATACAGAAGAGATGTTRAAGTGCCTGTGTGGAGATTCTCAACCTGCTTTTCATGTACAAGGGAAAGGCCTCTGCTGCTTTCCTGTTATTGCCCTTTCTGTTGCTGTAAGGAGAGGTAACTGCAGTCTGTGGGGAGGAAGATGCAAKCCCAGTGCATTTTTGTGGTTTTTGGTTTTAAAAGCATCTTTTCAGATTTGAGACCAATGCTTCTCATTGATGCACAACTTAACCTCAGCTGCTGCCATGTAGCATGAGATGACAGCATGTCTGTGCTGAGAGAGCTGAGTGGAGTGTCCAGGCTGTACTSTGATATTGTGAGGGGGTTTAACAGCTCAGCCTTCCTGGCTGCAGGTGGGTATGGCTGTGCAGGGACTGCAAACAGCTGCTCTGGAGAGCTCTGTTGGGTAGGGAATGCTTGTTGGTGTTTGTAGCAGTTTTGGTTCGCCAATTTAAGATTTCCCCAATTTTGAGATTTCCCAGCCAATGTGCTGATGAGTGGGGTGGATTTCAGTGCTGGCCAATCACCAATGCACTCACTCTGCTGTGAGACAGGGAGATAGGATTAGGACAAAGGCAAAGCTTTGCATCACTTGCCTAAATGTCTCATGCAAAACCYTGGCAGTGTTTCATGAAGCTTTCCAGGCATGTCCCGTGGCACACCCCTGTGTGAGGGTGCTGGGAGGGGAGCAGGGGCAGAGCCCTGGCTGAGTTTGGTGTAAATGCTGAGGCACTTCTGCCTCTGTGGCTGCTCTGGCCTGGCAGCAGAGCCCAGCAGAGCAGGGTCTCAGGGAGCAGGAGGAGGTGACCWGGTGAGCTGCACAGGTTGGGCCACCCTCAGGAGTCCTGTGGAAAATACACTCAAGCAGATCTCTCTGATGCCTCAGGTTCAGCTTTTCTATTTTTCACATTCTGTGCTGCTTTAGTGTGTGGGTCTGGGCTTCACATGAGGGGATGGTGAGCTCTGCACAGAACAGGGAGACAAAACAATTCCTGCTCCAGCTGGGGACCAAGGACAAATGATCCAGATCTCAGCCCAAGAGCACAAACAACGTGGGCTGGAGAGAGAAAAACAAGGAGGATGGGACTGCATGGGCTGGAGCTGGAATTGGACAATGAACTCCAATATGCAAATGAAGCAGAACTGATTAAAGTGAGAGACTTTGTGACCTGTTGTCCATTTTGTGGCCATTTTGGGTTGTGCTGTCCAAAGTGGAGCTATTTGAMGCCTCTTAATAAATCCCTACTTTATTCTTTAACTCCATCTAGTCTCTGTTRTAGGTCAGCCTTCACAAGGCATCACCTCCTGCTGGTTCACCAAACACCTCTATAGGAGCTGGTGGGGGAAGGAGCATTATTCTTCATTGTAGGACTCATTTGGGGACCTATTTAATGACTGCTCTGKTGAATCATCTCAGAAAGGAAATATTCAAGAGATAAAGACCTTCCAACTTTCCTCCTCCTGAGCATGAGTCTAACTTTGCATGTGTACATAGCTTCTGCTCCCCTCCTGGGTTTGCTGGGAAGTCCATGTGGGATGATGAACATGCCAGTTAATTGGGAATGCTCCTTCCTGARGGCCATGGTTTGTGCTTTGTTTTTACTGTAGTACAGCCAGCTAATTCATTGGTAGCCTTCACTTCAAGACTGTTGACATTATCCTCTGACAATATATAATGTGTGGTTAATCCTATTTCCTGCAATCAATATGGTAATAGTAATTAAGTATCTGAATTATGAAATACTTATGTTGTTTATTTTCAAAATCACACAAACTTCCTGCAATTAGATACATAAAGCTAAATTATTTAATATCAGGAACTGAATCCAAGTCATCTGCACACTAYAAAGCCTTGTTTTATCAAGATAGGGTTTATAACCATTGCATTTTTTGTGAGTTTTCATGAATTGTTATATTTTTCAAGTAAGTCTTTTAACATCAAGAATTTAAAAATATGATGGGCCAGCTCTTCRAGTTGTGGAATTAGAGTTCAGACCAGCCCATACAGGCCAGATCTTTGGTCTGTGAGCATTTTTTTTCTGTGGCAAATTAGAGGTTTTCTGTCTCTGTATCCTGAAAGCTRCATCCTGTCCCGTGGGCTGGGAGCTGCTGCCTGTCCCTGCAGGCTCCTGCAGCCCAAGGGACTGGGCATGCAGCACTGGGCATGCACTGCACACATGCAGCCATGTGTGACCGTGTTCACAGAGGTCTGAGGATGAGGGGAGAGACGAGGATCTGACTCCATGGTTCAGAAGGCTTGATTTATTATTTTATCATATATATTATGTTAAAACTATACTAAAAGAATAGAAGAAAGGATTTCATCAGAAGGCTAGCTAAGAATAGAAAAGGAAGGAATGACAACAAAGGCTTGTGGCTCTGACAGAGAGTCCGAGCCAGCTGACTGTGATTGGCCATTAATTAGAAACAACAACATTGGCCAATCACAGATGCACCTGTTGCATTCCACAGCAGCAGATAACCAATGTTTACATTTTGTTCCTGAGGCCTCTCAGCTTCTCAGGAGGAAAAATCCTAAGGAAAGGGTTTTCCATAAAAGATGTCTGTGACAGCCATGAGCCCCTGGTGGGCTCAGCAGAGGGGTGGGCAGCTCCAGGATGTGAGCAGAGCTCCCTGCAGCCTGGAGCAGGTGACTGTGGCTCTGGAGGTGCTGCTCTGCAGACTCTGGGCCGTGTCCTGAGCACCCCCTGCTCCGGGGGCTCTCCCCTGGATCCCCACCAGGGAAGGCACAGGAGATGCTCCAGGGCTTTCAGCATTGCCCATCCTGCCAGCAGCACATCTGCTGCCCTCACTTGGCCTGCAGGTTATCAGCAAAGGAGCAGCTGGGACTCCTCTCTGACCTGTCCCCACATGGGTGCATCCATTCAGAGCCTCTTCCCAGGGATGCAGAGCATGCTGCGTTTCCACCCCGGTGGTGTTTTTCGTTCTTGAGTTCCTGCTTATCTTTATTCAGCCCAAGCTCTGTTATTCAGTTCATTTTGTCCCTGACAGGTTTTCATTTCCTTTATAAATATATAGCATTTTCATTGGCCTCTTGGCTGTGAAAAGGATTTAATACATTGCTTTCTCCACACTTGCTTTTTTTTTGTTATTATCAAAGGCTATTCTTTCTTTTCCCAGTCCCTTGAATAATCACTGGAGACAGTAAGGGAGTCTTTCTACATTGCTGCACGCTTGCAATACATGGTAATAAATATTAAGCTCCTTATGAATTGTAGCAACTTGTGTTTTGATTTAAGTTTTAGCAATTGGAGATGGCTTTTGACTTGTAGACAGAATGTTATGTGGTGAATTTCCAAAGATCTGCCTACTGAATACACATCTGCTTGTACATACAGGCATTTCTGCACTGCTCCTCACTTTGCAATGCAAATGTGTGATCTGCAAGTCCAATATGGGTTCTTCTGTGTGCAGGAAGTGTGAGGCAGGATCTGAGCTCGGGCTCTGAATTCCAGTCCTGTTCTTGCCCTTATTTCTGTGACCAGAGGCAGAAGTTGTTTAGTGTGCTCCATACCTCAGCATGATGCTCTGCAAAACGGGGGTGACYATGCCAGTGGTGCCAGGCAGTGCTGTATGGAGCTGGAGAGAGAGGCTGCAAGCACTCCTGACACTCTGAGCAGGGTCTGTCCTTATGGAAATGTGGCACCTTTTCCTTCCAGGAGAGGTATCCCCTGAGGGGACAGAGAGATGTGGGCATTCATTGTGAACCTGCTCATTTCCAAAAGGATTCTGGCTTGGGTTCAGCCCCAGATYGACCTTGTGATAACAAACAGGGCACTGAAAGCCATCAGGAGAGGTTTCCATCACTTTTGAGAGCTGGAATGGAAATACAGAACACTGAACAAATATAWAAGTGCCTGGTGTGATGCTGGCAGCCTGATGGTGCCTCAGCTTCCCAGGAAACCCCACTGTCCCAGCCAAGGGACCTGCCAGAAAGAGATAAAGAGAGAAGGAGCAGGCAAATATAATTCAACCTTTCATTGGTTTTAATATTTTGATSTAAACTTGATAGAAAAGGAAGGGATCTCTCTTTGCATGTGCCCTGATTTATATTTTCAGGTGAWCTGCATCTCTGTTGTAGTAGAAGATAAATGTACTTTATACTTGGCTGCTGTTATCTATTACTTTTCTCTCTCTAGCTCATGTAGAAGAAACTTCAGTGTGCCTGAGATGGGAGCTGTCTTTCCTGAGGGATTTGTGGCATGGACCCATGTGTCCCAGAAGTCCCACAGTCATTATTGTATTTCCATTTTCCTGCAAGGTTCAGCATTTTTTTCATGTCACCTTCCTTGGAGTGTTCCTCTTATTATTTTCTCTTGCTGGTTTAAACAGTCCACAACATCTGTTCCTAATTTTATGAAAGTATGAAATTCCATTCCTGGGTCTGTTTGAAGCACAGGAATAAAATACACACACACACACACATCCCCTATGGAACAAAGCATCTTTTTGCCATTAAAATATACTATGCCTAAATATATACTTGGGGAAAAAAATCAGTATCACATTTATAGAGTGGATAGAGCTATGTCACCCAGCCCAGTCTCTAGAAAGGTTTGCCTGGATTTAATCATGAGTGTGGGAAGGGGTGTTGGGCAGTGGTGCTGTGAGCAGGCAGGTGAGTGCCAGGGGTCAGGATGCTCCAAAAGGGCTGTCCAGGCCTGGCCCAGCTGCCCAGGGCACTGATGGAGTCCCCATCCCTGGAGGGATTGAACAGATGCGTGGATGTGGCACTGGGGACATGGGGAGTGCTTGCACTGGGTGTTATCAAAGGGCTTTTCCAGCCTAAGTGTCTCTGTGGTGGCACAGACAGAGGCATTGCCAGCCTGTGGGGCTGTGCCCTGGTGTGGAGCTGTGTCCCTGTGGATCATTAATTAATGCTGTTGGTTGTTCTGGCATTTCTGTGTGAGGATAGTGTGAGAGCTGTGGGACTCCCCAGTGCCTGCTGGAGTGCCAGGAGTCTGTGCAGGGCTTACAGAGATGGATCAGAATGGCCTCACAGAGAGGCAGCACTGTCTCTGAGCASTGAGGATGTGGGTGTAGAGGAGTGGTGGTGAGTAAGAAGTTGGTGGAGGAGAGAGCTTGGCTTACATGATGAGGAGGGTGAGTTGAAAATGATTTTTGCAGTCTGCCTACTACTCCAGCAGAACCTGGATCTGTTGCAGGATCTGAACGTGGACAGCAGGAGAGCAGATGTCTGAGCAGGGTCTGAGCACAGCTGTGKCTCATGGCTGAATGGCTTGGGATGATAGATGGGCACTGCTCAAAGGGGAACTGCTGGTGCAGCCAGGGACCTTCTCTGGGTCAGTTATGTRCAAGGAGGCCTGGAAAATACCAAGCTGCCCTTTCAAAGCATCTTTAGATGCTTGGCTGTTCTCTCACTTGATTTGTGCTGAGAGCAGAACTGGTGCAGCAGGGTTTGATTCCTTTGAGTTCCCAGCTTTGGTACTTTGCTCTCYCAGTGACTTTGGCTGGCTTCAGATCAGCCCCTCTCTGAATGGGGAAAGGTTTCATATGGAAGGAGAATGAGCTGCAGCAATAGCACAGGGTGGCCTGCATGCATTGCATTTCCCTCTCTGCTGCTGRTCAGGCAGGACTGGTGGCACCAAAACCACCTGTGCAATGACAGAAAGGATGTGCATGGCCTGAGAGGTGGGTCTGCTGCCTGAGCTGCCTTCACCCTTGTGATGTTTTAGAAGGAGCTGCTCAGTCCACACTGGCTTTACTGGAAGYTTAGGCTTCAAGATAGGTGTCTGATTAAAACATTGAACTTTGCTTGTGTTCCTGCCATTATATTTCAGGCCTATCACCCAGCTGAGGGGGGGACTCTGGAGCAGGAGGAACACAATTCTTACAGGCAGATGATTCTCAGTCCCTTCTCTTTGCAGTTTTGTCTGAGATTTCCYTGTAGCATCCCATCTCAGGACTGCCTGAGCATCAGCAGATGTTTTCCCTTTTATATGATGAGATTTTTTTATATTACGAGATTTTACATCTGGTGATCTCAATTAATTAAGCCTTGTAGTACTACTTGGAGRTATCTGAAAGCTGGATGGATACCCTCTCTGCTCTTGCTCCCACATGATGTTAAACTGCTGAAGCAGTAGGTAACTGACTGAAACCAGATTAAAGCTCTATTATTCACATAGATGTTAATCATGAGCAGGGATTCTTTGCACACTGCAAAACTCCACTCGCCGGGCTTTGAAGGAAGAGCAAAGCTAAAAATAAAGGGTATGAGWGATTACCATGTCCTCCTTCAGGGAGATGGTTAGCTGTGTTTTTGAAGAACTGGAATGAGCACTGGAGATGTTCATAGAAAACTCATCTTGGTTTTCAGCACTCTGTCCCTGAGCATGGAGTTTGGATGGGGGTGTCTCTTACGTAAATGCAGATCTTGGGTCAGAAACTGATCTTGCTAAATAGGCTGGAAAAAGTGGTAGCTTCAAAAACTGAAATAATTGGGTATTTATAGCCCAGTCAGCAGTGTGCTGGTGCTCTTGGTTTGCTTGTGTAGTGCCCCTGTGCATCTGACTGTGGTGAAGCACATGAGAGGTACAGCTGGTTTCTTTAGGAATATTGCTTGGGCAGAAGGCATTCCTGGAGCCTGCGTCATCTTCAGGAATGGAGCCCTTCCAAACAGATTTGCTATAATAGGATGCACTGGAGAGAACATAAACACAAGAAAATAATGTCAGGAAATACTCTCACTTAGAAAAAATACTCAGACACGTCATTTATGTCATAGTTTTCCTGTGAGAAGTCTGCCTAGTAATAAAACCTTCAAAAGTGCCCCAAATCTGAGGCCAAAGGCAACTTCATTCTGAATTGTTTACAGTTACAGTTGTTGCAGTGGGTGCTTCACAGAAACACTAATGCAAGTACTGGAGAGAAGAGGCCAACCACCAGAAAAAGTTGGAACCCATGATCCTTTCTTATCAGTGGCTTCTGTTATTATGGATTTCTGCCCTCATTTAGTGCTCATAGGACTTCAGTGTTGAAATGCTGGTGGCTGGATTGAGTTTCTTGTTGGACTTGCCCAGCAATGGATAGAAATGCTGGAGTGATTCTCTCCTCCCCCATGGCAAGTCTGAAGCCCTTGTTTGCCTGTTCCTGGGCTGCAGGAAGGTGGGTTTGGCTGTCCCCCACAGCTGCACACATATTTGCTTCTTACACTATGCTTGAATTTAWGTTTCTTGCAGCTCCTCCTGTGCCATCAGCAACTTGCAGGCAGGGTTTTACTTTACAGGTAAAACTGTAAAGTATTTTAGAAGGTAAAATCCCTGTGTGGATTTGGGCCCTTGCAGAGGTGCCATGGGAGCAACTGGGGTGTGTGCCACTGCTCCATCTTCAGGCACTGTCACTGCTCTCTTTGCTGAGTTCATTGCATTGAGTAAAGTGCTGTCTTGGGAGATTGCTGGGTATTGTGCTGTATGTGTTGTTGATAAGCTCAGGATTTCCTATTTTGTCTCCTAAGGAAATCCTTTCCTGGCTCTCTGAGCAGCTTATGTGTTCCTTCATTCCCACGAGATCCTCCTGCCCCAGCATCTCCAGCACATAACGGCCCCAGTGCTGTACATGAGGATCTGAAACGTGAGGGGACCAGGGACCTCACAGTGTGCAGGGTTTTCATCCTTTCCCAGGTTCTGAAGGGACCAGGGACCTCACAGTGTGCAAGGTTTTCATCCTTTCCCTGGTTCTGAGGGGAACAGTGACCTCACAGTGTGCAAGGCTTTCATCCTTTCCAAAGTTCTGAAGGGACCAGGGACCTCACAGTGTGCAAGGTTTTCACCCTTTCCCAGGTTCTGAAGGGACCAGGGACCTCACAGTGTGCAAGGCTTTCATCCTTTCCAAAGTTCTGAAGGGACCAGGGACCTCACAGTGTGCAAGGTTTTCATCCTTTCCAGGTTTTGAAGGGAACAGGGACCTCACAGTGTGCAGGGTTTTCATCCTTTCCCTGGTTCTGAGGGGACCAGGGACCTCACAGTGTGCAAGGTTTTCATCCTTTCCCTGGTTCTGAGGGGACCAGGGACCTCACAGTGTGCAAGGTTTTCATCCTTTCCCGGGTTCTGAAGGGAACAGGGACCTCACAGTGTGCAAGGTTTCCATCCTTTCCCTGGTTCTGAAGGGACCAGGGACCTCACAGTGTGCAAGGTTTTCATCCAAGGCTTCCCAGGTTCTGGCTGCGATGCTGCCCTCTGGGGAGGTGAGCATCCCTCCTGCCCACTGCTGTGTCTGGCACATCCAGTCAGTGCAAGTTTCTTGAGGGTGTTAGAATTAGGATGAGAACAGTGCAAGGTTTGGCCATGCAGTTTGAAGAAGCCACTTTGATCTGAACCTGGTAACTCCATTCAGGACAGACCCACTAGAGCTCCAGGAGATGGGCTACAGGCCCTTCTCCACTTCCCTCATTAGCATTATGTCTGTCCACAAGGGTCTCCCCTCACAGGACAGATCACTGCTTCATCTGAGGGCGCTGGGGAATGGTGTATTTTAGGATTCATGGGGTATTCTGCTCTCCAGAATAATTTCCCTGTTTTGGYCTTGTTTTGCTTTGCCACCCCTGTGCAACACATGGAGAGGCTGCACTGGCAGAATTTCAGTAAAAGCCAATCCTGCAAAAGTTCCTGGTTATCTTGGATGTGCTTTGTTATTGTGTTGTYGGGTTTGTTTAATTAATAGCTGGAAGGAGGAAATCTTCTCTTTCTCAGAGCAGCAAGGACAGATCTCACAATCTCAGTGGTCAAGAATGAAGCAACTGCCAACAATACTGCAGTCTCTTTGAAATGTGATTATATGGTTCAAGCCTAGCCCTGTGAAGTGTAATAAAAAGCAGCAGGAGACTATAGCAAGGCTGAAATATCATGCTGCTGCCTCCTTTTACCAGTTCATACTGCCTTTTGAAGAGTTGTTGTCTTGGCAAGAGGTTGGCCAGCAGCCTGAGCAAGGCAGAGCCAAAGCAAGGGGAGATCTGGGGTCCTGGAAATAGTTACACCTTTCAAACAGCTGTGCTTGGAGAACAGGAAACACCTAGCCTGGATTAATTATGATGAGAACAGAGAATTGGTGTGGAAAGGTGACAATATTGTGCATTTACAGTTTGTTTTCAAACTCCAGGTGTGTGGATGTGTTGTCTTCTTCTGCAAGCCCTTTGGCAWGTGAGCAGCACAGAGGGCTGCAGGGTCAAACTCTGAACGCTGCCAGAGGTGATATCCAGYCACATTATACAGTCAGAGGATTTGCTTGTGGTTTCAGAGATCCTTAATCCAAACTGAGGCAAAAAGGGGTCAGTGTGRTGGCCCTTGCAGTCACAGCTCAGTGCTCTGGGAGGGCTGAGAGGACCAAGCTCCTGTGGGTCCAGGTGGGTGCTGGGTTAACTGCAGCCAAACCCTGCTGCAGAGAGCCAGGAAGGGTGTTTGGCAAGTCCCTGTTCCTCCTTCTGCCCTCTCTCTTGTGGCCTCTTTCCCCCAGGATTTTTTTTTTTGTGTCTCTCCAGCCTTGGTGCATTGTGTTGCTGAAGTTTCTCTCCTCCCACACTCTGCCTTGCCCCTCCTTTCCTCATCCCAGATCCCACCCTGCCTCTCTGAGACCATCATCGTGTTCAGCTCCCAATACATTTCACAGACCTGTTGCAACTCCAGTTGACACAGAGGTCTGGCATTACAGACACATACATCCTCCTTTTCCTTATGGTAACTGGGGAGAACAGAGGGTYTCTCCCCAGCTCCTTCCCTGCAGCCCTGGAGGGTCTCCTCTGGAGCAGCTGAGGGTGAGCTGTGATGGATTGACTCTGCCTTCTGTTAACGCCAGCACTGCCTTTCATGCCCTGTTGCTATTTGTGTTTTTTGATGAATGATTAATTAGAAAAATAATCATTTGTAAATTGTGAGTGAACCAGACGTTTGGCCTTTCCTGTAGGGAAATTGAGGCTCCAAGCTCTGCTGCAGCATGCAGCCTGCTCACAAATGCAGGAGTATTCCCAGGCTAGTGATGAATTTACATGAAGTTCCCTTTCAGCATTTTAATGACTGTTACAGCTGAGTAACTAATGAAAGATATTAACAAACAGAAGAAGTAAATATTTAATTTTTCTATAGCATTTTTCCAGCTTGTGGCAGGCAGTATTTTAAATGTATGTACAGGAGGATTTCTGCCCCAGTCTCTCCACCTCTGCCTGGAGTACAAAGCTTGCTGTATGTGCTGGACCGGATGAAGGCCTCCGGGGAGATATTTTACCCCAAAGTGGGCTGTTCCTCTGCTCTGTCCTGACAGTCTGTGGTCAGCATTCAGTGTGATTTAGCACAGCCCAAAAGGCATTTCCCTGCACCAGGGATTGCTGCAGTTTGTGGTCCCCTGAAGATGAGATGGCCACAACAAGGTCATTCAGTAAACTACAGTGATTAGTGACTCCATCAAGGAAAGCTGCTGAACGCAGCAGGGAGCAGTCATTTGAAATGTCTCAACTCTGATAATTTACCTTCTTCCACCCTTTAGTATTTCACCTTCTTCCTTTGCCTGAAAAAGCCTGCTGGGGAAGATTTTCTGTGGGGCCTTGTTGTGTCCCAGCAGATTCTCTTGCTCCTTTTTCTGTTGTTTTCCTCTGTGATTCCCCAGGATGTGATGATTTGGTTTACTGGGGCTTGGGGTCAAGCTGAGGGATGCTCTCCAGCCTGAAAGGTTCTGCCCATGTTCTATTCAGATATGCAGGGAGAATTGGGGCAGAAGATGCCTGGAGGAAAGGTTTGCAAGGAGGGTTTGTCAGCAGCTCCAGGGGTGTTTGTCATTTAGCAAGCATGAGGCTGGCTGTATTATTCTGGCACATGGTGAACCAAGCCATGCAGGGACAGTGTCACTGTGGGTGGCGTGACCAGTCTGACAGTCCTGGTGTGTCCAGGAGCTCTGCCAGGCATGGGGAAATGGGGGTTCATGCCCACCTCACTGCCAGGCTCGTGACAGTTCTGGTGTGTCCAGGGGCTCTGCCAGGCATGGGGACAGGGGTTCATCCTCACCTCACTGCCAGGCTCGTGACAGTTCTGGTGTGTCCAGGGGCTCTGCAGGCATGGGACATGGGGGTTCATCCTCACCTCACTGCCAGGCTCGTTGACAGTTCTGGTGTGTCCAGGAGCTCTGCCAGGCATGGGGACACAGGGGGTTCATGCCCACCTCACTGCCAGGCTCTTGCCAGTTCTGGTGTTGTCCAGGGGCTCTGCCAGGCATGGGGACATGGGGGTTCATCCTCACCTCACTGCCAGGCTCGTGACAGTTCTGGTGTGTCCAGGAGCTCTGCCAGGCATGGGGACACAGGGGTTCATCCTCACCTCAGTGCCAGGCTCGTGACAGTTCTGGTGTGTTCCAGGAGCTCTGCCAGGCATGGGGAAATGGGGGGTTCATGCCCACCTCACTGCCAGGCTCGTGACAGTTCTTGGTGTGTCCAGGGGCTCTGCCAGGCATGGGGACACAGGGGTTCATGCCCACCTCATTGCCAGGCTCGTGACATGTCCTGGTGTGTTCCAGGGGCTCTGGCCCAGGCAGGGGGACAGCAGCGGGGTTCATGCCCACCTCACTGTCAGGCTCGTGCCTGCTCTGCCATCCAGGCTCGTGCAGCAGACCCAGCCAGAGGTCCAGTAAATTCAATTCTGCAGTAGTGGAGAGCTGGGGAAGTGTTTGCAGGTCCAAGCTCTGAACYAATGAGGCAGCTGAGACCTTTGTCTCTCAGGCATTATGTGCTTTTGGGGAAGGGGGGAYGAATAAATCCCTACTCAAAGCCTGCAGGAGCTTCACCAAGCGTTTATTTAAGGAAATGTGGCTGCTGTGGTACCCCCAGTGTGTCATTGTGGCTGTCTGTGCAGGGCCCTTCATGATGCCAGCCTCTCTGCGTTGTCCCTGGCTTGCTCCTTGTTTTCCACGGGGCTGGTGCAGGCTCCACACGACTGGGATCCAGCTGTCTCAGCTCTTCCCCACGCTCATCCAGCCTCCCCAGCCTGCCATCTTTTACAGCCAAGAAAAACCTCTGCTAAGTGAACCAAAGCATTCATCTGGAMGCAGATATATGTATGTAGCAAGAGCCTGTGTGTGTTTGTTTTTTTAAAGAGCTCATCAGAGTAGGGATCATAAAGGCAGAGTGAAGCAGAGTGAAATGTCTGATTTGAGGCAGTGTGTGTCACCCTGATTTTTTTAAGATTTTCTAAGCCTTCTGATGTTTATATTCTTGTAACGAACTTTCTCACACACTTGCTGTAAATAACTCATTGTTTTGCATTCRTTTATGGAAGAGGAGAAATTTGATAGACTGTTGGTTTGTCCAGTGTCACTGGAGAGGTGGCACTGTCACCCTCCACTGTCACTTTTAGAAATCTATAAATGTTWGAGTCAGAAAATAAYCTTCCCTTTTTTACCTTGAGAACAGCAGTGTGTGCACCTCGTGTTATTTCGTGTCCTGTAGTGACAACAGTGTTTCTTAAACACTGGTTTGTTGCAGATCTCCTTTCTGCCTACYCTTAGGCTTAATTGCCTCTCCTGCTTCTGTCCGTGCACTCTGAAATATGGAAGAGAATGCAGGAACTGAGCCTTCCTTCTGGGGCAGGAGACAGGATGGGACTGTCAGGATCTAACCCAGCACTTGTGAGGGAGGTGAGGGGAAAGGGAGGCTGGATGCTCCAAATGCAGTGTTTGATGGCCACATGTGGGAATGTGCATGGACACCCCTGCTGCTCAGCAGGTCTGTGTCCTCCCATCCTCTGCTCCCCGTGCCTCCCCTCAGCTGGTCTCTGTCCTTGCTGAGCTGGGAGGTGATGATCCCTGTTTGATGAGTCCTGTTTGGTGATTCCTGGTTTGTGATTTCCTGTTAGATGATTCCTGATTGATTCCTGTTTGGTTCCTGTTTGATGATACCTGTTTGATTATTCCTGATTGATGATTCCTGATTGATTCCTGTTTGATTCCTGTTGATGATTCCTGTTTGATTCCTGTTTGGTTCCTGTTTGATGATACCTGTTTGATTATTCCTGATTGATGATTCCTGATTGATTCCTGTTTGATTCCTGTTTGATGATTCCTGTTTGATTCCTGTTGGTTCCTGTTTTGATGATACCTGTTTGATTATTCCTGATTGATGATTCCTGATTGATTCCTGTTTGATTCCTGTTTGATGATTCCTGTTTGATGATCCCTGGTTTGATTCCTGTTTGATTCTTGTTTGATGATTCCTCTTTGATTCCTGTTTGGTTCCTGTTGATGATTCCGCTTTGATTCCTGTTTGGAAGATTTCCTGTTCAATGACTCCTGTTTGATTCCTGATTGATGATTCCTGATGATTCCTGTTGTTCCTGTTTGATGATTCCTGTTGATTCCTGTTTGATTCCTGTTTTGATGATTCCTGTTTGATTCCTGTTTGATGATTCCTGTTTGATGATTCCTGTTTGATTCCTGTCAGTGATTTCCTCTCAGGGTTGCTCCTGCTGGGCTGGGTGTCACTGGCCTTGGGCAGACCAGCTCCTTTTCAGCCCTGGCCTCTGTGCTCACACACAGCAGGGCACATGAGTTTCACTGGCCTCTGCCTGGCTGGTTTTCCTCCCATTACAAGCACCTAGCAGAGTTGTTTGCCTTTCTAAACAACCCTAGGAAGGTTTTTTCTTCATTTCTGAAATGCTGAAGGGGATTAGATCATATAATGGAGTATTCAACTGTCAAGTGATTTACAGCAYAGATGCAGTTGAGTTATGAGAGCTGTTAAAATGCCTGTTAAAAGTACTAAATGCTTTTAAAAACTCATATTATTTGGTTGATAGAATGTAAAGGTCTGATGGAGCTATTACTTTGCTCTGTATAAACACAGATTTGGGCAGGTGTTATTTATGCACACTCTCACTGTTGTGGCTTGCAGTGCCCCAAAGCCATTGCCACCAGGTGATTGTACATCAGCCTGCTCAAGCCAGGCAGCAGCCCCCTTCCTGGTGGACTGTTGGGTCAGAAATCCTTGCTCAGGGGAAATTCAGCTTCATCTTGGCAGTGCTGGGATGATTTGAGGGGTAGCACTGAGGCATGCTTGTGTCTGGTGGTGATGTGTGACCGTGTTCACAGGGGTCTCAGGCTGAGGGAAGAGATGAGGATCTGACTCCATGTTTCAGAAGGCTTGATTTATTATTTTATGATAAATATGACATTAAAGCTATACTAAAATAATAGAAGAAAGTATTTCATCAGAAGGCTGGCTAAGAATAGAAAAGGAATGGAATGATAACAAAGGCTTGTGGCTCGGACAGAGTCTGAGCCAGCTGACTGTGATTGGCCATTAATTAGAAACAACCACATGAGACCAATCCCAGATGCACCTGTTGCATTCCACAGCAGCAGATAATCAATGTTTACATTTTGTTCCTGAGGTCTCTCAGCTTCTCAGGAGGAAAAATCCTAAGGAAAGGATTTTTCATAAAAGATGTCTGTGACAGTGATGGCTGTCAGTGGTGCCCTGAAGTGATCCCTGTCTTCACTGAGGACTTCAGTGCCTTGACTCACTGCCTTTCTAGAAGGCTTTGGCAGAAGAGCAGCAGGCCTGGTGGCCCAGAAAACATGGATGCATCTTTCCTCAGCACTGATATTTCTCACATCCCAATGTTTCTCATGATGGACGTGGGCAAGCAAGCCTGAATAAACACTTTCAGTGTTTATAGTTACTTTAAAAGAAACAGGGTAAATTTGTGGTCTGTGAACTCTGACAGTTAATATTTATTTGTAAAACTCAGTTTTGCACCTGCTTTTAAACATGTTTGCCCAGAAGAAACAGTGGGGAGTCAGTAAATTTACCACAGATTTATGGCTGAGTGTCAGACCTCCTCTCTTCCCCAGACCTTTGTAACCCAGCAGAGTCACTGTGACCTCCTGGTTACCTGCCACCATAACCACCGGACACAGTCCAAGTCTGTTCCTGACAAATAAATGTGGCAGTCTTTGGCCAAGTGTGTGTGATGTCCTCTAGTGTACAGCACTCCTGGGTTGCTGTAGCTGTCTGCTCAGGATGCCCTTGTGTCCTACATCTGAATTCAGGGGCTGCTGCATTTGTGAACAGCAGATGTACACCCTGGGATATCTTCCTTGCACTGACAGCCCATGGCTTGATCCACAGGGAAAACTTCACACCAGCTTCTCACCCAATGCYTGAAAAATTAATTCTTCTGGCTTCCTGGACCATTGTGTGCCTAGGAAGGGTTGCAGTGTTGAGCTGTGTAAATTTGTGGTGGTGCACAGTAAATATTATGCTTTAACAGTCACAGGTCTGACATTTCTGTTGAGTTATGTACCATAATGTTCCAACAGCATGGGCTGAATTTGATCTTAACTACGTGGGTGCACTTTAGTGCACGCCTGAAGAAAATTGGCCACTAAACTTGCAGGTTCATGTGCACAGTCAGTGATTGAACAATCTGGTGATGCCCCAAAAGGTATGAAATTAATTTTCAGGTACAATAAACAATATTTCAGCCCTGACTGGCTTGACGGAAGCTTCATCTTCCAGCACTAGGTATTGAAATGGGTTGCAGGATTGCATTTAAGAAGGGATTTGTTCTGCCTGTCTCTTTAGTGCAAAGGAAGCTCAGYAAGTTGTGCCCAGGCAATGCTGCTTCACCTGAGCAGTGCCTCTCTGCAGCTGGAGGTTTGGAATTGTCATTACCTATCTTAAAAACTCCTCATTGTGTAGATCYAGCAGTGATGTTTTTTCTTCCTGTTTCCCTTTGCACAAGCTGGGCATGGCCCAGTCCTAATGCATTTATCACTGACTCTTTTGGAAAAGGGATTTCTGCCCTGTTTCTCCCTCAGCAGCTGAGGGGCTGTGCAGGACCCCTTTTGCTGGAGAGGGGCACTGGCTGGGTAAGGATGCTRACAGGGGTGTGCCACTGCCTGTCAGGTTTTAATTGCAGTGCAAGTATTGCCAGTGACTGGGGATTTTGTGTGCAAGGAAATATCAGAAGAGGCTGGAGCAGAAAGTTTCTGTTATGGGATAGGATACATGGTCTGTGGTCAGCTGCAAGGAGAGTCCACAGCAGCAAGATCAGCAAAGACTTGCTGCCAGGAGGTGCTGGACCCTTGGGACAGGATCATTGAGAATGTGCCAGCAGCAGCTGATTTGTGTCTGCTCCTCTGTTAACATATTTGCACACTTCTCCCCATATTACCTCAGCTTTGCCTTGGAGGAGCATTTGTGAAGTCTGGAAGCGTGGTAGGAACAAACTCACTTGGATCCACCTCATGGAGCAGCCTGTGGTGTTAATTGTTCCCACCTTTAGCTCTGTGGGTCCCATTTAAACCAGGCCCTAGATAAGGAAGTTGGTGTCAGAGCCATGTTCACCTTTCTTGCTTGGATTCAGAGGCTGGGGAAGGATAAGTAATGTATTACACAAATTTAGCTCTTGTTTTTACTCTCCTGTTTATAATTGTCAGAGCTTTGAGCCTTCTGAAATAATAAGGTTAAGTGGCCCTCTCTGACCTTAGGTGAATAGGAAAAAATATAGTTATTGAGGGACTCGGGCCATTACACCTCAGCACTGAGGAATCCGAGGCCTTGGAAAAACCTGCTAAATTATCCTGCTTAATGCCAGACACCCCAAGGTGACTTATGGTGCTGCAAAAACATAAACATCCCTAACTGTGACTGCTGCAGGCCAGCAGTGGGTTTGCCACATGCCTGTGCCTGGCTTGGCAGGTAGGGGTGGTGGCAGATGAGCTCCTGTGGCATCATCTCGCTGGGGACACTGGGGCTGGCTCCACAGTGGTACCCAGGCCAGTCCTGGGCACCTCCCAGGCTGAGCTGTGCTCTCCCCCTTGGTTTCAGAGGCTGTGTTTGATGTGGAGCCTGGCCAGGCTGCCTTGCTGTGTGGCACGGGGCTGTCACTGCTCCAGGGACCTCTGCAGCTCTGCCCCAGGACTCCCTGGGGAGCACAGGAATGGAGGGCTCTCTGGAGCTGTGCCCCTGCTCTTGGTGTTTGCTGCTCTTTTTATTAACAGTCTGAGAAGGGAAAAGCTTATMTTCTTGTGGGGGTTACCTTTTAGTTTTACCCAACTGAGCAGGAGACATGAAGCACAACTGTCTGATGTGAAGTTTCATTAAGGCCTTGGCAGCCATAATGTTCTTTTCCTAGAAGAAGAGCAAGCCTGTMGCTAATTTACCACAAAACATGGAAATGGCACTGAGAAATCATCCACATCTAAACATCATTTTTGTTTAGATGTGGCCTTAAAAGCATAGTAGGTTTGGGCTTGGACAGCCATCTCTCTGACAGGGACTCTAGGGAGTCTCTAGGGACTCAGAGATATCTCTCTGGTATCTCCCCAGACAGGGACTCAGGAGAAGGAATGTCCTTGAATCCKGAGTCTTGCAGAAGAAGAGCAAGCTGTCCCCAGTGCTGGGCACAAACATCTGTGGGTCACTTTGGCAGCCACTGGTGCTAAAGCTGATCTGCACTGGGTGAGACCCTGGTTCAGGGTTGCCTTTTCTGTGCACTCCCCTTTATTTAAATTATCTGCAATCACAGAATCTCCTGCTCACAGACATGTTTGCTGGGACATTTGGAGAAAGGGGGCTCAGAGCTGGGCTGAAARAGACTTGTTGAACTTGCTGCTCTGTTGTAACCACTCTCCTGTGCTYAAGAAAAGCTTCTCCAGCGAGCACATGGAATAAATCGGCGTGGTTAGTCAGAAGCCAGGTGGACCTAAATCCAGATTAAATTGCACAGAGTCAGATTCAAAGAAATGTAGAGCAAAAGCATCACTTGAGTTCAGYGCACTCAGCACTGCCCTGAACTGAACAATCATTGTTCCCTGAGAGCCCCAAGAGCCCCGGGGAGCTCTGGCACCGCTGCTCTGGTGGAAATGAACTCCTCCCACACAGCTGAAGAGTCGACTCCCAAAGCCAATCAGCAACATAGGGATCTAATTTCCCCTCTGCTGTCGAAATAAAATGCTGCTGCAGATGGAAGGCTCCCTAGAAGCTGCTMCTGGACTGCTTCCACCTTTTTATGAAAGCTCCACTCAGACGTGGTGCAGTGTGCAGTAACATAACCCATTGAGTGCTGTGATCCCTGGAAAAAATGTAAGGGGGACAGAAGCTGGGAACAAACCTTGAGATTCAGGGTTGGAAATAATGATAGAAGAGCAAAGTATTAATATTTCACAGCACAATCTGCTCTGCAGAATGCAAGGGGCTTGGGGAAGGAGCAGATGGAAGGAGCTGAGTATGTGTTTCCCAAGGAGATGGCATTGTGTCTGTTGCTTTGTTAGTTGGAGCTCTAAATACTGAAACAAAAACACAGAAAAAAAAAGGCTGAAATTTAAATTTGATGAGTTGCTCTTTCTTTTCAGTTTGGGATTAAGCTGGAGCTGTTGTGGTTCAGTCAGTGCAGGCATTTTGGTTGTGTGTGTCCTGTGTGCACCTCTGTGCACGTGTGTGGGTGTCTGTGCTCTGCAAACTCTGCAGGCTCAGTGCAAGCCCTGGGAGCTCATCCRATCACAGCTCCCTGCACTGAACCTGGCCTGCCACTAGCATTTCTGAGGTAAACACAGCTCTGCAATATTGAATATTGAATACAATACAATATGGCTCTGGCAGCCACCTGCCCAGGGCCACCCTCCATTSTAAACTCTGCAGAAGCTGTGGCTGTGCCCRAAGGGACACACAMGCTGCTGGCCACATCTRCTGGGGAACAAGAAGCTGTGGCTGTGCCCTAAGGGACACACAGGCTGCTGGCCACYTCTRCTGGGGAACAAGAAGCTGTGGCTGTGCCCTAAGGGACACACAGGCTGCTGGCCACYTCTRCTGGGGAACAAGAAGCTGTGGCTGTGCCCTAAGGGACACACAGGCTGCTGGCCACGTCTCCTGGGGAACAGTTCCCTCCCTAAGTGCAGACTTGCAGCTTCACCTCAGTCTGCAGGTGAAGGTGCAGCAGAGCCAAGGGCCAGCCCTGCTCCTCCACCTTCATCATGGCTTGCAMGTTTTCACACTTTGTGACCTGAGCAAAGGTTCAGCTGGACCTTCAAGTCATATTCCCTGTGCCCAGTGAACACAATGAGGTTGTGCATTAAGTTGTCCTTTCAAAGTTTTGATGCRCTGGTTTGGCTGTCTAAGAGGAAAGACTGTGTCCTCTTGGGATGAGTGTAACATGGACAGGAGCTGGAGTTATCTCTTGACATGGGGAGGCTGGGAAATGGGMGCAGGGAATGGCCTGAACCAAGSCAGCTGGTTCAAAGCTTACCCCAAACCTGTAGAATAATTCCTGAAGGATCTCATGGATACTGGGCAGGGTCTGAGCCAGTGCGAGTCACAGTTTGAGCTGTAGCTGCACATGTCAGTCCTCAGTGTGAATTCCTCCCTCTTTAGCAACCAAGTTGTTTGAACTGGAGTCACCATGGATTTTAGAAGTGGTCTTAAAAATGTTAATTAACCTTCTGCAGTTACAGAGACATTRCAACTGTGGACAACTGTGCAAGGGAAGGACTTCAGGGGTTTTGAAAGACTTGTAAGAGCACACAAGGGAGATGAATGTTGTGTGGCCATGGGTGCTGCCCTTGGYGCCTGGCCTGGTCACTGTGTGTGATAATTCCCAACTGGATCTTCCATGGATGGTCCTTCTGGTGTCCAGCTACCAGGCACTGAGGACTGTGCTCTTCACTGGTGAAATGATACATAAACATACACACTCTGAAGCTCAGCCCTGGGATTGTTCACTGTAAACATTGCATTGTCCCACAATTTACATTAATGAGGATGATTTACATTTATATAGCTCCTTTCATCCCCATGGATCTCTGAGTGCCTCACAGACTAAAACACCCAGGGCTTCATCACAGCAATGCGAGCTGTTGTGAGCCACAGGCAGGACAAATGAACCTCAGCTTTGCTTTGTCAGGAGCAAGAGGTGTTTTGGGGAAACTGGTCACATACTTCATCCTGTGCAGACCTGGCTGGACCTGAACTGAGATCCAGTCTGAAAGACCAGATGTGCAGAACTTGGTGGTGGTCTTGTGCTTTATCTGTTCCTGCAGCAGGAGGTGACCTGGTGTTTTCTGAGTGTCRCACAGAAGGTGGGATGACCAATTGTGGTCCCTAGGTCTGAGGTGCAGCCCTTGCCCAGTATTTTTCCAGACCTTTACCAGAGGGAGGTGAGGATCCAGAGGGATGAGYTGAGGATGGGACTTGTCCTTTGGGGCTGTACTCCTGAAGGCAAGCTGGGGTCTGTGGAGTTRGTTTCCCACTTGCTCCTGCATCTRTTTTGGGGTTTGTGTTCACCCTTCYTTGCTTCTTGCTGTGCTGAACCCCACGGTGAGCCATTGCCYAAAGACAGTTTTAAATGTTCTCTTGCTTTATTTTTAGGTGTATATTTAAAATACTACCGACATTTCCAGGGAGCGTTTGTAAATGAGGGCTCTATGAAAGTTATTTTTGTGCATTAATTCATGAGGCAGCTTCAAAAATTCATGAAGTAAATAGAACTTTTCTGCCAGGAGGCATGGGGGTGCCTTTGCTGCCCTCCAGAGCGGAGCAGACATTGCAGGGTAACYCAGGAACTCTCAGCAGAGCCTCCTGATCTCAGTGTGCTGATTAAGGCACTGAGACGGGCTGCAGAGGTGCTTGAGAAGTCTTTAAGATGTCCTTGTTTCACCAGCCTTAACAGTGATCTTATTTCAGCAGGGATTAAGTGAGCTGCAAAAATATACCTGGCTGGCAGAGGCAGCCGCTGTCCCTGTGCTGGTTTGGCAGGTCAGGCGGCTGGCCTGGATGTCACGGCTGCTCTGGAGTCAGGGACTGGCCTGGAGGTCCAAGGGCTGGCCTGGAGTCCACGCGGAGTGGGCTGTCTCTGGAGGTCACAAGGGGCTGGTCTGCCGAGGTCCAGCGGGCTGTCTGAGTCCAGGGCTGTCCCTGAGTCCGGGCGTCTAGGTCCAGGGTGCCTGGAGGTCCAGGGGCTGTCCGCAGTCGTCCAGGGCTGGTCTGATGGTCCAGGGCCTGTCTGAAGGTCCAGGGGTGGTCTGAGGTTCCAGGGGTGTCCTGGAGGTCAGGAGCTGTCCCTGCAGGTACGAGGCTCTCCTGCAGGTCAGGGGTGTTCTGGAGATCAGGAGGCTGTCTCTGGAAGTCAAGGGCTTACCTGGAATGTCCAGCGGGGCTGGTCCTGGAAGGTACAGAGGGCTAGTCCTGAACGGTCCAGCCGGGGTGTCCTGCAGGGTCCAAGGGCTCTCCTGGCAGTCCAGGGTCTCCGCATCAGGTCCTGCAGGTCCAGGTCTCCTGGCACACGGAGGGCCCTCCAGCTGCTTGCTGATTCAGGCCCATCCTCCTCCCTCCTGCTGCTGTGGCTGTCCATGTAGAGTGACTCTGCTGGCATCAGCACAGCTCTGGGCTCATGCTGGGGTGYCTGAGGGGTGAAATCAGCTCTGTTGGGGGATTATTTCTATCAGGATAAAAGCAGCAGTGATTTAAATGGAGCAGATTGTGCTGGGGAGGCCAACCTGCACTGGTGACTGCTCTGGTGGAGCTGGAGATGGGGTTGGTTTAAGGAGTCACTCTGCAGTCACTGAAATCATATCACTATAGAACTAATGCAAAAAAAGAGGAGAATTGGGTCTCACACCTCCAAGATGGGTTAAACTAAACCAGAACAAGCTGGTTTTTCTCTGCAATGAGCYATATTCACATGTGGAATTATTTATAAACAAATCTTCAGAATCAATTCATATGTAGGGAATCTTCTTTCRTTCATATCTTGTAGRAGGATCTTCCTCTAAATATTAAGCTGCATGTTTGGATGTATGAAGTAGGGAATAGCAAAGTGCTTCAGAATAGAGGAAGGACCAGATGAGGCTCTTTTTGATCTGTGAGGAAGGAGTGATGTCCATTTGTGCTGGCTCTTGCCCCAGCTTTCTGCWTCCCTTTGGATGCCAAACCTGCAGCGAGTGTGCTGCTGCTCCTGGGTGTGGGATGCATTTCAGGCTGGACAAATGTTCATTGTGGTTTGCACAAAGGTTGCTTTTTTATGCACAACTCAAGTCTTGAAAAGAGAAGGAAAAAATGCTCTCCAGACTCTCTTGGGATTATTTTTTTTTCCAGGTAGCTRCTGACCTTGAATGATATTCAGTGTTTTTCCATTAACACCAGTGGGGCTCAGGCTTGTGTAAGATTTAGGGTTACTCCCTCCTCCTCCTCCTCACACTAAATGCTTTTTTTATTACCCATTAATGAGTAATCAGGAATTTCTAAAAGGATGTATGGTTCAGTTCTTTCACAGACASTGGGATCTGTGCAGCTCTGCAGTTTGTAGACAGCTATAAATGGTAATGAAGAGCACATTAAAACCCTGCCTCCATAGCAGGGCTCTAATTGCTGTTGATTTGCTGCTGGATTTGGTGGATGAGGCTGGGCCAGAGCTCTCAGATGTGCCCAGTGAGGAGCACCCAGCCCCACCTGGGTGTGTTTGTGTTGGTGCTCTGTTGATAAACTCCCCATGGGTGATGCTCCCTTCCCTCCACACTTACAAACTCCCACAGTCCAGGCTGCCCAAAGGGGCACAGTTATCCCCCTTAGAAATGAGAAGGATGCAGSCTCTGTCAGACCTCACAGTCAGCCTGTCAGAGAGCTGAGAGTGACTTCCAAACCTCCTAAGTCTGCCTTTATTCCTACACTA
Source organism: Sporophila hypoxantha (assembly GCA_002167245.1). NCBI lineage: Eukaryota > Metazoa > Chordata > Aves > Passeriformes > Thraupidae > Sporophila > Sporophila hypoxantha. The sequence goes on from NDFG01000029.1 coordinate 1,505,142, forward strand.
TGTGCTGGATCTCTGTAAACCTGACCTCTCCACTGCCTGACATCCTTCTGCTCTGTGTGTGTGTGACCCAGGAGATGGAGAGCCCTCCAGATGTCTCCAGGTGGCACACCTGGCCTTCCAGGGGCTTTAGGGGGCTCTTAGCAGTGCCCAGGGCTGCCCAGGTGAGATTTGGGGAGGCATCAGGTGCAATATAAGGCTCAGAAGCTGTGCTCCCTGAAATGCTTTTGAGCAGCAGAGAGGAGTGAGGAGCACCTGCACTGTGCAGGAAGGTCAGGTGGGGTCTCACCTACAKAATGGATGTGTTTGGTTTAGAGGCTGTGCTTGAGAAGTGTGGGGATTTGCTTCCCTGCAGGGCTCTCTGGGTTTGTTAAACCTCTSCAGCTGGAGGAGCAGAAGAGCCATTGAATTATTTGGTCCATTGAACTGATGTGCTGTGAAGACTCCCTTGTACTTTTGACACTCTGCAAGTTCACCAAAGGTGCACAGCCCAGTGCAGTGTTCAGGAGGGAATTCTGCATACTTTGGTTCACGAGGGGAAAATATTGCTGTCTTTGGTTCGCATGAGGGAATATTGCCATGTCTTTGGTTCCACAAGGGGAATATTGCATGTCTTTGGTTTTCCACGAGGGGAATATTGCATGTCTTTGTTCCATGAGGGGAATTTGCATATCTCTGGCTTCACAAGGGAATATCTGGCATATCTTTGGTTCCACGAGGGGAATATTGCATATCTTTGGTTCAGAGGGGAATATTGCATCTTTTGTTCCACAAGGGAAGATATTGCATATCTTTGTTCATGAGGGAATGCATGTCTTTGTTCCAAGGGGAATATTGCATATCTTTGGTTCCATGAGGGAAATATTGCATATGCTTTGGTTCACAGGGAATATTCATATTCTTTGGTTCCACAAGGGAATATTGCATGTCTTTGGTTCCATAGGGAATATTGCATATCTTTGTTCCACAAGGGGAATATTGCATATCTTTGGTTCCACAGTGGAATATTGCATATCTTTTGGTTCCATGCAGGGAATATTGACATATCTTGGTTTCCATGAGGGGAATATTGCATGTCTTTGGTTCATGGCAGGGAATATGCATGTCTTGGTTCCAATAGGGATATTGCATTCTTTGGTTCCATGAGGGGACAATATTGCATGTTCTTGGTTCCATGAGGGAATATATTGCATATCTTTGGTTTCCACATTAGGGAATATTGCGCCAGGTATGAATTCTTTGGTTCCATGAGGGAATATTGCATATCTTTGGTTCCCAGAGGGGAAATTGATTATCTTGGTTTCCATGAGGGGAATATTGCATTGTCTTGGTTCCATGGCAGGGATATTGCATGTCTCTGGTTCCAGAGGGAATATTGCATCCTCTTGGTTCCACAAGGGAATATTGCATGTCTTTGGTTCCATGCAGGGAATATTGCATGTCTTTGGTTCCACAGCACCATGGGGGAAAGAGAAGAAAGGAGGGATCTGCAATACTTGTTAAATATCAACAAAGGAACTTTATTATTTCTTGGAGGAACCTTGTGATGGTCTCTGGACTGAGGTTGCTCCTGTTTTCCCATACCATCACCCACATATTGAGCATATGTCCTGGCAGCTGCTTGATGAGAATCCACCAAACTCCTGTGCAATAAGGCATTTTCTGRAGTGATTTGATGTTTAGATGATTACAGAATGCAGTGGATTACTTGATTACTTTGTGTTTGTTTCTGCAGGAAATATGCTGGAGTATTTTATATCAGTTTTTTCTGTTAGGGGGGAKTTCTTTGTTTTGTTTCCTTAAAAGGGGATGGAGTGCTACCTATAAGAGATTGAGAAGTGTAGCCAATAGTTTTATTGTCCTCCCAGTGCTGGCCTCTTCTGTCTTTACAAATGCTCTGAAGCCACAACTCTGCATAAGAAAAATGGATTTGTCACTGWATTTTCATGCTTCATCCTCACAGAAATGTAACTGTTGTCCTGGGCTTTAGCAGTGTGCCTTCAAGCTTGGATTTAATGCTGATCATTATACTTTTAGAGCAGGTTACATAGAAAAATAGAGGCACGGAGCACATCCAAAAGCAAGCAGCCTTGCTTTCACTCCCATTTTATTCTGGTGGAGATGCTGAATATTTATTAAGAAAATCCCACAATCCCACTTTTAAAGAGAGAGAAAAAAAAATAAAAGACCTCTCTGCATTTTAGAAAGGAACAGCTGTAAAGTGCAGCTGTTGAGCTTAATTGTATCTCTAAGAGCCCAGTGCTGGGGAAGGAGGAGCTGAGCARGTCCAGGGAGCTGTGGCTGTGCTGGGGTAGGGTAGGGATCAGCAGGGCAAAGATCCAGCTCTTCTGGGAGCCCAGAGTGTGGCTGTGCTGGGTTGGGGTGGTACTCAGCAGGGAAAGGTGTCACCCTGGCTTTTTAAGATTTTCTAAGCCTTCTGATGTTGACATTCTTGTAGTGAACTTTCTCACACACTTTCTGTAAATAACTCATTGTTTTGCATTCCTTTATGGAAGAAGAGAAAGTTGATGGACTGTTGGTTTGTCCAGTGTCATTGGAGAGGTGGCACTGTCACCCTCCAATCCACTGTCACTCTTGGAAAACTATAAATGTTGGAGTCAGAAAATAAACTTCCCTTTTTCTTCACCTTGAGAACAGCGCTGTGCGCTTGTGTTCTCTCGTGCCCTATAGTGACAGAAAGGAGCATCCAGCTCTTCTGGGAGCCCAGAGTGTGGCTCTGGTACCTGATCCCACTGGCTAACAGGGATAGCTCAGCTGGATCTTGTGTGATTGACTGCACAGATTCTCCTCTGCCACGTGAGAAACCTGCTGCTGTTTGTTCTCACCCTGCTGTGTCTGGGGGCTCTGGAGAAGGGCASTGAGGATGGGGGTGGTTGTGCACCTCTCAGTGCCTGCTGCTGCTGCTGTGGTGGGAGTCTCCAGATGGCTCCTTTGACACTTTCCCAAGATATTTTTATTTCTGTGTTAGCACAATTGTGTTTTCTAAAGGAGGCTGTGCTCATTTTTGGGATGTATTTTGTGTTTCAGGTGTTGGTCGTAGCACAAGAGTTAATTTGTTGTTTTGATCCAAGCAGATTGACCCTGAAATCAAAGCACTGCTGCTCTCAGCTGATGTTTCTGAAAGAGAATTTCTCAGAAGCTCCTTTTGAACACCTTTGTTTAGGGATTGGCCTTATCATGTCAAAGGGATAGCTGCCTTGAAAAAAACCTTCTATATGACACCTGAGTGATGATTTCCCGTTTGTTGAGATTCCAATTTAAATCTTCACAGTACCGAGGGTTTGGTAGCAGGCCGACCTAGCATCACATCTGCTGCACTGAGTGTGCTTGGTTTTCAAAGCAAGACCAAAACATTCCCTTGRTTCTGCCCTCCTTGCACACTCAGTACTGCCTCACAGCATGGAATTTCCAGGGGGAAGAGCAGAGGGGCCAAGGGTGTCCTGCTCTCGAGGGCTCCAGTGCAGGAATTCAGCCCAGCACAGCAGAGCCAGCTCAAGGCTGCTGAGATTTGGGCCCATTTRCTTTTCATCTGAGCCAAAGTGAGCACAAAATCAAGTGGAGCAGCAAGTAAATGCAATATATTTATTGCATTTTGGTCTGTTTGGTCTTTCCTAAATTCCAGGTACAACATCCTTTCTTTTTGCTTTGCCTTTCTCCTGGTGGCTGTGTGGTTTAGAAATTGGTGTTTCTGGCACATTTTCAAGCTATCTTTCAAAATAAACACCTTTCCCAGAGGTGAGGGCAACCTGAGGCCCTGATTGCATGAAGTGTCATTAACCAAACAGCACCAGAGACAGAGGTGATTAATACACACCCGTGGAGCTTTGTAGTGAAGCTTAATGGTTTGATCTTGGAGCAAACAGTGTAAAGCCTTTGGAGATTCACCTGGAGCCCAGCTCAAGCCTGTGTGCATTTACCTGTGGATTTCTGGGGTTATTTTCAACACCCAAATGAAGCACTGGTGTCCTTGCTAGGGGAAAACAAACTGTGTTTTACAGTACTTGCTGTGGGAATGGWGATACCAGTGGTTACAAACCATTCTGCTTGTTCATGCAGCAACTGGAYCATGGCCAGGATGGTGGCACCAGGWRMGGGTCCCTTTGCTGAGGGGTCACTGACCATCCCCAGCTGACCAGGACCCCTGGGCAGGGCTTGGTGTTAGAGCCCAGGGTGGTGTGTGGTGAGAAGTGCCCCTGCCAGGCCATCCCAGCTGTGTCTGTGCTCCCTCTGTGATCCTGGATCACACACAGAGCTCCCTGGGAACAGCCTGGTGGGCTCATATGCCTTGGGAATGCCCTTGCCTGGGCTGGGTGTTCTGGGTCTCCTCCTTGGAGGGGTGCAAAGCAGACATCCCCATCCCCATCCCATCCCCATCCCCATCCCATCCCCATCCCCATCCCCATCCATCCCCATCCATCCCATCCCCATCCCCATCCCCATCCCCATCCATCCCCATCCCATCCATCCCATCCCATCCATCCCATCCCAATCCCATCCCATCCCATCCCATCCGCTCAATCCCATCCATCCATCCCCATCCCCATCCCCATCCCGCATCCCCATCCCCATCCCCATCCCATCCCCATCCCATCCCATCCCCATCCCCATCCCCATCCCATCCCCATCCCATCCCATCCCTCCATCCCATCCCATCCCCATCCCATCCCATCCCCATCCCATCCCATCCATCCCATCCCATCCTCCATCCATCCCATCCCATCCCATCCCAATCCCATCCCCATCCCCATCCCATCCCATCCATCCATCCCATCCATCCCATCCCCATCCCATTCCCATCCCATCCCCATCCCATCCCCCATCCCATCCCATCCCATCCCATCCCCATCCCCATCCCATCCATCCATCCCATCCCATCCCATCCCATCCCATCCCATCCATCCCCATTCCCCATCCCATCCCATCCCCATCCCATCCCATCCCATCCCATCCCATCCCATCCCATCCCATCCATCCCATCCATCCCATCCCATCCATCCCATCCCATCCCATCCCATCCCATCCCATCCCATCCCATCCCATCCCATCCCATCCCCATCCCATCCATCCCATCCCATCCATCCATCCATCCCCCATCCCCATCCCCCATCCATCCCCATCCCATCCCATCCATCCCATCCCATCCCATCCCATTCCATCCCATCCCATCCCCATCCCCATCCCCATCCCATCCCATCCCATCCCCATCCATCCATCCCATCCCATCCCATCCCATCCCCAATCCCATCCCATCCCATCCCATCCCCCATCCCATCCCCATCCATCCCCATCCCATCCATCCCGTGCTCTGGATCCAGCAGGGAGCCCTTGCTGGTGTGCTTTAGGAGCTGAGCTCTGGAGCAGTGGGAAGCAGTGTTACAAAATTACAAAGGCATTTTGCTCGGAGCAGCGTTTATGTAGCCAAAAATGAGGAGAGAATCTAGGGAAGCTGGGTGAAGGCCTTCAGGTGAAAAAAAAACCAAACCCAAAGGGTTGGSGACTTGACTTGGTGCGGCAGGTGACACTTAAAATAGAAAACACTTATCTGTGTTTCCTTTTGAAATATGTCCTGTATCCTTGGGAGGCTTCTTAGCAGCCTTTGGATCGGTGCCCTGCCTATTCAAAGCCCTTCTCCTTGCAGCAAGGGCTGGAATTTGCAGCTTGTTTCGGGCGCTCTTTACTCGGTGCTTTGCAGGACTGTGCTTGGCTGTGCTCTCCTGGAACACAGACAAAAGGAGAGGACCCAAAGGACCCCAGCACCCTCCACAGGGGATGGTGGGAGAGGGCAGGGTCCTGGCAGGAGTGGGGCATGTCCTGGAGCCTCCATCCCCTTCATCCCTGGTGTCAGAACACTGCTGCTCGTGCTGCACATCCCACGTGTGCCTGGGCACCAGCAGTGCCCTGGGGAGAGGTGCTGTAATTAACCACCCCATTAGGAGGGAGCCCTTCCCATCAGCTCCTCTCTGCCAGCACATTCTCCTCTGCTGTCTCTTTTTCGAGTAGAAAGCTCTTCCTACAAGTGGTACTTGTGTAACTTGGCAAGGATGTTTTGATGGGCTGGCTGCATTGTTCATTGAATTACTGTCTGGCTGGAAAGCCAAGGGCTGCAATTTTCTGTGCATTATTATTCTTGGGATTCAGCCTCTTAGAAATGCAAAGTGGGGACAGTTTGCTGCTGGAAACATTTCCCAACAGTTCTGGGCCTGGCAAGAGATGGAGGGATCTCTTGGGCTTCAGTAACCTTCAGGTTTTCACATGCTTTGACATGCATTTTGAGTGAGTCCTTTTATTTATTTCAATAGTTCTGTCAAACATTCCTCCTCCCTTGTATTAACTATGGCTTCATTGCCCTAAAATAACCCAGCAGGGTTAGGAATATTTGCCACAGGAATCTTGTAAATGGCTTGCACATAATTATGTTTTTATTCCAAGGCAAAGGAGATATAACTCTTCAAAATGGATAAAAATCTTGAAATGAACATCTGGACATACAAATTAAATTGCTCTTAGTGTAAGGACAGTGCAGTACTTTATTCTCCCTGGCAGGCTTCAGCACACTTGCAGACTCGACACTAATCCACAGGATCAGAGTCATCTTGTAAACTTAATGTCTCTAAATGTTTTCACATATTTTTATTGCAAATCTATCCTTTCAGGACATTAGAGATCAGCCTGAGCCCTGGTAAGGCACACGTAGCCTCTCTGCATTGACTGAGAGCTTTATAGACTCAGATTGAGATAGCCTTGGGTCTCAAGAGCAAATCATTCTTCTGACAACAAACCCTCCCCTGCCCTGCACAAGCTGTCACCTTCACCATCAATGAAATTARAGATTAGGTTATTGATTATTTTTCTTTTTTTTTCCTTCCACTTACTTTCAGACTCTCATGAAAATTCAAGACATTTCATATCTTTCTATTGACAGAAGCAACAACTAAATCAGATTATGCAACTCRCTTGATTCCCAGAAGTAATTTCCAAATTGTTCTTAGGTCCTTTGCCTGTCTGGTGCTTGAATTTGGATAGAGCAAGCTGAGATACTTGCAGCTTGTCATGGTTTAAATCTTAATTAGTTCATGGGAATGCATCCTTTTGAAATGCAATACTTGGACTTTCTCTAGGCTACTCTTTTTTTTTTTTTCCAAAAGGAATTAAAATATCCAGTATCATAATGAAGCATTTATACTCATTTATGTTAGAAGCTTTTGAAGAGTATTTAAAGAAAGCAAAGTCAATGGACTAACTGCTGATAGAACAGGGGAGCAGGAGGTGGGAGCTGGTTTCTGTTTTGGGGTCAGGGCCCCTCATGTGCCACGGCTGGGGGCAGCAGTGCCCTTGCTAAGGCCATGCRACTTGACATTGATGTTGGCCCTCCCTGCATTTGGGAGATTTGATGCAATTCTGCTGCTTCTAGACAGGCTGGGGGAGCTTGGACTGGCTGAACAAATAATTCTTGATATAGATGCAGAAAGCTGATCATTTTGGGCACTTTTTATTTAAACAGAAAAAGACCAGGGCACCAGTAAATACAGAACTTATCACTCGACCGAGGTAGTAATGTCAGCACTTCAGTCAGGTTTCCAGGGGGAGATTTATGACTCCTGAGATGATGCTTGTATAAAACTTGTTTGGCTATGATTTTCAAAGGCTGCAGCAGGGAGGAACTGCTGGGGTGGCTGATTGTGTGTGCAGAATGCTGAGGAGCTGGGTGGGAGGTGAGGCTGGAGAGAGGAGAGGCCACAGGAACAGCAGGGGATGGAGGAAAGAAACCCAGAGTGGTGCTTGCCCCACGCCCAGATGTGACAGAGGTGCACAGGGTCTGTCAGAGTCATGGTTGTGCCTTGCCCATGTAAACACTCCCATAAATGCAAYGAGTAAACCCCATAAATCCTGATGGTAGGTTTGATAGTTATGTTTTATATAAATGGACACTTAAAAATACAAAAGAAAAAAAAWTTTTTCCCATGATCTGCTTTTCTCTGTGGCTGCTGTTGGGCCTTCAGCTGGATAAATGACCAGGATGGAGCCAGCCATCTCTAAAAGGTGTGAGGGTGTGCTTAGATGAACACAGGGACAGCTCCAGCCACCAAAGAACAGTCCCTTGCCCACTGTTGTTGTGCAGTGCATTCTTAGATTAGATTTTGCACAAGAGCACATGTTGGCTGGTTTCCTCTGTAACCCTGGAGGTGCTGGTCTGGATTGCCATGTCCTCTGTCATATTTCAGTCACTCAGGCACTGGGAAGTGCACATATACACTGTCCGAAGCAGAGGTGTCTTCTTTAATACACTGTCTTCTGGATCTGCCCTCATTTTCAGCACTTGAGTGGAAACACAGCTGTTTTAAATAAAAATTTGGTTTAATGTGCTTTTAAATTGGAGGCAACTGCACTAGTTATGCAATTAACTGCAAATATTGAGTTCGAGAAAGGGCAATGCAAGTACTTCCAAAATAATCAGAAGTGTTTTTAAATGGATGGCTAATGGAGAACAGACACTGCAGTGTGAGCTGCCTGTGTTCCCTAACAAAGCATTCTTTACCCAGGCTCTGCATAAGCTCCTTTTCAGCGTGTACATTAGAGCAGGAGTCTGGCAGGCTGTCTCGTCATGTGTCTTGTCCTGTAGAGCCACTTATTGGATTTCATCTGCTTACCCTTGTGTGATCATCAGGGCAGTGCTTAAAAGCAGCTCTTGTATGAAAACAAACGCAGCAGATTATGCAGCCTTAGTCTCTTCATGGAAGAGAGGAGGGGAGAGACAGGGAAGGGAGGAAGCCTCCATTCCTGACCTTTAACTCAGCAGTAAACATAAATCTCCTCTAATGCTCTGCATTAGACCTTTGGAAAAAGGGGCAGCCAACTCAGGCAGACTACAAGGATGTGGTGAGGTTATGCAGGGAGAAAATCAGAAGGGCCAAAGCCCAACTAGAACTTAATCTTGCCACTGCCATAAAAGACAGTAAGAAATGCTTCTATAAAAACACTGGCAGCAAAAGGAGGGCCAAGGAGACTCTCCARCCTTTATCTGGTGCAGGAGGAAACACAGTGACAAAGGATGAGAAAAAGGCTGAGGTACTTAATGCCTTCTTTGCCTCAGTCTTTAATAGCAAAACCTGTTGTCCTCAGAGGACCCAGCCCCTGAGCTGGAGACAGAGAGCAGAATAAATAATCCCATAATCCACAGGGAGCTATCACAGTGAGCATCCCAGTGCTACATGGGCCTCCTTCAAGGCGTGGTGGAATGCCCTGCCAAGCCCTAACTCCARAAATGAACCAATATCCCTTTGGTAATTGTCYTGGATATTGGTCAGCCTTGGAAYGCACATCACAACTGTCTGAGTAATTATACCAAAAACTTGAATTTCTGTATGCAAAATAATGGGGACTAACATTTGTGGTATTTTTGGGGTCCCCAGGATGAAGGAGGAATTGATGAATCTGACTCCATGTTCTTAGAAGGCTAATTTATTATTTTATGTACTTATATTAAAGAATGCTATACTAAATTATACTAAAGAATAGAGAAAGGATACAGACGGAAGGTTACAAAGAATGATAATGAAAACTCGTGACTGCTTCCAGAGTCTGACACAGCTGATGGTGATTGGTCATTAAGTCAAAGCAATTCCCATGAAGCCAATCAAACATTGTTGATAAATTTGTTGATTGTTGGATAAACAATGTCCAACCACATTCCAAAGCAGCAAAACACAGGAGAAGCAATCAGATAATTATTGTTTTCATTTTTCTCTGAGGCTTCTCASCTTCCCAGGAGAAGAATCTTGGACAAAGGGATTTTTCAGAAAATATGACAGTGACAAACATTGTACTTGGGAGGATTACCTTCTTGGCAGTCATTAGCTGTAAACATAAGGCAAAAATCCATTGTTAAAGAACCAAGGATTTCTAATTCTTGGGGTTCAGATGCTACTTTGGGAAGTTCTTTTGCCCAAATGTTCCAATCCAATACAGGATTGCTGCCATTGTCAGTTTCACTAGACTTACTATTAAATTGCTTTTTGATCAAGGGCAAATCCTTTACTGGCACACTGACCTGACAGGTTGAGAAAGGKTTTTCTGGTTCCAAGTCAGACAAACATATGGGATCTGAGCCTGCTGCCTTGGCTGAGGTCACCCAAACATTTGGTTTTGGTTGTTCCACAGGATTCCACAGGTTGTTGCACAGGATCAGTGACCTGCTGCACCCCAGAGACACAAATACCCCGTGGGGCTGGATGGGATCCACCCAATGGGATGAGGGAGCAGGTGGAAGTGCCCCTGAGCCACTTCCCATCATTTACCAGCAGCCCTGGCTAACAGGGAGGCCCCAGGGTGAAGGAGCAAGGGGGGTAGGACAGTGGGGATGGATGGAGAGCAGAGATCTCTGCAGCCAGGTCAGGAACTTGGGGTTTATTGCAAAGGGCCTGGGTGCAGGGCCCTGCTGGGAGCTGCCAGCCACAGCTCAGAGCAGGSCWGAGAGGAGAGAGGGGGAGAGAGGATGAGAGGGTGAGAGYGRGAGGTTCCCSTTACAYCACCATAAKTCTTCTYTGTTGAATATTCRKATTCTCACRAACCAATCTAGTGCAAGATACAAATCCTATAGCATTTACATACAGCCTATAAGAATCATTACATTACCATCCTGTGTTACATTTTAAACCCTAAAAACTCCTCTTTGGGCCCCTTCTGCCAAGCTGGCAGGGTCTGCTCTGACCCTTGGGCCTGTCTGCAAGCAGAGGGTGTTGTTCCATCAAAAGGGGATCACCTTCAGCTGGCCACACCATTGTTTTCCAGTTGTTCAATAACTGAGGGATCTCAAAGCTTGCTTTCATTTCAATCTCACTTATAGTTTCTATATTCTCAAAATCTTTTGCCAGACAATCATATTTATAAGGCTTTCCTGTTTCATCTTCCCCAACAAGCAGGGGTTTAGGCAGGCCCTGCACACCTAACCTGTCTTTTATGACAAGCTGACCCACTTGGTGGCTGAGGGAAGGGCTGGAGTGTCCCCTTCTCCTGGGGACACTGTGAGCCATGGCTGGGGCAGCTGCACTGAGTGCTGGCTAAAACACAGGCACATGGCTCAGTGGGGTGGGCAGTGAAGGAACACCCAGCCAGAGCTGCTCACAAGTGTGTTCCCTGGGCTCAGTGCTGGAGCCAGCCCAGTTTAGTGCCCTTAGCAGTGGTCTGGATGAAGGGATTGAAGCCACCTTCAATCAGTCTGCAGGGACACCAGGGTGGGTGGAGAGTTGATCTGCTGGAGGGCAGGARGCTCTGCAGAGGGATCTGGATCCATGGACTGAAAATAAGTCATGGAAAGGTTACCCTTTTAGAACAAGCATATTTGCTGCTGAAGTTGTGTCCAAAATTAAAAACAAAGACCTAAAAATACTACCACCAGTTTGCTTTAMATTATGTAGCTGCCCACCCAGAACATCACCTCCCAGAAGTGGCTCTTTCTCACCTTGTAGGTGATGTTAAGTCATTCATTCCCTTTCTTTTTTGCAGGCTCAGTTATGTTTCAGCCTGGGGAAGCTGTTACATTTCCCTGCTCTCCAGGCATGATGTGCAATTGTGATTCCATGCACAGCCCTTCCCCTGGGATGGGCTGCTCTGAAGGTTGCTGTCTTTGGCTCCACGTTAGAGTGGAGATGTTTTGAACAAGACCAGGCTCTCTGTGGAGTTCAGGCTATCTTGTTCAGACTCAGAGATCTTATAGAGCTCAGGGAACTGGAACATCATTTTAGCTGAAATGACATCATCTGTTCTGTTTTGTTTTGATTTTTCTCCCCTTTTCTAGTTTTATGCTCAACTGGTGTTAAAATCTTTYGATGGGAGTAGAGGACCTCAACACTTGTGGAAAGAGCAGCAGGGTCTGGTGGATCTGCTGGCCCTGCTGTCACCTCTGCACTTTGTCTTGAGAGCTCAGGTGACTTTTTTAAGGCTGTGCAGTGAGCAAGGAACCAGGAATGGATGTGGCTGTCACTTGTGGTGCCATTACAGCTCCTGCACTGCTGTGTGCTGTTCTCACCTGAGCAGCAGCCACACCTGGGCTCTGTGGCTGGTGGGTGAAAGGGTCTCCAGTCTGTCCTTCTGCTGCACTGCAATCTGTGTGAGCTGGCAAAGGGGATGAAGGTTTCTCCAGGCTGAGTCAGCTTTGAAGCAGGAGATTGTGTCAGTGTATGGGATGTGGCTCAGCTGGGGTGGTTTGGGTCCATCAGGAGTTGTCATCCCGTGCTGTGGTCTGTACTGCTGGGGCTGATCCCAAGCCACACAARAGATCTGCTCCTTCATAGCAGGGCTGGGGTTACTGGAGAGAAAAATCACTCCCTTCTCTAGGGAAGTGGTGCTGGTTGGATGGAAATCACTTAAAGGAAACTGCCACATAAACTGGTGATTGTGAAGTGAAAGAGTTGGAGGAGCTGGGGAAGAGTTTGAGCTGGAGCTGCAGGGAGCCAATAAAGCAACTTTGGCATGCTCCCAGGGCAAGTCAAGGAGAAATACATCAGTGTTCAACAGGTACCTGAATGGTCGTGGGCACAGGTGGTGGCTGGGCAGGAAAGGCTGCAGAGGGATGGTGGGAAGCCCACAAAAAATGGAGCAAATCCCAAGGGTGCACCAGGACTATTCATCCTGCATGTGCCCTCCTTGAGCAGAATTCCTGAGGGGAAAACACAGTGTAAATTAAAAASAGAAGTGATGATTGCAGAGAAAAAAGCAGGTGATGGATTGAGAAGTTGCTGTACAAGAGGGAGGAGCTAGGGAGATGAGATATGGATATGAAATGTAAATGAAGCTTGGAGGTGATTAAGTGGACTTTTCTACAGTCATTTCTTATGCTGGATGTGGGAGGCTGGGCTGACAAAGGAGGAGGAGGAAAAACACCACAGCTCAGGAATCAGCAGCATTTCCCTGRTGATCATGTAGGCAGAAAACAGGGGCAGCCTCTCTGTTGGGGGAGCTGAACTGAACCAAACCCTCCAAATGCAAACCTTGGCCATGGGGCTCTTGTGTCATGCAAAGGGAATCTGCCTTTCCCAGCAGCCCCCTGCAGAGGAATTAGTGATTCCTTATGACATCTCGTGGCAAAATGATTTTGTGAGACGTGGCGTGGAGGTGTGGAAAGAGGAAATGAGTGAGATGTTTTTAATTCCAGATAATTTGTTTGGTGTGTAGCTGTGAATTAGACACATAGGGAGTCAAAGTTAATGGATGAAGAGTGTATTAAAAGAGACAGAGTAATGTTACCAAGAGAAGAACAGAATTGTTCTCACCAGGCAATGCACTTTGCAGAAGAGAGGACTGTCATCTGGTTTTATTACAAAATAGAGGTTAGCCTCTTTTTCTTTTTTTGTTTTTAATTTTCCTCCCCTGAACCGTACCCATTTGTGATGTTTTTTCACAACAAACACATTTTTCCCTTAAAATTGCAGTTTTGAAAAGAATACAAATCCAAATGGTAAAGATTTCCTGCAGGAGAATACATGTTYGCTTTGCATTTCCTGCATGTTTGGGAGCAAAAGAGCAGATCTGGTCACAGGATGAGCACTTGGATGACATCAATCTCACCTTTATAGACTGCCACAAATTGTCCTGTGGCAAGCAGGCACTTAGGAATTTGCTCAGCATATCAAACAGAAGATCTTTTTCAGCTTGGGGCAGGGAGGTAGGTTATGGATATCTCCAGTGTGCTGCTGCAGCCACGTCACTCCTTGCAGATGGGAAAATCCTGAATCCCCAAGAACTTTCCCTCTGAGTGACAAGGRCTAAATCCTGGTGCTTGCAGGCCCTGGATAGTTCTACTTCTCTGGGGCATAATCCAGATCCCAAAGAAAACTCTTATTAATCTGTTCTGCTTGTGAAGGAAATGCCAAAGAATACATGACAGCTTCAGATCCTGCTGTATCCATAAGTGATTTCCATGGGGTGTCRAACGTGCTTGGAGAACTCCAAGAAAAACCTGGTGGAGACCTGGAGCAGTGTTAGTCTTCCTTTTGTTTTTTATTATTTCAAGGAAATGCTTGTTTCAAAGAGAAAAGGCTTTAATCATTTGGCTTGTGAGGGAGTTGTCTCTTTTAATCTCTTACACTTTGGTTTTGGCTTCCTTCAAAAAATCTTTGCAGCACTGGTGTCATTGGTGCCTGTTTGCTCAGATCAGGCCTTCCAGAGGGGAATGAAAGCAATGTTTCCTCATTTAGAAAAAAGAAAAAAATAAAAAAGAAGTAAAAAAGGACAGAAAAGATTATTGCAGCGCCAGGTTTTTAAGGTACCAAGCCTGGCTTGCATCCCTGAGATGAAAAGGAAATTGAATATTGTGTTTTCTAAAGGACTTTTTTTTATCCCTGCTGGATATAGATCTATCAGCCAAATATTGAAATAGAGGCACCTGGTTTGCTGCATGGCTCCAGCTCACATGGAGCCTTCATCCCCCTGCCTTTGATTTCCACAGGGAGCTCAGAGCCACAGGAATGCTGAGCACAAGCAAAGCAGTCCTGATAGCTCTGATATAGMTTTCCCAAGCTTTGGGAAAACATCAGTTGTCTGATGGAGCACTGGAGGGGGCCCTGGGAAGGTGCTCTGAGCGTGGCCATCCCCAAACCCTGAGTGCTGGGAGTTCAGGTGTTACATCAAAACCTTCCTTTGCCTTTGGCTGTGGCTGGAGCTCTGCCTTTCCCCCAGCCTGTCACTGCACAGGACAATAATCTGTGTCCGTGCTGGAGGTGTGCAGTACAAATTAAAATCCAAGTTAGTTTTAAAACTGAAAACCACCTTCTGTTTTCAGCAGAACATCTTATGCATCACTWAATTCTTTTTCCTCCCACTTCTTTTGTTCTCCACTTTGAAAATGCACATGAAACATGCCTGGTAATTAACAAGATGGTACCAGGTTTGGGGGGGAAAACAAGTGTGTTAATTCTTTTAAGGCAGTGTTAAAAAATATTTGAAATGTTTTCCCAGTGGTGGTTGYGATTTTACCTTGTAAAATTGCATGAAAAGCGAAATCCTGTTCTGTGATGATACTAAACTGTATAATGTAAGGTCACAAGGTTCAAGGAAACACGTTTTCCTAGAGGAGATAGAAGTGTTTATCTAGTCAAGTGAGTCATTTTCCTAGAGAAACAAGTTTTTTAACAACTGTAGAAAATTAATTTTCTGTAGGGAATAGTGAACCTTTAATCTCAGCTTCCCTGCTCAGCATTAGGCAAATCTTCACTGGAGAGTGACTGGTATCTGTGAGCCTCATGATGGTTACATTTCTGATGAACACCAGGTTTCTGAGTGCTTRTCTGAACACTGCCAGCATGGGAAATCCAGCCCTGATTTGGATTTAGCAGTGGGGCAGCATCTTGCTTGAAAGCAGCAAGCTTTCATGTGTTTACAGCTTTGAGTTTTGGCAATGCTTGTTTGTATTACCTGTGAGTGAGGAGCCTTGAAGGGCTTTGGAGAGACGAGTCATGAATTCAATTTTTTTTCTTCCCAGYTCTCTGGGAAGCTGAGGCAGGTAACCTGATTCATTTGTATTTTAAACTAGAAGAGAATTGTACCATTTCTGGGGGTTTTAGACAAATAAGTGTGTTGTTACCTTTTTTTTTTTTTGTTTGAAAGCAACAACAAAAAATTCTGAGTAATAGTGTTTTCTTTGAAATGGATTAAAGCTGTTGATAAGAACCAAGTCTCCCAAGACTGGGATGAGTGATGGCTGTGCTGTGCTTGCAGCTGCCTGATCCAATTTCATAGAATCACCAACTGGTTTGGGTTGGAAGGGACAGTAAAGATCCTTTAGTTCCACCCCCTGCCATGGGCAGGGACACCTTCCACTAGACCAGGRTYCWCCAAYCCCTGCCCTGCCTGGCCTTGGACATTTTATTGGTCATTGTTTTACTTTGCAAAATCACTGCTGTGCAGCAGGTTCCAGCTCTGAGTTGTACAATGATGGTTCACCAGAGAACCTCAGAACAGGAGCAGATATCTGTATGGTCCCCCCAAAGCCAGCAGGGGTTATTGGAACCTGCCACTATCCCAGAGTTACAGATGAAAGGTACTGTAGACTCTGTGAAGACAGAGGCGACAAGACAAAATAAAATTGGATTTGAGGAGTCTTGTAGTTCAGTGTGCTGTGAGTTGAATTGGTAAAATGCAAACTGGGAAGTCCTGCCCTGGGACTGACCCACACAGGGGCTTCTCCTGCCTTGGGCTGCAGAATTCACCCCATCCCTTTGTTGAGCTGTGTTACACAGCTCCCATTCAGCTGGCTGATTCAAGGCAGCCATCCCCAGTGAAAYTGGGATTTGATGTTCTCTTAGCAAAATTCATGTATAAAGAAAGGAATTATTAAYCCAGAAATGAAATTCCACTTCCTGTGTGTTTTCCAGGCGTGCCTGGAGCTGTTGTGCTGGTTCATGCTGTTGAGCTGCTGCTCACTGCCTGTGCTGCAGCCTCTCCCTCAGCTGTGGCCAGGTCTCTGTTTGATTTCCCTCCTGCTGGAACAGCTGCCCGTGTCTGACAGGTCCTTGCAGCCAACACAAACCAGGGATGATTCATTCACAAAATATTTCTGAGTGAGGAGCTGGGCTGTAGCTCTGCTCTGGTTTTACACTGCTTTAACTGCCCTGGTGGGAAAGAAGTGGCTCCTCAGAAGTGGCTCCTCAGAACGTGGTGGATAGCACTCACATCTCACCTTGGGGGTGAAATTTTTCTCCCATCTTGCCCTGCTTTTGGTTCTAGGTAGGGAACTGTCACTGCAGAGTCAATAAAGCAGCTGAGAGAGGCTCCTGGGACTGAGGATTTCTGCCAAGTTGGCCTTGGTGTGTCCCAGGCCAGTAGGGCTCCTTAACATGATGAGTCCCAAGCACTCAGACCTGCCTCGATTCAGAGGGGCAATACCTTCCCCAGTAGCTGTCAAGTTTCCAGCTGTGTAGGYGATGTTATAAAATGAAAGATGTTTTCACCAAACTCCTTTTATTCTGACAAACTAATGGAAAGAATGTGCTGCATTTTCCTATACAGATTATCCTCCCTTCCACTTGGTTTCACTTGGAATTATTGATTGGCGGATGTGCTGTCCTACTGTGTTAGGAGGATAGACATTTGACATTGTCCAGAGTGGAGGGGGACCTGGAAATCTGGAGGTTACCTGCTCTGTGTTACTAAAATCTCATTTAAAGCTGTGTAGAATGAGTTTAGATCTGCATGGATGTTTGCTCTGCTCATGGGAGAGAGGTGAGGAGAAGTGAGAGAGRTGTTTTTCACCCTCTTAGCTGAACAAGCTCATTTGTACAGTCAGATTTTTGGCAGRCTCTTGTCCCTCCTGGTGCTTCCAGGGCTCTGGTGTGTTTCTACAGTGTCATTCATGTCAATAGGCTACAGTGTAATATTGGCATTTGTTTGCTACCTTCTGCCAGAGAAGGTGATTTTTTTAAGAATGAATGGCTGTTTTGGAGGCTTCCCTTTTGCAGGAGGATTCATCAGGAGGATTGGCCCTGCAGAGGCTGTGAGGTGTGCACTGGGAATGCTGTGTTGGTAATATTTWGAGCCATAAAATTCTGGCTATTGGACAAGCTCCTAATTGCTTCAATCTCTCTTGGTCTTACTGGAAGTTGGATAGATCATTCAAAACAAGATGGTTGCATTTGCATTAATCTCCATACTTAGGTCAAAGGTTGGGGTTTTTTTTCACCTCAGAGAAAGATGAAAAAATTAATTTTCCACTTGTAGTTRTAAATGACAGGCATTACTGTGCATATGATTGGTTTTGTCATATCCTCCCCACTTATGTGCTGCTCCAATTGGACTCTGCTCAGCAGGGCAGGCCTGTGGTGCTCTTAAAATACTTTGCCCTGGATTGGTGTCATAAGAGATGCCATCAAGCAGAAATAAATAAAAGCAATAGAAATGAAACTTTCATGATTCTTTGATTCTTCAAGTTGCATTTTTTTCCAAAATAAGTGGAAGCAAGGTATTCCTTGCAGGTGTTGGAATGGAAGTTATTGCATTCATTCATCAGCAAGCTGATCTCTGTTGCTGTTCATGGAAGGCAGTATCTCAAAAATACATTCTCAATGTCTGCAAAACTGTGTGCTGCTGAAAAGTACCAAATTATATTCTCTCTTTCTCCTTTCTGATGAGCAGATCGATAAAGGAGGCATTTCCATAACATGGTATTTACCCTCTCTAGTTGAAATACAATATTTACAGTTGCAAATATTCTTCACAGCTGGTAGCTGGTTTCTCTATCCTGCTTTTATGATAAGTTTACAGTACATTGCTATRGCAATCCAGCCTGRTTTTTTGACTGCCTCAGAAAAAAAAAAAAAGACAAGGCAGCTGCTTTGAGGTCTTYTGTAGTGTTTATGCACAAGATGTGTGTTTATTTGGGTTAAATTCTGAAGGGGAACCTTTCCTGGAGACGGTCAGTATCTTAAAACAATTACCACTTCAAATAGGGTGGAAGGAGGAAGGAATACTAGATGTCCTGGTGATGTATCTGAAGCCATGAAGGGGTTTAGACTCAGATGGCTTGAAGGTATTTAGAAGTCTTAAGCCTAGCTTAGGTGGCCAGGGTCATTCATGCAGAAGTCTTTAGAGACTCTGGAGGCATGGTGAAGGCCACAGGATAAGGACTAGCAGCAAGCCAGTGCTCCAAGCTGAACCCAAAAGCACCTTAGTCAGAAGTGCGCTTAATTGTTGGGGTGTTTTTCTCTTTAGCTTTAGTAACTTGGAGGTGCTGCCTTTATTTTCAGAGCTCATTGTTTTTCTCAAGGTAATGTAATGAATTTAGGCTTGTGGGGTATGCGCTGGATTTTCTTTTGTTACACATCAGAGGCCTCCCATATGTTTAAGGGTCCAGCCCTCTGAAATCCCCGTTATCACAAACTCTACCCTCAGCAGTTTCTCAATTGTTTCAGAGAGGAAGTGTGGGCTATCATGTGTAAAATGTGGCAGTGGGGTTTTTCTCAAGTAAAGAAAAAAGGAAATCATGGCAGTCTGTGATAATGTTATATACTTGTCTTTAACTTAGATATAAGATTTGTCCTATATAAGTGTTTTTAGGATGCTCTTCAGGTCTTATTTTAAAGGAATKATTTTCTTGATAAGTTTACAGTACATTGCTATRGCAATCTAACCTGGTTTTTTGACTGCCTCAGAAGAAAAAAAAGACAAGGCAGCTGCTTTGAGGTCTTGTGTAGTGTTTATGCACGAGGTGTGTGTTTATTTGGYTTAAATTCTGAAGGGAACCTTCCTGGTGCTGCTGGTGCTTCCATGCTGAGTGTGAGCATTTGGGGAGTGTGAGATGTGCTGGGGGAGCAGCCTCAGTCACACATCCCACTGCTCATCTCAGTTAACCTGTCTGTGGATTCCTCCAACCTCGTGCATTCAAGTCATTTAGTGGGAGCCTGAACCAAGTGGAAAATAGGGAATTGTGGGGGAATAAAATTGCTGGAATTTGCAGAAAGATGGCATGAGTTGGGTGTTTGACTTTGGTGACTCTGGGGGCCTGGGAATCTTTGAATTTCTTCTGCAGTTCTCAGTCAAATATTTTTCTCATTTCTATATATTTTTGTTAGTCCTGGTTAAATTATTTATAGTGCAAGAATCATTGGAAATATATATACACACCTGTATATAAAATTTACATTTTCCCAGCCCTGTKAGCTTTACAACCTTATTAGAGTTTTCATGTCATTTTTCCAATTAGTAAATCCTTCTTTTTTTTTTTTTTTTTCAATATTCAGCTTGCAAGTAAAAGAGAAAGCTCCCTTGGATTAGATTTACATCATGTCTTTCTCTTTGATGAAAGCACTGATTAGCAGGAGTCYTTTGGTGTCGCTCCCCCCGTGCTGCTCCCCACACGAGCTGTCAGCTTTCATCAGGAGCAGGAAATGCATGTTTGTAAAGCAGAGCTGTTATTAGCAGAATTCAAACTATGGGAAGGTTGGGTTTTTTCTTTTCACTGGCAGATGTGTTAGAGGAGTAGGGAAGTGTGTGGGCAAGTGTGCTTTTTGGTTTTGATCATATTTTCTCCCCTGCTTTTTCAGTTATGGCATTGTTGAATGACTTACCACGAGTTCTCCCACCTCTGTGAAAAACAAGTGCAGTGTGATAATAGGTTTTTGTTGTTGTTGACTGGTACATCAGGTCCTCTGTTAGCAAACCAGRTAAATGGTGAGTCACTCCAGGGAGTAGGAGTGATTGCAGCATGCAAAAAAAAACAGCGAAGGAAATTTTGGATTAATGTAAGCAGAGAAACTATCAATAGAAATGCTGACCATTAGTGTTCCTTGAAGTAGAACAACCTGGCTTCGAACAGGAGAAAACAGATTAATGTTGGTATTAGCAATGAAGTCTTTTTTTTTTTTTTCTCTCCAGATGTTTCTGTTTGGCCTGTAGAGAGGAGGTGGGGTCTCTGTCACCCATGCTCATGGATGAAGGGACAAACAGCTGGGAGGGGCTGCTCCACTGGGACCAGAGCTGGGAGCTGTGTCCCTGCTCAGGGTCRATCACCTGGGTGTGGGTCTGAGTCCCCTGGGAAAGGCAGGAGCTTCCCAGAGTGAGATCCAGGGTTCAGGTAACCCATGGCTCTGGGAGGTGAGCAGAACCTGCTCCAGGAGCTCCTGGAGCACTCYTGGGACACTCCTGCCCTGCCACCCCTGTGCCAGCCCTTTCCTTGGGAAGAGGAACAGAGTGCAACCCTCCTGCCAGAGCCTCAGGAAACATCTTCTGCTGGTTTTCACATCAGCCAGCAAGTGTCCATTTAAAAAAAAAGTAGCTTTGAGTGTATTTATTTGGAGTATTTGTGAAAGTTCAAGGCTTTGATTTAATTGGTTTTACTGGTTCTGTTAGCTAATAGAAAAAAGTGAGGTTATGTAATGAACATGGTCTTTTTAATGGTAATATAAATGTTTGCTAATTACCATATGGAGATGAAGGTCATATTAATTACAAAACGGTTCTTGCAACGCTACCAGGCAACCATCCTTTTAATTTTTTTTTATGGGAATAATTAGAGATAATATGCATTCAGGACTGACAGCTTTTCTTCATAATGTTTTCCAGCAAAACATGTATGGCTCTATTTGAAACTAATTGACTGCTGTGTGCCCTGCACATCTGTGCTGGGTGGTGGCATCGACATCTCAGCTGCACTTTGGCCAAAAAGGGCAACCAAAGCAAACAGCCAGCACAGCAGCAGTGCTGGAGCACGTTTGGCCTTCTTAAGCATGGATTTAAAATACAGYTGAGAGCTTGTGCCAAGAGGCTGCTTGAGAGCCTCGGGTCTGCTCTCATTACAGACTGTGGGTTAGCTCTTGTGCCAGCAGTGTAAATACCAGCTGCCTGGAGTGGGGTGGGCAGGAGCTGCTGCTGCTCAGCCTTGTCCTGTATGGGGCTCTCTCTTCTGGTAGATCTGGAGTGSGATGCAGAGCTTTCCTCCAGGGCTGGAGGAAACATTGCCAACAGTGGCAATGGTGAGCTCTTCCCTTGCCCTGTTCCTGTGCAGTCTCTGTGCTGGAGGCACAAATTCAGTTAAAATGTGCAAGAAGAGCTGTGTCCAAGCCTTCCCCCTCCTGGACATGCTCCTGAGGCAGCTGCTGCATGGACGCTGGCAATCGGACCTGCTGCTGGGAATGGAAACTGGCCCAGGCAGTCTGGGCACACCGGAGTGAGCTGTGACAAGGCAAATGGCAGTTCCAGGCACTGTCCGATGGCCCATGAAGACAAAGAATTGGTTTCCATCAACACACAGTCTGAGAAGTGGCAACACAAAAACAGGAATGAAGGCATTGAGTGCACAGATTCCTGCTGCGGAGGGGAGGTAAAATGTAACAGATAAAGAAAAAAGTGCAGACAAGGATCAACTACTCAAACATAGAAAAGAAAAAAGAACAAAACACTCAGAAGAGTTTGCGCTGTAACTAAAATGACACACAAAAGAATACTGGGATAGAAACAAGGCCTGCCTTAATAGGGACAGCACACAAGCCGCTGCCAGTAAGAAGAAGAGTGGTCGAAGCAAACAGAGAAAGGAATAGCTGGTGGAGGAGAGAAGAATCATCGGAGATTATATAATGTTGGCTGTACATAAGTGAGAAGAGAGTCCAGTAGGGAGTAGAGGAGGAACCTGCCAAACAGAGAAATCAACACCCGAGAAACGGACTAATGGAGGAGAGCTTTATTGTCCGAATCAAGGATGACAACAGAAAAGTCTGGAGCTATGTTATGGTGTATATGCTCGCGCCTCGCGAAAGTGGTTATTGCAGGTGCTAGTAATCGGCGGACTTCTCCATGCAACTTAAATAAAGGCTGGATGCAGGTGGTGCCCAAGCAGCTCTTCTGAAGCACCACGAGAGTTGTGGAGCGGTGGGCCAGTGTCACACTGGTGCACGCGCTGGAGACGTGGAGAGGGGTTCTGCATTCTCTATAAGGCCAAAGCGTGGTAATTGCTGCAGTAATGCTTCGCATTTGACTGGCCATCGAACTGTTGCACAAAATATCTAAGGAGAGGGCTTGGAAACCTACTTATCAGCAATTCTCTTCTAAGTGACTCCAGGATGACATTTCATGCATTGGCCCTATCAGAGTTTAGGTTTCTCAGCGTGGTCATGAACTGACTCTTTGCTTACAATGGGAGGGATTTGCTCTCTCAGTTCTGTTGATCTTCCGTATGTCCCGCTCCACGCATCAGGGCAGAGCGTAAGCAGGCTTCTGAGCTGAGCTTAGCATCCATGGCTGAGCGGTACAATCACCGAATGTCAAAAGATGACGTCATGTCGTGACAGCGCTCTGCCTGCTTGCTGGACCTCACGGCAAGAGCAACTGGAGCAAGTAAATGGAAGAACTGGGAAGATAAATGATGATGAGTATTATATTGGTTTTGGCATCTCCTTGGACATGCCAATGTGACAACATTGGGTGTGCATTGGTGCAAGCCAAAGTGTAGAGTGAACTGCACAGAATCCTCTGAAAATTGGCAGCTCTGTGCCCAGGTATATTCTTTAGTTGCATCAATACAAAATGTATCTGGGTTTGTATTAAATCAAGTGTGGGAATAAAAGATGGAACAATATCTGGACACTTAGGCATAAGGCAATCTGATTTGAGGAGCAACAGTCCCTCCCAGGGGTATGCACAACAGTCTGTGGTTTCCCCTGTGTGTGGCATGTGTCATTATGGATAGAGCCATGCCATGCGGCGAGACAGCTATTCTTTACCCTCGCTCTGCCACACACTTGGAAACCGTGCTGAAATAAAGTCAAAGAGGAAGAAAAATAACGGAGCCTTGCTGTGATTCACAGGCTTGTGCCCAGAGATTTAGTTTTTAAGTCACCCACAAACTCTACTTAGCGTGTATCAGCATTGTAAAATGTTTAATGAGATGTCACGTACGCAAGTTGAACGCAGATGATAGACAGCAGTTTATCACTGCGAAGTTCCGAAATATGTGCATGGCACAATGGAATGATTCTCCTCAGGATCAGGTGTCAGCAGCAAAAGGGGATTGAGAAAAACACCACAAAGTGAGCGCATACTGAAAACTGAGCTTGGAGGCGATCTGTGTGCACAGGAGAGATGGTCGTCATCTTAAAAAATTAGCCATTCAAGATAGGGTGGAAAGGAGGATAAGGAATACTAAGTCCCTTGGTGATGATCTTGAAGCCACATGAAGGGTTTACGACTCAGAAGCTTGAAGTATTTTAGAAGTACTAAGCCTAGCTTAGGTGGTACAGGATCATTACATGAACAAATACAGTCTTATAGAAGATACTCTGGAGGCTAGGTGAAATAGGTTCACAGGATTATAAAGGACTAAGACACTCAGCCAGCAGCTACAGTGAGCTAAACTCCAAAGCTAAACCTATAGACACCTATAATACAAGTAAGACTTCGAGCCGGGTTAATTGGTTAGGAATAAAGTGATTTTTCTCACTTTAGCTTTCAGTAACCTTGAGAGTGTCTGTCCTTTATTTATTCTAGAAAGACTAACATCTTGCTATTTACTCTCACAGAGTATACACAGTAGTAGAGATTAGTATAAAGCTTGTAGGGATAATGAACGCTGGATTTTCTTTGTTACAAAAACGACAGAGGCATTGATTCTCCATAATTAAATACGGATCCAGCCGCTCTGAAAAAAACCCACCCAATGTTTTCAACAAGAACATCAATACAGCTCAGCAGATTTATCTATCGAATCTAGTTCAAAACAGGGAGTGTGAGGGCTATACATAGCTGTAAAAATGTAGGCAGTGGGGTTATTTCTCAAGTAATAAAAAAGAAAAAATAGAGATCAATCATGGAACAGTCTGCTGAAATGTATTTAAAAAAATAGTATAATGCATTAGCTTCATTTACCAATAAATTAATAAATTAAGATTTTGTCTTAATATAAGTGTCTTTTAAGATGCTATATAACAGGATTATTTAAAAGGAATAATTCTTCATCATTTAATTAGAGAGTCACCCTTACTAGAATTTTGGTATAATAAATGTGTTTCATTAAGCTTAAGATTGAAAACACTAGAATAGGAGTTGTCACGTATCGCAAAAGGAGAGAAAACCCTGAGAAGGAATCTGTACTAGTATATGAAGAGGCTGAGCAGCAGAGCAGAGCTGGGATCTAGTTCACACAGAACACAAAAAATTGAGTTCGGTTGGGGAACAAGTTGTGTAAAGGGAGGACTAATATGTAGGGAGAAAAAGCAACAACTACAAAAGGACAATGCACAAAAGCACACCGAGATTTCTTGAGCGTGTGAGTGGAACTCCCTAAGGAAGAAGTGCCAGGCTGCGTGCATACCACGCAGCAAGAGAGGTAAGGTAGCTCCACAGGTATAAGTACATTTATTATGAGTTTGTGTTATGGGGAGACTTGTCTTAAGCGTACAAACAAGAAAGCATCTTAGCGGCCATAAAACGAGGGAAATAACAGTTAAAACACAGATTCACCAAAAAACACATAGTATATCCTTACTATGTTAATAAGAGCAGAAGACGTGTACACCGACAACAATAAGCACAATTGAAGTATTTTACGATCTTATGCTCCACATGCTTTACTGATCCACTACAATCTGGTTCAAGAAGGACACGTTCCAAATAGACAAAGAGGTGGGAAACAGTGAGTGAGGAGCATGCATTGCAGCCACAAATACTTTTCCACCCACACAAAAAAGCAGGAATAGGAGCTGTTCGAGATCTGGAGATCATTCAAAAAACGGCATATTGGAAGGACATGGTATTTTCAAGAGATTCAATAGGCATCGGACTGTCTGTGATCACATCCAGGCAAAGTAGACGAAGTGGTTTGTGATGAAGGTCAGGATTGGCATTCGCACAGGAAAACAATAAACCATAAGAAAAGAGACCACAATAGGGATATTTCCTCAATAGCTGCTAGAGAAGGGAGCTAGAAGTTTGGGCTTGGGGAGGACCTTATGTGGTCATCACCACAGAGGTACGATGAGTGGCTAGCAAGAGAAGGAGGGGTCAGGATAGATGAGTAGTAGTTGCCTAAAACAATGGAATAGGCAGATAGATGAGACAAACCAATTCAGGAGCTGCACTGACATGATTCTGGCATAACAGGACTGCTGTCAGAACGTAAAGGTACCTTTATTGGTGCCAAAGTTCCCAGGGGGTGGACCTCCCGGAACTCAACTAGAGGATAGGCAGAATTGAGGGAGAGGCTGACAACACGCTAAAATTCAAGAACATAGCTGAAAGGAAGTCGAGACAATTTAATCATATTAGTATATCAAAATAAATACCAAACACAAAATACAATAAAAAGACAAAAAAAAAAGAATAAACAAAAAATAAATAAAAGACAAAGAAATGAAAAGAATAAAAAAATGAAACAAAAAAAAAACAAAAAAAAAAAGAAAAAAAAAAAAAGAATAAAAAAAGAATAAAAAAAAAAGAAGAAAAAAAAAAAAAAAAAAGGAAAAAAAAGAAAAAAAAAAAAAAAAAAAGAAAAAAAAAAAAAACAAAAAAAAAAAATAGGGAACGAAAAATAAAAAAAAAAAAAAAAAAAGAACTAAAATAAAAAAAAAAAAAAAAGAAAAAAAAATAAAAGGAAGAGAGGAAGTCAATAGGAGAGAAAGGACACAAGGGTAAGAAAGCTAAGCTGAAATGATGTAGTAATCGATTGAAGCCGAGAAAAAATAGTAGGAGCTGAGAAGCGATAAGAGAAGAAGCGGTCAAGATGCAATACACTTTTCTGATAAAGCAGGAAAATCTCACCAGTTTCACGGACGGTAGTTTTGTTTTTTCATCTTTTTCTAGGTTGAGAAGACACCTTTAATTTCATTCCAGTGATATGAAATGATGAGTGTACTGGCCTGGGGACTAAAAGCACTCAGCTTAAAAAATATTATCCTTTTACTTTAATATTCAAGTAGAAAATGAAGGGATGTTTCGCACTGTGTTTTTCTCTTTGTGGCAAAGACAACTTAATGGCAGTCTGGAGTGTGCCATTGAGCTAACAAAGTTTTAGGAAGGCCAACAGAAGTTAGGGTAGCTGGTAGCAGAAGGAGTGTTTGTTGTGTGGTGACAGCTGAGTACAAGAGGATGTGTGGACAGAGCAAGTCTGGAGAACCGGCAAAGGGAGTCTGGCAGCAAGAAAGAGGCTGGTGAGAACAAAGCAGAGCCTGTCGTGGCAGGATTGCTCCGTCCCTTTTGATCACGGGAGGAGGGCGCTCCAGCGAGCAGCTCAGGCGCAGGGAGGCGGAGCAGGGGCTGAGGGGCTGCAGCCGGGCCTGGGGGGCAGCCATGCAATGCCCCCTTCAGCCCGGGCTGGGCTCAGCACATTCCAGCCAGATCTGGGCAGGGAAGTGCAGCTGGCCTGGGGGGGAGGCCATGCATGGCCGCCCTTCAGCTGCCGGGGCCTGTTGGGGGGGCTCAGCACCCACAGATCTGGGTAGGGAAGTGCAGCTGGGGTGTGGGGGACAGGGCCCTGCCATGGCCCCTTTCAGCCGGCCTGGGCTCAGCACTAACAGCTCTGGGCAGGAGGTGCAGCATGGGAATATATATTTTGGAAAATAAAAAAATTTTAACCAAGTGGTTTTCAATGTTGAGTTTTCCTTTCCAGCCTGCAGCATGCGTAAGCCTGGGGGCATCCCTGTACAGCCTCTTCGAGCCGGGCTGGCTCAGAACACCAAAGCTCTGGGGCAGGATGCTGTCAACTGGGAGCCTAGCCTAGAGGGGCAGCTCAATGCATGGCACAACTCTTCAGGGCCAGGGGACTAGGGGACTCAGCACAACAAGCTGAGCTAGGGTGAGGAGGGAAGGCGCTTTTATGTCCTGGAATTCAGGGGTGAAACCTTTAGTTTCACACATCATTCTTTGAAGCATTGCTCAGTTGCTCCCTCCGCGCCTGGTGTTGGGGCTGGCTTAGCTGTGCCTGTGAGCACCCAAGGCGACCAGGCTGAAACACCAGCGTGTGTTAATCTGCTAAGCCTCTGCCCTGGCTTTGGCCTCCTTCCAGCCTTGTGGGTGGCCAGGAGGAGGTGGAAGCTCTGCAGTGACACACTGCAGTAGGTTTTTGACCCCGGGAAGGACAGAACAGGGATTGTAAATGGGCCAGGTTTGCTGTCTGGTGGGCTTTGAGGGAGGAGGCTCTCAAAAGGGAATGTTGGTTTAAGAGACTCCAGCAATGGCAAGTGCCACAGGGCCTTTCCATCTCCTCATGGCAGTTTCACTGCACATTCATCACACAGATCATTCACCATGAGCATAGGGCTCTGACCAGGACAACAGCCTGCTCACAAAAGTGCAAATGACAAACCAGGTCTTTCAGTGTGGAATGTGGAAAAGGCAGCAAGTGCCAGTGCTAAGAGAGCCACCCTAGCTGCTCATATTGACAGGCAGAAGCTGGAAATAAGTAAAATGTTACCAAGTGGTTTTCATGCTGAGCTTTTCCAGCCTGCCATGAGCTGTTAAGCTTTTATTAACTGTGTGGTTTCATCAGGGTTTAAATATTTATTATTATTAATATTTTTAGCATGCTGTGTGGGCACGCCCTGGCAACACAATGGTGGATTCGGGTGGCACACTGGTGTGTGTGTGCAGCAGCCTCTGCTCTCTTTATGTGCAGTCTGTAGTCTTGTCATGCGTGAAAACAACCCCACCAAAAAGCCTTTTAATCAAGCTTTCTTTCTACACTCAAGTGTACAAATTTGCTCTCATACAACGTACCAAGCTCCAAATCTCACGAAGGAATTCTTGGAATAGAGTAATATTCCTTGGCCACCCTAGCATGCAAATGTAATATCTTGCGGAGCAGGTCTGTTCGCTTTTATGAAAAATTCTAATGTAAAGATTATGTTTTATAGTTGTAAATTAGAAATATTAAAGTAAGTTATGCAGGGGAAGGGTATGTGAAAAAATGGTAGTCTTGGAATTTATATTTTTTTAAATGAGGTAATCCTAGTAATTCGAGTAATACAGAAGATGTACATCCTCCTTAAAAGGAGACTTGAACAAGCAAACATGGTTTAAATGGGTACTTGGCTCCATAGCTGTTAATGAAGAAGTGGTTGCATACAAAACTGGCCTCCTCAGTCTCCTGAATATCTCTGAATGCAATTTTGAGGCAAACAATAGGTTAATTGTTCTCGGTAATAGGCAAAAGAAATGAAATCCAGACACGGCTCACTTTTGTTCCTCTATAACCTGCAGCTGAGGGTGTGTGGGAGACTGCCTGCTGCAGGAGAGATGAGGGGCTGGTGCAGCAGGGCTGGGCTGAGCTCCTGCCTGGAATCAGGTGGGTTTCATAGGGGGATGGCAGCTCCTGACAACAGCTCTCTGCCCTTAATTTCTATTCGAGAGCAAATTGGAAAAACCTCTGTGAAAAGACACGGTGGAAGCTGGATCTGGCTGTTCTGATTGTCACCATGCTTTACATGGCAGGCTGACCTGGCCCATTCCAGCTGTGCAATGGCCAGCCTGGCTGGTGAGCAGCTCCTGCCAATGCCATGCTGACAAATGCAGCGAAAATCAGGAACACAGCACAAGAGAAGGGAAATGCAGAACCTGAGTTGAAATATTTTTTTCTTCTGGATAAGCTGCTCACACTTGTTCTAGAAGCAGCCAGAAGCCTTGGAAGAAATCAGATTCTGGGTATTCACACTACAACAAAGCTGCACTTGTTGGATTGGTGCTTCAAGAGTGGCCTTAGTGGCCCAAAGTCTGCCATGAGATAGATGAGAGAAGAGAGAGAGAGGGATAAGTCAATAAATAGAAGAATCTTTTGTGAAAAACCAAAGAGTTTCTAGAACACACTCAGTAATATTTAGATTTGCTTTAATAGGAAAATTCAAGGACATATCTCCTTAAAATACACTAGAAGGGTAGTGATGGGCTCTTAGTGCATATAATATCATAATACCCACGCATATTCTTAAACAGAAAA
>NDFG01000029.1:1534585-1578639 GCA_002167245.1 Sporophila hypoxantha
CACCATTTTTTCCAGTTGTCATACTGAGAGGATCTCAAGCTTGCTTCATTTCAATCTCACTTATAGTTTCTATATTCTTCAAATCTTTTGCCAGACAATCATATTTATAAGGCTTTCCTGTTATTCATCTTCCCCAACAAGGCAGTGGGGGGGTATTAGTCAGGCCCTGCACACCTAACCTGTCTCTTTATGACAACTGACCCACTTTGGTGCTGAGGGAAGAGCTGGAGGTCGTCCCTTCTCCTGGGGAGACTGTGAGCCATGGCTGGGCAGCTGACTTGAGTGCTGGCTTAAAACAAGGCACATGGGCTCGAGTGGGTGTGGGCATGCTGAGGAACACCCAGCCGAGCTGGCTCACAAGTGTAGTTCCTAGGGCTCAGTGCTGGAGCGAGCCAGTTTAGTTGCCCTTTAGCAGTGGTTCTGGATGAAGGATTGAACGCCACCTTCAATCAGTCTCATGTCGGGGTGGTGTGGATAGTTGATTCTGCTGGAGGGCAGGTATGCTTCTGCAGAGGACTCTGGATCATGACTGAAATAATACGTTTCATGGTAAAGGTTACCCCTTTTAGAACAAGCGATATTTGCTGCCTGAGAGTTTGTCCAAGAATTAAAAACAAAGACCTAAAAATACTACCACCAGTTCTGCTTTTTATATTATGTAGGCTGCCCACCCAGATACATCACCTCCCAGAAGTGCTCTTTTCACTTGTAGGTGGATCGATATTAAGTCATCTCATTTCCCTTTCCTTTTTTGCAGGCTCAGTTATGTTTCAGCTGGGAAGCATGTTACATTCTCCCTGCCTCTCCAGGCATTGATGTGGCAATGTTGTGTAGGTTCCATTGCAGCAGCCCTTCCCTAGCGGATGGCTAGCTCTGAAGGTTGCTGTCTTGTTGGCTCCACGTTAGAGTGGGAGGATGTTTTTTGACATAAGACCATAGCCTCTCTGTGGAGTTCAGGCTATCTTGTTCCAGAACTCAGAGCATCTTATTAGCAGCTCAGGGGAACTGGATACATCATTTTAGCTGAAATGACATTCATCTGCTTCTGTTTTGTTTTTGAATTTTTCGTTCCCTCTTTCTTAGTTTTACTGCTCAACTGGGTGTTATATAATCTTTGGCTTGGGATGTAGAGGACCTCAAACACTTGGGAAAGAGTCGGCAGGGTCGTGGTGGATCTGCTGGCCCTGCTGTCACCTCCTGCACTTTGTCTTGAGAGCTCAGGTGATTTTTTAGGGCTTGTGTAGTGAGCAAGGAACCCAGGAATGGATGTGGCTGTCCACTTGTGGTGCCATTACAGCTCCTGCACTGCTGTGTGCTGTTCCACCTTGAGCAGCAGCCACACCGGGCTGCTGTGGCTGGTGTGGTGATAGGTCTCCAGTCTGTCTCTTCGTGCTGCCACTTGCAATCTGTGTGAGCTGGCAAGGGGATGAGAGGTTTCTCCAGCGAGTCAGCTTTGAAGCAGGAGATTGTTGTCAGTGTAGATTGGATGTGGCTCAGCTGGGCGTGGTTTGGGTCCATCAGGTAGTGTCATCCCGTGCTGTGGTCTTGTACTGTCTGGGGCTGCATCCGCAAGCACACAATTAGATCTGCTCCTTCATAGGCATGGGCTTGGGGTTTCTTTGAGAGAAAATCACTCCTTCTCTAGGGAAGTGGTGCTGGTTGGGATGGGAAATCACTTAAAGGAAACTGCTCAACATAACGGTGATTGTGAAGTGAAAGAGTTGGAGGGAGCTGGGGAAGAGTTGAGCTGGAGCTGCAGGCGAGCCAATAAAGCAACTTTTGGCATGCCTCCCAGGGCAAGTCAAGGAGAGAAATACAGGTCAGTGATTCAACAGGTACCTGAAATGGTCGTGGGCACAGGTGGGTGGTCTGGCAGGAAAGGCTGCAGGGGGATTGGTGGAAGCCCACAAAAAATGGAGCAAATCCCAAGGTGCACCAGGACTATTCATCCTGCAGTGTGCCCTCCTTGAGCAGATTCCTGAGGGAAAACACATGTAAATTAAACAGAAAGTGATCGATTGCAGAGAAAAAGCTATGTGGTGATGGATTGAGAAGTTGCTGTACAAGAGGGAGGAGCTAGGGAGATGAGATATGGATATTGAAATGTAAATGAAGCTTGGAGGTGATGTAATGTGACTTTTCTACAGTCATCTTTTTTTATGCTGGATGTGGGAGGCTGGGCTGACAAAGGAGGAGGATGAAAACCACCACAGCTCAGGAATCGCAGCATTTCCCTGCTGATCATGTAGGCAGATAAACAGGGGCAGCCTCTCTGTTGGGGGAGCTGAAACTGAACCAAACCCTCCAAATGCAAACCCTGCCATGGGGCTCTTGTGTCATGCAAAGGAATCTGCTTTCCCAGCAGCCCCTGCAGAGGAATTAGTTGATTCCTTATGACATCTCGTGGCAAAATGATTTTGTGAGACGTTGTGGCGTGGAGGTGTGGAAGCAGGAAATGACGTGAGATGTTTTTTAATTCCAGATATAATTTGTTTGGTGTAGTAGCTGTGATATTAGACACATATAGGGAGTCAAATTTACATGATGAAGTGAGTGTATTAAATGAGACAGAGTAATGTTACCAAGAGAAGACAACAGAATTGTTCTCCACCAGGCATATGCACTTTGCAGAAGAGAGACTGTCATCTGGTTTTATTCAAAATAAGAGATTTAGCCTCTTTTTTCTTTTTTTGTTTTTAATTTTCCTCCCCTAGACCGTACCCATTTGTGGTGTTTTTTCACAACAAAAACACATTTTTCCCTTAAAATTGCAGTTTGAAAAGGTATACAATCCAATATGTAAGTAATTTAAGATTTCCTGCAGGAGAATTACATGTTGGCTTGGCATTTCCTGCATGTTGTGGAGTTAGCAGATATCGTCGGTTCACAGGATGAGCACATCGGGATGAATCAATCTCACTTTTATAGAACTGCCACAATTGTCCTTGTGGCAAGCAGGCACTTAGGAATTTGCTCAGCATATCAAACAGAAGATCTTTTCAGTTGGGGCAGGAGTAGGTTATCGAGATATCTCCAGTGTGCTGCTCGCTAGCCACGTCACTCCTTGCAGATGGGAAAATCCTGAATCCCCAAGAATCTTTCCCTCTGAGTGACAAGGCCTAATCCTTGGTGCTTGCAGGCCCTGGATAGTTCTTACTTCTTCTGGGGCATAATCCAGATCCAAAGAAAACTCTTATATTAATCTGTTCTGCATGTGAAGGATAATGCCAAAGGAATACATGACATGCTCAGGATCCTTTGCTGTATCCTATAAAGTGATTTCCAGATGGGTGTGCCAACGTGCTTGGAGAACTCCAAGAAAAACCTGGTGGGGACTACTGGAGCAGTGTTAGTTCTTCCTTTTTGTTTTTATTATTTTCAAGGAAATGCTTGTTTTCAAAGAGAAATAGGCTTTAATATCGATTGTTAGAGTGTGAGGGTGTGTCTTTTCCTATTATCTCTTACCACTTTGGTTTTTTTGGCTTTCTTCAAATATCTTTGCAGCACTGTGTTCATTGGTGCCTGTTTGCTCAGATCCAGGCCTTCCAGAGGGGAATGAAAGCACGTGCTTTCCTCATTTTAGGAAAAAGCCAAATAAAAAAAGAAGTAATAAAAGGGCAGAAAAGATTATTCACGCGCCAGGTTTTTAACGGTACCAAGCCTGGGCTTGCATCCCTTGAGATGAAAAGGGAATTAATATTGTGTTTGTCTAAAGGATCTTTTTTATCCTGCTGTGAGATATAGATCTATCAGCCAATATATGAAATAGAGGCACCTGGTTTGCCCTGCATGTGGCTCCAGCTCACATGGAGCCTTCATCCCCTGCCTTTGTATTTCCACAGGAACTCGGATAGCCACAGGAATGCTGAGCACCAGCAGCAGTCCTGCGATAGCTCTTGATTATAGGTTCCCAAGCTTTGGGTAAACATTCAATTGTCTGATGGAGCAACTGGAGGGGGCCCTGGGAAGCGTGCTCTGGAGCGTGCCATCCCCAAACCCTGAGTGCTGGGAGTTCAGGTGTTACATCAAAACCTTCCGTTGCCTTTGCTGTGGCTGAGCTCTGCCTTTCCCCAGCCTGTCACTGCCACAGGACAATAATCTGTGTCCGTGCTGGAGGTGTGCAGTACAAATTAAAATCCAAGTTAGTTTTTAAACTGAAAACCACCTTCTGTTTTCAGCAGACATCTTATGCATCACTTAATTCTTTTTCCTCCCACTTTCTTTTGTTTCTCCACTTTGAAAATGCACATGAAACCTGGCCTGCGTAATTAACAAGATGGTACCAGGTTTGGGGGGAAAACTAGTGTTGTTATTCTTTTAAGGCAGTGGTTTAAAAATATTTGAAATGTTTTCCCAGTGGTGGTTGGATTTTACCCTTGGTAAAATGCATGAAAAGCGAAATCCTGTTCTGTGATGATACTAAACTGTATAATGTAAAGGTCACAAGGTTCATGGAAACACGTTTCTCCTAGAGGAGATAGAAGTTGTTTATCTAGTCAAGTGAGTCATTTTCCTAGAGAAAACAAGTTTTTTTTAACAACTGTAGAAAATTATAATTTTTCTGATAGTGGGAATAGCTTTAATTTTCATTGCTTTCCCTGCCTCATAGAGCATATGGCATCTCACTGGCAGAGTGACTGGTATCGTGAAGCCTCATCGATGGTTACATTTCTTGTGACCAGGTTTATCGTGTTCTGAACACTGCAGCATGGGAAATCCAGCCCTGATTTGGATTTTTAGCAGCTGGGGGCAGCATCTTGCTTGAAAGCAGCAACAATTTACATGTGTTTACAGGCTTTGGCGTTTTGGCAATCGTTGTTTGTGATTACCTGTGAGTGAGGAGCCTTGAAGTGGCTTTGGAGAGCGATCATGAATTTCAATTATTTTTTTCTTCCCAGTCTCTGGGAAGCTGAGGCAGGTAACCTTGATTCATTTGTATTTTATAATCGAAGAGTTGTAGCCATTTCTGGGGGTTTTAGACAAATAAGTGTGTTGTTACCTTTTTTTTTTTTTGTTTGAAAGCAACAACAAAAAATTCTGGATGTAATAGTGTTTTTTTTGAAATGGATTAAAGCTGTTGATAAGAACCAAGTCTCCAAGACTGGGATGAGTTATGTGTCTGTGCTTGTGCTTGTCCAGCTGCCTGATCCAGATTTCATAGAATCACCAACTGGTTTGGTTGGAAGGGACAGTAAAGATCCTTTAGTTCCACCCCCTGCCATGGGCAGGGACACCTTCCACATAGACCAGGTGCCCAGCCTGCCTGCCTGGCCTTGGACATTTTTATTGGTCATTGTTTACTTTTTGCAAAATCACTGCTGGTGCAGCAGGTTCCAGCTCTGAGTTGTACAATGATGGTTCACCAGATGAACTCAGAACAGGATATTCTGTGTATGGTCCCCCGCACAAGCGCAGCAGGGGTTTATTGGAACCTGACACTATCCAGAGTTACAGATGAAGGTACTGTAAACTTGTGAAGACAGAGGCGACAAGACAAAATAAAATTGGATTTGAGGAGTCTTGTAGTCAGTGTGCTGTGAGTTGATATTGGTAAAATGCAAGCTGGGAGAGTCCTGCCTTGGAGCTGAGACCCACAACAGGGCTTGCTCCTGCCTTGGCTGCAGAATTCCCCACTCTTTGTTGAGCTGGTTACACACTCCCATTCAGCTGGCTGATTCAAGGCAAGCGCATCCCAGTGAAAATGGATTTGATGTTCTCTTAGCAAAATTCTATTCGTATCAGAAAGAATTATTAAACAGAAATGAATTCCACTTCCTGTGTGTTTTCCAGGCGTGCCTGGAAGCTGTTGTGCTGGTTCATGCTGTTGAGCTGCTGCTCCCATGCCTGTGCTGCAGCCTCTCCCTCAGCTGTGGTCCAGGGTCTCTGTCTATGATTTCCCTCCTGCTGAGAACAGCGTGCCCGTGCTGAGACAGGTCCTTGCAGCCAACACAAAACCAGGGATGATTCTTCACAAATATATTTCTGAGTGAGGAGCTGGGGGCTGTAAGCTCTGCTCTGGTTTTACACTGCTTTAACTGCCCTGGTGGGAAAAGAAGTGGCTCCTAAGAGACCGTCGGCTCCTCAAACGGTGGATAGCAAATCAGCATTTCTCACCTTGGGGTGAAACTTTTCTTCCCATCTGCCCTGCTTTTGGTTCTAGGTAGGGAACTGTCACGCACGCAAGTCAATAAAGCCAGCTGAGAGAGGCTCTGGGACTGAGGATTTCTGCCAAGTTGGCTTGGTATGTCCCAGACCAGTAGGGCTCCTGAACATGATGAGTCCCAAGCACTCAGACCTGCCTCGATTCAGAGGGCGGCAATACCTTCCCAGTATAGCTGCCAAGTTTCCAGCTGTGTAGGAGATGTTATAAAATGAAAGATGTTTTCACCAAACTCCTTTTTTCTGACAAACTAATGGAAGAATGTGCTGCATTTTCCTATACAGATATCCTCCCTTCCACTTGGTTTCACTTGGAATTATTGATTGCGATGAGTGCTGTCCTATTGCGTTAGGAGGATAGACATTTGATCATTGTCCAGTGTGGAGGGGACCTGGAAATACTGGAGGTTACCTGGCTCTGTGTTACATACAGTTTTCAATATAGATCTGATGTAAGTTAAGAATCGGGGTTCTATGGATATGTTGCTCTGCTCATGGGATGAGAGTGAGGAGAAGTGAGAGAGTTGTTTTCACCCTCTTAGCTGAAACAAGCTCATTTGTATCAGTTCAGATTTTTGCAGTCTCTTTGTCCCTCTGGTTGCTTCCGAGGGCTCTGGTGTGTGTTTCTTACAGTGTCCATTCATGTCAATAGGCTACCAGTGTAAATATTGGATTTGTTTGCTACCTTCTGCCAGAGAGTGTGATTTTTCTTTAAGAATGAATGTGCTTGTTGGAGGCTTCCTTTTTGCAGGAGGATTCATGAGGAGGATCTGGCCCTGCAGAGGCTGTGAGGTGTGCACGTGGGAATGCGTGTTGGTAATATTTTTGAGCCAATAAAATTCTGCTTATTGGACAAGCTCCTAATTGCTTTACAATCTCTCTTGGTCTTACTGAAGTTGGATAGATCATTCAAAACAAGATATGGTTGCATTTGCATTAATCTCCATACTTAGGTCAAAAGTTGGGTTTTTTTCATCCTCAGAGAAAGATGAAAAAATTAATTTTCCACTTGTAGTTTAAATGACAGGCATTACTGTGCATATGATTGGTTTGTTCATTTATTCCTCCCCACTTATGTGCTTGCTCCAATTGGACTCTGCTCAGCAGGGCAGGCTGTGGTGTCTTTAAATATCTTTGCCTCGCGATTGGTGTCATAAGAGCATTGCCATCAAGCAGAAATAAATAAAAGCAATAGAAATGAACTTTCATGAATTCTTTTGATTTCTTCAAGTTGCATTTTTTCCAAAATAAGTGGAAGCAAGTATTTCCTTGCAGTGTTGGTATGGAAGTTTATTGCATTCATTTCATCAGCAAGCTGATCTCTGTTTGCTGTTCATGGAAGGCAGTATCTCAAAAATATACATTTCTCAATGTCTGACAAAAACTGTGTGCTGCTGAAAAGTACCAATTATATTCTCTCTTTCTCCTTTCTGATGAGCAGATCGATTAAAGGAGGCATTTCCATAACATGGTACATTATTTACCCTCTCTAGTTGAAATACACAATATTTACAGTTGCAAAATATTCTTCACAGCTGGTAGCTGGTTTCTCTATCCTGCTTTTATGATAAGTTTTACAGTACATTGCTATGCAATCCAGCTTGCTTTTTTTGACTGCCTCAGAAAAAAAAAAAGACAAAGGCAGCTTGCTTTTAGGTCTTTGTAGTGTTTATGCACAATGATGTGTGGTTTATTGTGGGTTAAATTTCTTGAAGGAACCTTCCTGAATAGACGGTCAGTATCTTAAAACAATTACCATTCAAATAGGGTGGAGAAGGAGGAAGGAATACTATGTCCTGGTGATGTATCTGAAGCCATGAAGGGGTTTAGACTCAGAATGCTTTGAAGTATTTAGAAGTCTTAAGCCTAGCTTAGTGGCCAGGTCATACATGCAGAAGTCTTTAGAGACTCTGGAGGCATGGTGAAGGCACAGGATAAGGAACTAGCAGCAAGCCAGTGCTCCAAGCTGAACCCAAAGCACCTTAGTCAAAAGTGCCTTAATTGTTGGGGTGTTTTTCTCCTTTAGCTTTAGTAACTTGGAGGTGCTGCCTTTATTTTCAGAGCTCATTGTTTTTCTCAAGGTATACATAGTGAATTTAAGCTTGTGGGGTATGAGCTGGATTTTCTTTGTTACACATCAGAGGCCTCCCATATGTTAAGGGTCCAGCCCTCTGAAAACCCCTGTTTTCACAAACTCTACCCTCAGCAGTTTCTCGATTGTTCAGAGGGAAGTGTGGGGCTTCATGTGTAAATGTGGCAGTGGGGTTTTTCTCAAGTAAAGAAAAAAGTAAATCATGGAAGTCTGTGAATGTTTTAATGTTATATGCTTGTCTTTACCTTATATCTAAGATTTGTCTTATATAAGTGTCTTTTAAGATGCTCTTCAGGMCTTATTTTAAAGGAATAATTTTCTTAATTAGAGAGTCACTCTCTTACTGATTTTGTTAATAAAATGTGTTATTGCTGATGAACCTGAAGGTGACCTTCAAAAGGAGGAAACCCTGAGAYGTCTGTACTGAGGCTGRAGCCAGAGCAGCTGGGTCATCACACAGCTCRAAGGTAACACATTGTTCGTTGGGGACATTGTAGAGACTTTGGGGAAAAAGACACTACATGGACATCACACCAGTTCTGAGCTGGAGTGGGACTGAGAGTGCCAGGCTGGTGCTCAGAGCTGGAGGAGGCCACAGGCTGTTTCTGGTTTGTTTGGGACTTGTCTAAGTACCAAAGCTCTTGCCATAAAAACGAGGGAATAACATTAAAACACCAGATTCTCCTGTTTCCTCTCTGTTTGGACTGTCACCCACTTGAGTTTTTACATCTTAGCTCCACATGCTTTCTGATCCCCTGCACTGTTCAAGGACACGTTCCACATGAGGTGGCTGTGTGAGGAGATGCTTGGCAGCCACTCTTTTCCCCAGGCTGTTGAGATCTTGGGTCATCAAACCATTTGGAGACTGGTTTTAAGTTCAATGCTCGGTCTGTGTCACCTGCAAAGTGGAAGATGTTTGTGTGGTCTCTGTGGCATGCCAGGACCAAGAGCCCAGGGTGTTTGCTCATGCTGCTGAGGGCTGGAGTTTGGGCTTGGGGAGCCTTGTGTCCCCCAGAGGTGATGTGGCTGCAGGGAGGGTCAGGGTGGTTGTCCTAAAATGATGGCAGTGACAATCGGAGCTGCTGCTGTCTGCTGGCTCAGGACTGCTGCAGAGATTAAGGTCCTTTGTGCCAAGTTCCCAGGTGRCTCCCAGGAGCTCCCTGGAGATAGCAGATGAGGGAGAGTGCTGACAAATTCAGCTGTGAAGGGTGAGACAATTTATCCCAGTTTCAGGGTGTTTGTTTTTCATCTTTTTACTAAGTTGAGAAGACACCTTTAATTTCATTCCAGTGATATGAAATGAATGGTGTACTGGCCTGGGGACTAGAAAGCACTTCAGCTTAAAAAATTTAATTCCTTTGTACTTTAATCAGGTAGAAAATGAGAGGATTGTTAAGTCTGTGTCTTCTTTGTGGCAAAGACAACTTAATGGCAGTCTGGAGTGTGCCATTGAGCTAACAAAGTTTTAGAAGGCCAACAGAAGTAGGTAGCTGGTAGCAGAAGGARGTGTTGTGTGTGTGACAGCTGAGTACAGAGGATGTGGTGACAGAGCAAGTCTGGAGATACCGGCAAAGGGAGTCTGGCAGCAAGAAAGAGGCTGGTGAGAACAAAGCAGAGCCTGTCGTGGCAGCGATTGCTTGTCCCTTTGATCACAGGGAGGAGGGCGCTCAGCGAGCAGCTCAGGCAGAGGGAGGGGAGCAGGGCTGAGGGGCTGCAGCCGGGCCTGGGGGGCAGCCATGCATGGCCCCTTCAGCCCGGGCTGGGCTCAGCACCCACAGATCTGGGCAGGGAGTGCAGCTGGGCCTGGGGGGGAGCCATGCATGGCCCCTTCAGCCCGGGCTGGGCTCAGCACCCACAGATCTGGGTAGGGAGTGCAGCTGGGTGTGGGGGACAGGGCCCTGCATGGCCCCTTCAGCCCGGGCTGGGCTCAGCACCAACAGCTCTGGGCAGGGAGTGCAGCTGGGAATTTTGGAAATAAAAAAATTTTACCAGTGGTTTCATGTTGAGCTTTTCCAGCCTGCAGCATGCTGTAAAGCCTGGGGGGCATCCCTGTACAGCCTCTTCAGCCCAGGGCTGGGCTCAGCACCAACAGCTCTGGGCAGGGGCTGCAGCTGGGCCTGCCTGAGGGGCAGCTCTGCATGGCCCCTTCAGCCAGGGCTGGGCTCAGCACCAACAGCTCTGGGTGAGGAGGGAAGGGCTTTTGTCCTGGAATTCAGGGTGAAACCCTTTAGGTTTCACACTTCTTGAAGGCATTGCTCAGTTTCCCTGGCCTGGTGGTTGGGCTGGCTTAGCTGTGCCTGTGAGACCCCAAGGGACAGGCTGAAACACAGCGTGTGTAATCTGCTCAGCCTCTGCCCTGGCTTTGGGCTCCTTCCAGCCCTGTGGGTGGCCAGGAGGAGGTGGAAGCTCTGCAGTGACACACTGCAGTAGGTTTTGACCCCGGGAAGGACAGAACAGGGATTGTAATGGGCCAGGTTTGCTGTCTGGTGGGCTTTGAGGGGGAGGCTCTCATGGGATGTTGGTTTAAGAGACTCCAGCAATGGCAGTGCCACAGGCCCTTTCCATCTCCTCATGCAGTTTCACTGTCACATCTCACCCAATCATTCACCATGAGCATGGGCTCTGACCAGGACACAGCCTGCTCACAAAGCTGCAATGACAAACCAGGTCTTCAGTGTGGAATGTGGAAAAGGCAGCAGTGCCCAGTGCTAAGGTAGCCCTGCCTGCTCATTTGACAGGCAGAAGCTGGAAATAAGTAAATGTTACCAGTGGTTTCATGCTGAGCTTTTCCANAGCACCCACAGCTCTGGGCAAGGAATGCAGCTGGGCCTGGGGGGCAGCCATGCATGGCCCCTTCAGCCCAGGCTGGGCTCAGCACCCACAGATCTGGGCAGGGAGTGCAGCTGGGCCTGGGGGGCAGCTCTGCATGGCCCTTTCAGCCAGGGCAAGGAGTGCAGCCGGGCCCGGGGGGCAGCCATGCATGGCCCGTGCAGCCGGGCCTGGGGGCAGCCATGCATGGCCCTTTCAGCCAGGGCAAGGAGTGCAGCCGGGCCCGGGGGGCAGCCATGCATGGCCCCTTCAGCCAGGGCTGGGCTCAGCACCCACAGATCTGGGCAGGGAGTGCAGCTGGGCCTGGGGGGCAGCTCTGAATGGCCCCTTCAGCCAGGGCAAGGAGTGCAGCTGGGCCTGGGGGGCAGCCATGCATGGCCCCTTCAGCCCAGGCTGGGCTCAGCACCAACAGCTCTGGGCAGGGAGTGCAGCTGGGAATTTTGGAAATAAAAAAATTTTACCAGTGGTTTCATGTTGAGCTTTTCCAGCCTGCAGCATGCTGTAAAGCCTGGGGGGCATCCCTGTACAGCCTCTTCAGCCCAGGGCTGGGCTCAGCACCAACAGCTCTGGGCAGGGGCTGCAGCTGGGCCTGCCTGAGGGGCAGCTCTGCATGGCCCCTTCAGCCAGGGCTGGGCTCAGCACCAACAGCTCTGGGTGAGGAGGGAGGGGTTTTGTCCTGGAATTCAGGGTGAAACCCTTTAGGTTTCACACTTCTTGAAGGCATTGCTCAGTTTCCCTGGCCTGGTGGTTGGGCTGGCTTAGCTGTGCCTGTGAGACCCCAAGGGACAGGCTGAAACACAGCGTGTGTAATCTGCTCAGCCTCTGCCCRGGCTTTGGGCTCCTTCCAGCCCTGTGGGTGGCCAGGAGGAGGTGGAAGCTCTGCAGTGACACACTGCAGTAGGTTTTGACCCCGGGAAGGACAGAACAGGGATTGTAATGGGCCAGGTTTGCTGTCTGGTGGGCTTTGAGGGGGAGGCTCTCATGGGATGTTGGTTTAAGAGACTCCAGCAATGGCAGTGCCACAGGCCCTTTCCATCTCCTCATGCAGTTTCACTGTCACATCTCACCCAATCATTCACCATGAGCATGGGCTCTGACCAGGACACAGCCTGCTCACAAAGCTGCAATGACAAACCAGGTCTTCAGTGTGGAATGTGGAAAAGGCAGCAGTGCCCAGTGCTAAGGTAGCCCTGCCTGCTCATTTGACAGGCAGAAGCTGGAAATAAGTAAATGTTACCAGTGGTTTCATGCTGAGCTTTTCCAGCCTGCAGCATGCTGTTAAGCTTTATTAACAGTGTGGTTTTCAGGTTTTWAAAATTATTTTATTATTTTTTAGACTGCTTGTGTGGGCCAGCCCTGGCCACACAATGGTGGATTGGGTGGCACTCTGGTGTGTGTGTGCAGCAGCCCTGCTCTCTGTATGTGCAGTCTGTATTCTTGCTGTGTAACAACCACACCAAAGCCTTTTAATCAGCTTTCTTTCACTCAAGTGTACKAATTCTGCTCTCATCACACGTACCAGCTCTCAAATCTACAGACAGGAACTTCTTGGATAGAGTAATATTCCTTGGCCACCCTAGCATGCAAATTTAATATCTTGCYGCAGGTCTGTTCGCTTTTATGCAAATTCTAATGTAAGATTATGTTTTATAGTTGTAAATTAAAAATTAAAGTAAGTTATGCAGGGGAAGGGTATGTGAAAAATGGTAGTCTTGGATTTATATTTTTTTAAATGAGGTAATCCTAGTCATTCGAGTAATACAGAGATGTACATCCTCTTAAAAGGAGACTTGAACAGCAAACATGGTTTAAATGGGTACTTGGCTCCATAGCTGTTAATGAAGAAGTGGTTGCTACAAGACTACCTCCCTCAGTCTCCTGACTTCTCTGAATGCATTTTGAGGCAAACAATAGGTTAATTGTTCTGGTAGAGGCAAAAGAAATGAAATCCAGACACAGCTCACTTTTGTTCCTCTATAACCCTGCAGCTGAGGGTGTGTGGGYGACCTGCCTGCAGGAGGGAGATGGGCTGGTGCAGCAGGGCTGGGCTGTAGCTCCTGCCTGGAATCGGTGGTTCCTGGGGGATGGCAGCTCCTGACACAGCTCTCTGCCCTTAATTTCTATTCAGCAAATTG
The DNA here is from genome assembly GCA_002167245.1 of Sporophila hypoxantha. Taxonomy (NCBI): domain Eukaryota; kingdom Metazoa; phylum Chordata; class Aves; order Passeriformes; family Thraupidae; genus Sporophila; species Sporophila hypoxantha. Next base: position 1,547,801 of record NDFG01000029.1, read on the forward strand.
GAAACCTCTGTGAAACACGGTGGAAGCTGGATCTGGCTGTTCTGATTGTCCCATGCCTTTACATGGCAGGCTGACCTGGCCCATTCCAGCTGTGCATGGCCAGCCTGGCTGGTGAGCAGCTCCTGCCATGCCATGCTGACAAATGCAGGAAAATCAGGAACAGCACAGYGAAGGGAAATGCAGAACCTGAGTGAAATATTTTTTTCTTCTGGAATGCTGCTCACACTTGTTCTAGAAGCAGCCAGAGCCTTGGAAGAAGTCAGATTCCCTGGGTATTCACACTACACAGGCTGCACTTGTGGATTGGTCTTCAAGAGTGGCCCTTAGTGGCCCAAAGTCTGCCATGAGATAGATGAGAGAAGAAGGGGATAAGTCAATAATAGAGAATCCTTTTGTGTAAAACCAAAGAGTTTCTGAACACACTCAGTATTTAGATTTGCTTTATAGAAATCAGTATCTCTTAAATCACTGAAGGGWGTGATGGGCTCTAGTGCTATAATATCTATACCCAGCATATTTTAAAAAGACCAAAATCAAAAGTATTTCACAATGATGTTAATTGCATATGGATAAGATTTTGTAAAGCAATTTGGGTTCTGTCTCCCTCACTGACTTTCAGCAGTGCCTAAGCTGTCGTGCTTCAAAGCAGCTTTTGAAAATGGAGTTTCCAGGGTTGAGCCCTGTACGTGCTTTTGAAATCACTCCTTAACTCTGAAATACTTGTCTTTTTCTAGATTGCCTGTTGACAGGGTGTCTTTTTCCTTCCCATAGTGTCTCCACAGGAAATAATGTGATGGAACCCTTGGAGCTTGGGCGTGGGACTGTGCCTGGTCCCAGATGGATCAGGCARGGCCTTGGCTCACCAACACACACAGCAGGGCTCACAGAAACTCCTTCCTAGCCCTCAGTGCAAGGAGCTGAAGAAAAACACTGCTATTATGGGCTGTTCAGTTCATTTCTTTGCAGATCTGCAATGGCTGACATCTGTTTGCTTTTCTTTGTGGTTTTGGAAAAGAAGAGAGAGAGGATTTGGATCCAAAATAGCTATAAGATGGCTTGACATGGAGTAGCATGAATAGGCTTGTTTAGTCTCCTCCTGTTATGAATCACTTTCCATATTAATTTCAGGCTTTGAGTCGATGTGTATCTGGCCCTGCAGAGCTGCACAACACTTCAGCTCATCCTATTGTTTGAAAAGAAACACCTCGTGTTTATTTGCTTTGTATCAGAAACCAGGGTCCACYTGGAGGCCTGGAGAGATGGTTTGGTGAGGAGCCCCAGCTGCCAGGGGGAAGTTCAGCCTGTTCAAAGGCTCTCCCTGAGCTGGGGGATTTCAGGTGTGCTCCCACCCCTCCAGTCAGAAGTTCAGATGTTTGTTGTGCTATTTCTTCATCTGCTACCTCCAGCTTTGCTTTCTGTCACAACTCTGCAGGCAGCCCCTGGAGTCACCACGCTCCACATGCCACATGCCCTGGGCAGTGGTGGGGCAGTCCCATGGCCTGGCCTGAAATGTGCACACAGAACCTGCCAAGGRCTTCTGTTGGCTGCAGTTGCTTGCAGAACCATCAACTAGAGATTTTTGTCTTTTTTTTTTTTTTTGCATTTAATATCAGTCAACTTGCAGCAAAGGTCCMTCCCTACTCTTTTGCCATATGTCATGGATTACTGCCTCTGAACAGCTTTCCCATGAAAAACATAAATAAACACCAGTCTTCAAGCTCCTGGCAGGAAGTCAAGACCCCCTCCTTTGTTTTGTTGAGTTTCTTTTTTTTTTCCCCTCTATTTCTCAGACAGATTAATGTCTTGTCTTTAATGGCCTATTTTGGTCAAACATCAAACCCACCCATCCTTCTGTGTGTGTGCCTGGAGGAGAACGTGGCCATTTTTGGGATGAAGAGGACAGCCATGGGGTGGGGACTTGAGCACCTGCCCATGGGGAGGAGCAGCAGCTCTGGATTTGTCTTCATTTATTCTGCCTTTTGTGTTGGTCTGGGGATCAGATGGAAATGGCAGAGGGCTGTGTTGGTGTACAGGCTCTGTTCGGTTGTTGCTCAACAGTTGATCTGTGCCATGAGTTCCTGTGGTGTGTACAAGGGGCTGAAGGTGCAGTGGAGCAAATGGAGGGAAGGAGAACCTGTGAGTTTTTTAGTGTGAATGATAATGCAGTGCTACTCCTTGTTCTGTATTCCTGCAGGGGTTTGACTGTGCTGTGCAGTGCTGGGGTTCTTTCTCCCTGCTGGCTGAGGGATAACTGGAGGTAATCTGTGGGATCAGCTCTTTGTGCAGTGCTGGGGTTCTTTCTCCCTGCTGGCTGAGGGATAACTGGAGGTAATCTGTGGGATCAGCTCTTTGATTTACAGTGTTTCTATCCATGTAATGTAAAACTCAGGAGCTGGACCCCACATAAAGGTGTGATACCACTTTAATAACTATCCAAATGGGAAGGAAGGCTTTAAATCTGTCACTGGGTCCCATTTGCAAGTCCTTCTTTGATATTTAGAAATTCTTTTTATTGGAAGCTGAGAGTCCTAAACCATGTGGTTCCTGGAYAGGTAGTTTAAAAAAGAGTAGCTGGAGTAAAGAAAAAGCTCATTGTGGAAACCTTTGCAATGAAGTCAGTGGCATTACCAGCAGGGCACTAAATGAGTGTGCTGATTAAAGCTGGGAGGAGCTGTTTGCATTTCCTTCCATTTCCCTGGGAATGTAGCATCCCATCTGAGCACAGGCTCCTGCAGCCAGCTGCAGTTTGCTGTCCTTGTGGCACCTTCATGTAGGGATGCCTTTCCAGGGCAAACTGCTAACCTGGGAGCTTTGCTGGCAACACCAGTCACCAGATGAGGGACCAATAAATTTGAGCACTGGGACGTGTGTAGAAATAAGAATGTTATATATCCTGGTTTGCTGCACACCAGCACTCATCCAAACATTATCTGTGGTCGCTGTTTTGTTCTGAGCTGCCATCCTTGTGGTGCTGCTGTGCTGGCTCTCTCCTCTCCCAATCCTTTTGTGATTTGTGAATGATTAAGATGGAGTCAGACAGAAAGCAGAGTTGGCACAGCCAGGCTGTTACCCTATTAGAAGGTCCAGATGTACTGAATAAGGGTTCCTTGTGGTTTCTGATGAGGAAGAAACAAAACAGTGCTCTAGTTAGSTTTAAAGGATTTGGTAAGCACACATGTGTCATGGTCTAACTGCCTTTGATGGGTACCAGATGGCAAACAGAAAGGGGAGGATGGAGCTGGGGGAGGCCAGAGCACAGAGGTGGGGGAGGCAGAAGGATGGAGAGGTCCTTTGTGAGCCTCTGTGGGGAAATGTCACGTGCAAAAGGTGCTTATTTACATATGTATATAGGTGCTTGGACAGAGTTAAATATGTATATATGTATAAAATCATTTTTCTGCCCACTGGCTCACCGAGACACAAGCCTGTTGCTTACCATGGCCTCTCTTAGAAATAATGGCTCTCACTGAGATGTATCTCACATCTCTGTGTGGGTTTGCAGCCACCTTCATTTCCTGKGGAGGGTGAGACTGCAGCTGCAGCCCTGGGAGCTGGGAGGTTTGCTGGGGGTGCTGGCCTGGCTGACAGATCTCCCCTGTCTCCACCTGAGTTCTATCCAGTGCTGAGTCTCAGTGTCAGAGGGAATAAGCTGTCACACAGACACAGAGTGCAGGGATGCTGCAGTGCTGCCAGGGGCTGGCTTTGGGAGYAACAGACATTGGGTCACTTCTTACCACTTGTAATTGCTTTCTAAGTCACTGAATCCTTGGGCTGATGAGATTTTCTCTTGAAAAAATTACATTTGTATATAATGAGTTGGGAAAGAGAAGACAGCCCAGTGATTTATTTGTGTGCAGTGGTTTAAACACTGTGAGGTTTCTCAAGTTATTCAGTCCTAAAAAAGCCAAACACTGGAAAGAGTTGAAAGGATTGTGTATGGCAAAAGTGCTGGAAGAGATCTTCATTGACATGTCACCCTTTTCCAATTTGCAACCTATAGGACACTGCATCTGTAACCAGATTCTGTCACTTAGATAATRTGGAAAATWGTGAGATATTAGGATTAAAAGTCCAGGCTAAATGCCCCATCAGTGTAAACCAGCATGGCAGTTTGGCTTCCAGGGGAATGTATGGATTTATATACCAGCTCCACGTCTGCCATGGTGTGTTTTCCACTCTTGTGCTGTAATTCAGTACAGCTTGTACAATAATGTAGATGAACTGCTGGCAGGGAAATGGAGTAGATAAATCTTTTATGAGTCCAGTGTCCCTGAGCTGTGCTCAGCCCTCTGGGGAGCTGCACAGGAGCCAGCCTGGCTCTGGCAGTGCTCTGGTGTCTGCCACGGGGTGAGAGGTGGGAGCATCACCTGGATGTGGTCCCTGAAGTCTCTGTTGCTGGGGTAGCCACTGCTCCATCTGTCCCATATGTATGGGACATCCCATGTATGGCTCTTGCAGTGACAAAYTGGGTGCCAGCAAAGCCCAGAGCATTTTCCTTTTTCTTGCAGGAGCAGGGAGGGTGTTACAAGCAAAGCTGGAAAAATGTTTTGCCAAAAGCTATTTGATTAAAAATAAAACCAAGTATTTTATATAAATAAAATGTTTAGAAAAATGTGTCAATTCCCATATAATTTCCATGGAGAAACATTTTGGAAATAAAAAATATGTAGATCTAGAAAATGTCAGGATTTAGCTGGGGAATTTTGCAGGGTAGTTTTATGTGTGTGCCTTTCTCCCATGTTATTTTTGCATTTCATAGTCTATTGAGTGATCATATTATTGAGCTGGCATAATGTGGTGTGATTTGATACATAGCTAATGCATTTATTTACATTTCTAAAATGTGTGTATTTAGATACACATGATTATTTGTTGAYTCAATAAGGGCAGCTGCTATTTAGTATGGTCTGAGCCCCCTGCTTTCCTATGTCAAAGTGTTTCATTACCAAAACTAAAATCTGATAATTTTGACATGTCTGAAGTTGAGCTGAACCATGATTTGAATTGCTGAATAGTGAGGGTTAGAAGGGTCTTTGATCCAGCTGGAAGCTGGGCTACAAGTCCTTTGGTCCAACCTCTCTCCTCAAAGAAAGCCAAGCTCAAGTTCAGATTGGCTTGCTCAGGGTCATACCCCTGTGAGTTCTGAACACATCCAAGGTGCCAATTCCTTGGCCTCCCAGTGCAGGATTACTGTCATGCTGAAAATTGTTTTCTGATATTGCAGTGTCTCCTGCTGCAATGTGCTTGTCCTTGAGCTCTGCTCCTCTYGAGCCTGTCCCTGTCTGCTCCACACCCTGTGTTAGGGGTGAAGGCCCTAAAAAACTCCTCCATCACGTGTTTCAGCCCTAGGGGATGCTGGACTGTCCACCTCACACTGCTCTGAGCTGGGTGCTGGTGACAGTGACAATGCATTGGCACAAGCTGCAGCCTGGGTGGCTGCAGGCACCACCAATGTGTGCCCTTGTTGGGCTCTCAGCTCCATCTCCACAGCCCCTGTGCCTTCTGCTGCCAGGGCTGCCTCATTAAAGCCTCTTCAGAAATGTTAWTTCTCCCTGTGGTCACATTTCCAGAGCCTAGTGCAGCCATGGCCTCTGTGCCACTGTGAGGGATGCTCTCCCTGCAATYCAAATCACAGATATTTTTATCTAGACAAAAAGTGTTTCAATTAGTTATAAACAACAGCTGTCGTGGAGGAATTAAAAATAATAGTTGCTCAACTCATATGGTGTGGTGCCTCGTGCAGAGAGTATGTGGGCAAAAAGAGAACATTCCTAACAAAATCCTGAGAACTTCTGTTTTATGACATTTACTTAAACTCAGCCCTTGCATTGGGGGTGTTCTGTGCTGGTGGAGCCCAGGGAGATGTGAAACCCACAGGCACTATTGGCACCCTGCAGCTGGTGCTCTTACCTGTTGTGAAGCATCTCCAGGGTGGGGATTTGCAGCTCTATCTGTTTTGGCTGGGTGGGGATCCCCAGGTGTTGYGGAAGATGAAACAGGAAAGCCTTATAAATATGATTGTCTGGCAAAGGATATTGAGAATATGGAAACTATAAGCGAGGTTGAAATGAAAGCAAGCTTTGAGATACCTCAGTTACTGAACAACTGGCAAACAATGGTGTGGCCAGCTGAAGGTAATCCCCTTTTGATGGAACAACACCCTCTGCTTGCAGACAGGCCCAAGGGTCAGAGCAGACCCTACAGCTTGGCAGAAGGGGCCCAAAGAGGAGTTTTTAGGGTTTAAAATGTAACACAGGATGGTAATGTAATGATTCTTATAGGCTGTATGTAAATGCTATAGGATTTGTATCTTGTACTAGATTGGTTAGTGAGAATTAAAATATTCAACACAGAAGAAGAATTATTGTATTGTAACAGGAACCTCACTCTCTTTACTCTCTTGCTCTCTCATTTTCTCTTTACCACGCTCTTGCCTTCTCTCTCTTTAGCTCTCTCCCTCTTTGGGGCCTGCTCTGAGCTGTGGCTGGCAGCTCCCAGCAGGGCCCTGCACCCAGGCCCTTTGCAATAAACCCCAAGTTCCTGACCTGGCTGCAGAGATCTCTGCTCTCTGTCCATCCCCACCATCCTACCCCCATTGCTCCTACAGCCCAGGAGTCGCTGGGGGAGCAGCACTGTGGCTCTGCAGGTGCTGTCCCTTGTGGCCTGCTCTGTCCCAGCCTCCCTGCCCTGTGTGCCATGATGTGCCAGGGGACACACACAGAGGGCAGGAGAGGCTGAGCTGCAGCTCCTCAGTCCCTGGCATGGATGGCTGACGTGCATCTTCCCATCTCTGTGCCKGCAGATGCCAGGATGTGAGCAGATCTAACATGGGCAGCTGAAACCAGGAAACAAAGGACTCTGGTGTGCAGGAGCCTTGGGAATACTTGGCTCATCCTGCCATCAGCAGGCTAAATATTTGTAATTTCTGTCATAAAAAATTCACCAGCTGCAGAAGTCAATAGAGGGGAAGTAGTAAACATGACATGACATTGCTTTTCTAGCATTGCTGAGAACAAGGAATCTCTTCTTTCAAACAAAAGCCAGACGTTGCTGCCTGGATGGACTTGAATACTTTTAGGATCTTGTCAGAAAAATGTCTGCCCCAATTCAGTCATTTAGAAGAAGATCCCAGGTCTCTTTAGAGTAATAAGGCTTGAATGTAATCTCGAGCACAGTGATTTAAAGTGCAAGGAATGTTTCTTTACCCTGCCTATTTATAYGGCAATGCATTTTTAATATTGAATGATCCAAAAGTCAGTTCAGGAAGGATATACAATCAAAGGAAGGAAATAGGTCATAATTTCTCACGAGGGACTYCATGAAACCTTCAGTCATCTTAAATTCCCCATCCAGTCCATTTCCCTGAATATTAGATGGTGCCAAAAAGGGGGCTTGTTTTGGGGTTTTTGTCCCWGTGATTTGGCATGGCAGCAGTAGCATATGTTGAACATCTCAGCTGGGGCCTCTGGGGCCACAAAGGTAAAACTCTGCCCGTGGTGAAGGCAGATAGATGTGTATAAGAGACAGGTTGAACATCTCAGCTGGGGCCTCTGGGGCCACAAAGGTAAAACTCTGCCCGTGGTGAAGGCAGATGGGCTGGTTTATCTCTCCTTATGGGAACAAGACACGTGCCATTACTGTAGAGGAGGAGCAACAGCCACCCCCTGTGTTACTGGAAACTTCTCTGTCACTGAGGTCCCAAAGCCCTTCTAGCTTCAATGAGAAATGAAATTATCTCTCTTATTTATATCCAGTAATAATTGCTTCTTCTAATTGCCCTAGTTTGTGAGTTTCTTCCCAGCAGGTTAGGCTGAAATTTCAATTTAAGTTTGATTTGCATAATGACTTCAGCCTCTTTCCCTTCTTCCACTTGACATCAGGACTTGCTTGTCCTCCCCTGGGCCCAGATGCAGTCCTACAGGTCTGTGCCACAGGGGAGTGGGTTAAACTCAGTCTCCTCCTCCAGTCTGTCTTTCAGTGCCACCTCTGAAGTTATATTTCATTTATGGCATTCCTTGGCAGCTAATGATGGCTGGGCTGAAGATGTGGGTGATCAGGTGTCACACTGTGGGCAGTTTAGGGGTGCTGTTGCTCTTCTTTCTGTATTTTRCTTTCCTAGAGCAGTGTGTTATAGATACATATTATAATATTGGCRTTTCACAAATATTAAAATAAATTTTATATGTGTAGTGTTAAAGTAACTTTGTTATAAAGATGTYGTTTTTATTTCTGTTGTTAATTAAGCTTAGTGAAATAGCTGATYTATGTATACTTGTGTTAAAATGCCTARTTAGARAACATCCAYTGAACATATAAAGAAAACARCTGCTAGAGYTACACCAACTATCAGRACTRYCTGTCTAAAGACAGTGAGGACCAAAGRCCAAAAACTAGAAATAATAAGAATAGACTAAAACTCACTATTTTTCTCACTTCTGTCCCAGTCTTCTAAGGTGTGAAGAGCCTTTAGTCAAGCTGGAGGGAGAGAGGAAGGTTTCTGGTGAAGGGATTTGGTTGATTTGGGGTTTGTTTTCAAACCACATCACAGATTTTTTTTTGCCTGTGATTCTCAGTTCACAGGTTGTGATCTGTAGAAATTTTTGGAAGGAGCTGGTATTTTCCCTAATTACAGCAAATGGGTGCTGGTCATCAAAGGCATTTGAATTCCTGGGGGTGGTTTGCAAAGAAAAGTGAGGAGGGGTGTTTGTGCTGCCCCAGAGCCTGAACAGCTTCCAGATGGGTYCAGTCCCTGTGGATATTGCATCCCWCTGAGCAGGGTGGGCAGGAGATCTCTGTGGGTAACCCCTGCCTGTGTGTGCTGTGTCCTGTGGACTTGGGGAAAGTGGCAATGGGGAGCCATGGTCAGCAGGAATGTTTTGTTACTAACTCAGCATCTGAGCACTCAAGCACCCATTCTTTTATGGATTACTCGTGGTTTTTTTAGTGCTTCCTCTAACCCTAAAGGTCCTTGATGTGGTTCTGCATTCTAGTATTAAGAAAGCAAAAGGACTCTTAGATATAAAAATAAACTCTGCAGGGAAGAGGCTACATATATATTGCTTTTCAATTTCTGATATATTTTATTTATGTGTGTAAATGAAGAAAGGTGCCTGTATGTGGCTTTTCAGTGTGTAAAATGCAGGCAGCTCTTCTGCCAGGTGAATGATACAGAGACACCCTCTTACCAAACCAATTTATAAAAATCCAAACACTGTTTGGAAATTAAAACACCCAGGCAAACTTTTTGTTGCTGAGGTGACTCTTGAGCCTGAATTTCATCTCTAAGCAGAACTTCTTTTACTCCTGAGAGGGGACAGATACCCTGTCCTGCCCATGCTGTGGCCCTCAGTGATGCAGTGGTGGGATTATTTATGGAGGAAAACGAAGTGGCCTGTGAGGGCAGCACCAGTGAGCTGTAAAACCTGTCACTGCCTGAGCAGGAATCCTCATTGCCACCAGCTGGGGCACGTGCTGCCATAACCCTGCGTGTAAAAACAGCAGAAATCCCCAGCCAGGGCACTGAGCAGCAGCACAAAGCTCAGGGTGAWGTACCCCAGTGGTTGCAGGATTCGATTTGCCAGCCCTTTTCCAGCACTGGCAGTAATTAGAGCTCTGATGAGTGTTTGCCAGTGGCACTGGTATGGGCAGCTGGCCATTGCCTATTGCAGTGTGGATATGGTGAGGAGATGGTAAGAGAACAAATAAAAATAATCACTTAAGCTGCAAGAATTGTCTCTCAGCCAGGCCATGCTGCTCTTGGAGCCTGGCAGTATTTTGTCATAAGTGATGACTGGATTTGGGCTCCCTCATTTCCTGCAACATCACATTTGTTCCAAAGGGGACAGATTTTTTTGAGGAAGCAGAGTTGTGATCCTCATTGGGAAGCCCAGGATATGCCTGGCACTGCCCAAGAAGGAGGAAGGGGGATGGTTTGGCTCAGGTGGATGTGGAGGAGAGGCAGCYCATGAGGGGATGAGTGTGTAGGAGAGACAGCACCATGTATGAGATCTGTCTTGGTTAGGAAACCAAGGAAATGGTGGTGAGTACCAGTTTTGACAATGAAAAACATTAAAATGCRGCTTTGCAACATCTGCAACTCTGTGTCCCATCTCCCTCCCCTCCTTCCAGCATCCACATCTCCAGATCCTTCTCTTGTGCTGAGCAGGAGCCCTGGATGGCTGCTGTGGGCTTTAGGAGCAAAAGGAGCCCATGCTGGCTGACTTGGTAACAAACCTGCTCCAAGAGCTGCAGTGATGTCCCTRGATGTTCCCAGTGTAATAACAAGGAATTAAATACAGTCATGTTCATTTCAYATTCCATTTGAAATACAAATAGGTAAACCTTTAAATTAAACGCAGAAGAGACAGTGAAAAAAGAAAGTTCGGTGAACGTTTTTTGTTTTAAATCTTCTGAGAAATCCTACAAAYGGCCCTGAGTAAAACAAGGCCAAGTAACAAGAGAGGGGCTCTCTCTGCCTTTTGATTCAGAAGCACACAGGGWTGTTTAATCCTGGCCTTGCTCCTGGCATGGCAACCTGTGTGTCTRGGGCTTCTCAGGCAAGGGAAGGAAGGGGCACAGCTGAACTTGCCTGACACCACTGGTCACCTACTGAGTCCCCTCAGGCAACTTGTTTTAATCTTTCTGTCCTTCTGGAGCACAGTAAAATAATACCTGCTGGGGTACTGTGGGTTCACATCTGCCCCACGGCCTCCCAGGGAGGGGAAGTTGCTGTGCTCTTCAGAGCAGGCCTTTGACACCTCTCAGTAGCACAGGACCACGCTTAGCTGCACCTGGAATTATTGCTGTTGTATTGGCCTGTCTGTCCAACAGCTGAGCCCAAATCTGTTCATGCAAAGCAGAAAAATCCTATTGACTCTGTTGGACTGAGAGCAGCCCCTGTGTCCTACCCTGCACAGCAGGTGCTGATGGTGCAAATGGCCTTGGCCATAAAAGCTGCCCTGCTGGCAGGGGACAGGCTGGGTTTGTGTGCTGGGGGACCCCAGGGTGCTGTGCTGCCCCACTGATGGCTCTGGTTGACCCTCACAGGACAGGGCAGGTGAGGGTGACAATTTTCAGCTGCAGGAATTCCTATGGAGACAAGGGAACAGGAGAGGGGTTGGGATTTAGCACAGATTTGCTACAAGCTGGGTTTACAGCTGGATCTGAGAAAGATTTAGCAAGATTTGGTGTGTGCTTTGCTTCACAGAGTGACATGTAGGTAGCTGTTTTATTCCTGAGTTCCTGTGCTAGGAGGAAAGGCTGAGAGATTTGGGATTGTTCAGCCTGGAGAAGAGAAGCTTCAAGGTGACCTAATTTTTGCCTTCCAGTGCCTTAAGGGAGCCTGCAAGAAAGATGGAGAGAGACTTTTTACATGAGCCTCAAGTGACAGGACAAGTGGGAATGGCTTCCCACTGCCAGAGGGCAGGGATGGATGGGATATTGGGCAGGAATTGTTCCCTGTGAGGGTGGGCAGGCCCTGGCACAGGGTGCCCAGAGCAGCTGGGGCTGCCCCTGGATCCCTGGCAGTGCCCAAGGCCAGGCTGGACAGGGCTGGGAGCAGCCTGGGACAGTGGGAGGTGTCCCTGCCATGGCAGGGGGGAAGCAGGGTGGGCTTTGTAGTCAGTCCCAACCCAAACCATTCTGTGATTCTATGACTGACTGATTCCCTGTCTGCAGTGTGCACACAGATTCCACTTCAGCAGCCAGCAAAATTGGTTCTTATCACTGTTTTATTAAGGGGGAAGAAGAAATGTTCACCTGTGAGAGAAGAGGTTTGTCTCAGGTAAAGGTGGTTGCTGGCAGTGAGGCAGGGAAGGGTTAAGCTGCCCTGGCCGTGCACAGCCCTCCCTCCCTGTGCTTTGCAGCAGCCCTTGCAAAATGAGCCCCAGGTGTGCTCAGGCAGCCCAGCACACAGAGCTCTGTGAGGAGCCCAAACCACATCCAGCAAGGAGCTGAGAACCTGTCCCAGGAGCTCAGAGTGTTTCCAAAGCTCTGTGCAGCAGGAGCAGGGGGATCCAGTGGGGTTGGTTTTTGTTTGGCAGTCAGACACACTGCTGGGGTATTGCTGTGCAGAGCTGAGCCCCAAATGTGCCTCTGACATACTGCTRGATGGGCTGGAGGAAGAGTCTAAAGGGTGATGTGGCAAAACAGCAAAACCTTGTGAGAGCTGCTGATAACAGTTTGGGATTTGYCTTCAGCTGAGCCATGCATAAGAATAAAGCTCTTGGAGTAGAGTCTCAGGGCTGGTGGTTTAAGTGTCTCTTTGTTTTGAACTGTCCAGTTTGAGCACTGGTAGCTGGGCTTAAATCTCAGAGCCCAGCTCAAAATTTTCCAAGAACTGAAGCTTTTTAAAGGCAATTCAAGTTGAGTTCCCCTCCCCCCACCATGATTTTGGAAGATCATGGCAGAGGCTGCTCAATTAAAATGTAATTTAGTTTTTCTCATCTGAGATCTGGTCCTATTTATTCCCATAAATAGCCTCATGGCATTCCCTGAATTCTAAATATCTGAATTTACTCTGGGACCAACTTGTTTGAAAGCAGGACAGCCTAGCAGCTCCTGGTGAGCTTTCTGAACATGATCCTTCAACTCTGGCTTTTGCTGGACTCACAGGTTTTTGCTGGAATGGGTTGTGACAGAAAGGCTTGTTTGGGTTGCAACATGTGAGAAAATTGATTTGTGTGTTCAGTGAACATTTGAAAACCAGATGTCAGGGCAATGGATATGCTGATTATTGGAATTAGGGAAGAAAACGTGTAACCCCCAAATCCATCTGCCTAATTTCCTGRCTCTTTTGCCCCAGGAAGCATCCTACATCTCAGACCTAGAGGAGTAAATAAAATTATTGGTGTATTTCTGATAATTGACCCCAACCTGTCTGCTTTGGCCTTTCAGAGACATTCAGATATTGAATTCAAATTACAATTTCATTTGGATATCAGGGGCAAGTATATAATATATACTTATATATTTGCAAGTATMTGGTTCTCTAAAACCATTAGCAATGCTAAGCAAGGCAGACTGTAGTAGGTGAGTTTTAAGAATCCCCTGATGATATTTTAAGCCCAAGTTAACTGCAAGTGCTTTGTATGATCTGTCAGTCAATCCAAAGAGACTCTCATGATGGATAGACTATGTGTTGGCTTGCCTGACACCTCTCAAAYATTCTGACAGTGACAAGTATCAAACAGGACTGTCTTTCAGCTTCTTTGTCTTCAGCTTCTCTATTGCTGGTTTGTTTATGGTAAATTATAATATATTGTGGGATGGCCCCAGTTTGGAGTATTGGGATGAAAATGCCAATGGTGTTTGCATCCAGATGCTGACTCCTGGATGCTGGGTGGCTGGATCTCTGTGCTACCAGCTCTGAATCCACTTCTACACACTGAGTTTTGATAAAATAGGGATCTAAATGTAGGCTTGATTCAGCTTTCTCATGGTGACCTTAATAAGTATCATGTACAAGACATGCAAATGTGGCACCTGGGGACGTGGGTTATTGCTGGGCCTYGCAGTGCTGGGGGAACAGRTGGYCTTGATGATCTGAGYGGTGTTTTCCAACCTAATCKATTCTGTGATTCCATGTTTCTGTGTCACTAGAAAAAAAAAAATTTCTTTAAAACAAAGTCAGCTTTGCTTGAGAGTTTTAATTCTAAGATGGAAAAATTATGGTCACCCCATGGCACTGCTCTTGGGATTTGCACTGCATGTGGGTTCCTTAGGGAGATCATCATGCTCTAATTAAAGTCCTTGGAGAATGGGAGTTGGTTTGGTGCAATTAGAATAGGCAATAGCAGTTAATGAGTGGGTTGGAGGATTTTCCATGTTGGTCATTCCTTATTTCTGAGATGTCAAGGACTGCTGCTTGGGGGATACCATAGCTGGGCTGCACTTGTGGGCTGCAGGCAACTGGGCCTGGGAAGGGGAGATTCCTTCCAGCCCTTTGTGTCTGATCTTGTGTTTTGAGCAGGGAAAGGTGGGCTTGGTGAGCTCTGTACAAGAACTCAGATTCTTCTCCCTGTACCCCTGACTTGTGTGCACAGTGGGGTTGTCAGGTTGGCTCAGCAGTGGTTGAAGTTCAGGTAGTTCTCACTGTTTAATGCCAAAGCCATGTGGGTTGTTTAATCGTATTTTTTGGTAGCTGGGTGATGCTGGAGAACTGTCAGAATGATTTTTAACAGCTCCTTGGAAGCTGGAGCTGGGCTTTCCAGGCATACACACACTGTGTGCTGCTGGTATGTAGGTAACGAGGAAAACACCTGATTTGCAGTGACAATGAATGTCACTCTGTGCCCTCTGATTTGTCTGAAAATCCAATATTGCAATTAGACAGAGCACAGTACACACAGATGACAAAACAATTAAACAGCAGTGAAACATAAAGGGAAAAAATTAACAAGTAACCAAATTCATTTGACACAGAGATCAAAACATATCGACGGTGTCTCGCAGCTCTGATAATTCCATTGAGCTGTGCAGAGCTCAYCGCTGAMGCTCACACGCAACCTCTGATTAACATTAAGTGGGGCTGTCATTTTGACATAGCTGGATAAACCAATATTGAAAAATCTATTAAATATATCAGGGAGCACAAACCTTATTATGTTATTTCAGCTGTAATTAGGTGGGAGATAAAATCATAACCAGGGAAGTTCAGTGAATGTTTTTGTGATGGCACAGAGACACCTGGGTGTTTGTAGTTTTGGGGTGAGGCTGGAGGGGAGCCAAGGATTGCAGGGCTGAGAGCTGACTTTGGGAATATGCACACAACAGGGTTGTTACTCCAATGGTGTTAGCCCTAGTTCTCCCTGAGACAATGACAGTGGTAATGAATGTCCTTGCATTTAACTGGGAATAGCATTCAGTGCTTTTAGAACCCAGAGCCTCCCTAATTGCTTCTTTGAATAGATAAATATTGCTGTTTAGAAGGATTGCTTTAAGATGTTTTGCATTCTGTTCTGATTAATAATGGAGGTCATGCTACTAAAAACCTTCACATGCGAAAAGTAGAATTTTAAAAACAATTTTCTCGGGAAAACAAAAATAAAGACACCTCTTTCATTTCAAGACCGTTGAGGTGCAAAGCCAGGCCCTCCAGAGCAAGGAGGGGAAAGTTGAGATTTCTTCAGCTAGKGTTTTGTGCACAGAGGACACAAGTTTAGTTTTATTATGTGGCCCCACCATGTTGTGTCCATGCCAAGTTTGTGACTTGATCCAAGGAACTCCATGCTGCACCCTGAGCCAGCAGCTGAAAGAGCAGCTTTAAAGGCTTTGAGCACATTTTGTGTGTTGGGGACCAGAAAGCAGTTCTTTTGTTTCTTATTAGTGAGGGAGGATTTATCTTGCCTCACTTCAGCTGTTGAAAGGCTGGTGTCCCTGTGTGGCTGAGCACTTGTGGAAGGTGACTCCCATCTGGGGATGGAGGGGAGCTGAATCCTGTCTGAAGGTGCCTCTCTCCATTGGCAGCAGGAGCTGGCTAAGCTCWGGTGAGGGATTTCCAGCAGCAATGTCTAGTCTCCATTCTGGTTTAATTCCATTCTGCTGCAATTAAAAACCAAAGAATGGCATATCCTTTGCTGACTCACCAGCAGTGCCCTGCTGGGCAGGGAGCTGCTGCCTTTCCTGAGCATTTTACCAGTCCAAGCCCTGGGAAAAGGCACTYAGTGAGTGTCCCAAGTTCACACAGGGAGTTTATGACAGGCAGCGAACACAATTCCCAAATGGTACTGCAATGCACGACTAAGAAAATATTTCTCATCTTCTCAAAGCTTTTCCTTCTCCTCATGTGTCCCAGAGCCCTGTGGTGATTGAGGGATGAGCACCAGGGTGCTCCTCACACGCTGCTCAGCATCCCTGGGAAGGAGCTCCTGGGTTCCGCTGCGYTTCCGGGAGCCAGGGAGCTCCCTGGGAGCTGGTGGGCACATTGCCATTAGCTTCAGCCAAGCCAGCATTTTATCTTCATCATGCAGCCCTGCCTCATTCTCTGGCCAATGTTTGAACTAACTGAGGCATAAATTCAGCTCTGATGTTGGTTGGTAAGAAGTGAAAACTGAGTTTCTGCCAAACCAGGATATATTTTCAACTATATTTAAAAGGGTCCCATCCCAAGAGTTCAGGACCTCTTTCTAATAAAGTTTATGATAATAGATTTAACTTCTATTAGTGTACTTGCCTTAGTGTTTGCAGGGAAAGAGGCACTTTAAGAAACAGAAATGATCTATGTCAGGCATAGAATGCTTTGCTCTCTCATGTACTTTAGTGTTAGAAGAATGAACAAAATAGTCTGTGAATAAATAAGGGAATATTTATATTCTTTCTGGATCTCAACTGCCTGACATGTTTCCTTCTGGAATGCCAATGAGTTCTGAATAATTCCTGCAGGCAGTCATTAATCCTGCCTTCTCCTTCTCCTTTGCTCAGAGCAGGGACACCTAGTTCAGATATTATCAAACCTGTGMCTGTTGGGTGGACATTGGAGCTGCCCCAGTTACAGCCCAGCAGTCTGAAATGTCACTTGTGAGAGGAGACTTGTTGGCACCCAAAGCACCATCAGCACCCACATTTTGGCAGGGGGATGTGCTGAGGCAACAGAGTTTGTGGGGGGCTCTGTGCTGAAGAAGACTGGCAGGTTTTCACACCTCACCTCTTCACCATGACAGGAGATAGAGTGAAAGTTTGAAAGGAGGACAGAGGATGCTGATTTCTCTGGGYCATAAATCTGATAGCAATCTCTGCAAGCAGAACCTTGTCCTGGTGCTGGATAAATACTTGTGGGATAAAATAAATGTAGGAAGAAGTCAGAAAGCATATTCCCAGAGGGGCAGGGGTTTTTGGAACTCCACCTTTTTTTATGGTGGCAGGAAATAGCAGAGCAGGAAGAGTTGTGTGGATATTTAGATGCTTTTGGGACATGGWTTTATTTCAGAGTAGCTCTGGTGGTCTCACCTTCTCTTGCACCACCACCAAACGTGCACAGCCAAGCACAGAGCTGCTGGCAGGACATCTCGAGATGGTGGTGACACATTTCATGGTGCCTTCTCTCTCTGGCTCTGCTTATCTGTGTGTCCTCTGCAGCTGCTGTTAGTGTGAATCAGAATAAGGGGTGCACACTACAAGCGTTTTACAAACTGAGTGCAGAGCTGAGCACAAAAGCCCAGCRTGGAGGGCAGTCCTGAGCTGATAGKGTTGTGAGGAATGTGTCTCTGACTTCTGAATATGTGGATGTAATCTTGCTTGCTGAAATGCACCAACAGAAATGTAAACACTAATGATCATTAATTTTATTGCAGGTTTTTTTTTTCCTTTTAAGGAAACTTGGAAGTGCTGTAAATTTGGATTTGAACCATCAGTGACTAGAGTTCAAAACATGGGCTTGACTCTTAACAAGATTTATATGTGTACTTAATGATTCTCTTGAAAGAGTTTCCAAGTGGAGCCTTGCTGTCACTAGATGTGAAGCATGTGTTAGGGTACATGTCAAGTACATGTATGAGGGCTCCTAATTCCCATTAATGCACAGTGAAGAACTGCACTGGCTGTGAAGGAAAAACATCTCTGGCTGTTTGAATTGCACATACCATGGAGCCTGCTGGACACACAGCAAGACCCAATCCTTGTCTTTCCTTGTTTCCAGATTAACTAAATACAGCTAGAAGGATTAGGCAGTGATTTAAAAATCCACTAAAAGCAAGCTGTCACARTGGAAAGTAACTTTGCAAGGGCTGTGACAGAAATGTGCAGGACAGAGGGTGTGTGTGCCAGGAGCAGGAGGGCTGAGAGCAGCAGGATGTGCAACAAGCTCTCATGTCCCTGCCTGATGGGATCCTCCTCAGCATCACAATTTCTCCTAAGCCTACTCAACTGGAGAACAATGAATTTATTTATTGCTTTCAAATATTACTGGGCTCAGAAGAACTACAAGGCTTTAAGCAGTGAAGTGTGCCCATTTGGAGGGAGAGCAGAGATGGGCTGGTTCTGGGTCTSTTCAGCTGGGAGAGCTGCTTGGGAGGATGGAGCTTTTGTGGGGAGGGTGAGGAGCAGCTCAGGGAGAGAAAAAAGGAGTCCAAGCCCATAAATGGGAAATGTTGGTGTTGGTGTGCTCAGGATTAACTGCAAGGCATATGGCATGTAACTGCAGTCAGGGATGATGTTTCCAGCTACTTTATGTATTTGTTCTTTGGGAAAGTGGATGAAATAGTGAGTGTTTAGTTAGAGCCCAGCCTGCTCTTCCCTAGGCTGGTTATTACTCCACCACTGACAGAAGTGCTGAGGAACAGGTAGAGAAAGGAAGCAAGGGAATGTATCAACAAGCATGTAGAAAATTTGCTTAGGGTGTCAAAGATAACCATTTTCAAACCCCCCAGGTAGAAGCCCTGCCCTCCTCCCAGCAGCTTGGAGTGCACCAGCACTTCTCAGGCTTTCCCCAAAGTGGTTTGTTGTGAATGTCCTGCAGGAGAGGACTGCATCAGGAGATGGTGCTGCCTACAAGGATGACTTTGTTGCTCCAGGCTGTAAAGGCTTCATGAGGGTGTGTTTTGCCAAGAGGAAGCACCTGAAGGCTCTTCTGGGATCCTGTTTGTGTAGGGCTGTGGTGGTTTGATTTCTTTCCTTGAAAGCAGGAGTCCCTGGATGCTGGAAAAGAGCCCCCGTGGCCGCCTGCTGTGCTCCTGTTGCTGCCTGGCTCTGGAGCTGAGCATTTCCAGGGAGATTTCCAGCATTCCCACAGCTCTGTGCTGCACACAGAGCCTTCYCTGTGGGCTCCCACTGCAGCCCTGGCTCCAGGATTGTTCCCTCATGGTGCTGACAGCAGCCGTGCAGGCGCCGTGCTTACTCAGCCTCAGAGCAGCCTTTATTTATACAGCCACTGCCTCCTCCAAGCAGGCTAAAAATAAAAAGCCTGCTCTGAGTAAGCAGATCGCCTCTCTGTGAGATGCTGTGATGTAACTGGGGTTGTTTCCCTGCTGCAGGGAGCAGGGTGTCTCAGGAGCAGCGTGCCCGGGCTGGCTGTGCAGCAGAGCTGACAGTGTGACAAGTGCCACCTCCCTCCCTCCCTCCCCAGAGCTGACAGTGTGACAAGTGCCACCTCCCACGCCGAGGCACTTGTGGAGAGGCCCCGTGGCACAAGGAGCTTCACACTCATTGCCTGCCATGGGTAGCAGCTCCAACCAGGCCCCAAAGCTGCCAGGGAAAAGAACATTTCAGGGCAGAGCCATGTCAGGGAGAGAGAGGCAGGGAGCAGGGCAGGCTGACAAGTGCTGAAAGGGCCTGCAATCTGCATTGTGTCATCATTGTGCCTGCCATTAGCTGGCCGTGCACATTAGAGAGTGACACCAGGCACATCCAGCCTTTTGCTCCAGTGCCCTGAGATGCTTAGGAAAATCAGGTGGTTCAAGGAGCCCCTAATCACATCGTGCTTTGCACTGCAGAAGTCAGACCTGAGCTGGGTACATCAGGGTCTGGGGAGCTGCTGTGTCAGGTGCTGCAGAAACATGGATCAAAAGGATTCTTTGCTTGGCCAGGGGAATTCCCCAGCCAAAATCCACCCAGCACCCCTCAAACATAAAAGCAGTGAAGGAAGGTGAAGGATAGAGAAACCCAAARTGCACATCCAGGGTGACAGAAGCAYAATGCASTGAGTYKTGCCCAGTTCTGTGTTCTCTTGGTCACAAAGTTTAGCAAGTCAGCTTTGATTTGTATAATTAATACCSTAAGCTGCTCTCAGGGAAATTCAGTGGGAGGAGAGTTCTTATTAGCTCCATCCTGAAGCTTTGCAGAAATCCTGGGGCTCAGGGTGATGTTTTACAGAGTGCCTCTTCATTTTCTTCAAGACCTTGATGCATCATCTGTGCAGTGAGACCGTGCAGACTCCCCTTTGCAAGCACATTCTGTTTGGGTGGTCAGAGAYATGAGTCCTCACCTTGTAACTCTGGTGTCCCAGAGATCACAGCATCATTTTTCCTGGCAGTTCATTTTCTAGATACTTCTCTCTCAGAATAACCCCAAAATAGGAYAAGAAAAGGCAAGARTCATCCAGTGGGTGCRATTTGTTCCTGTTCCTTTCTCTGCRGTGGTTCTGAGCTGTGCAGAACAGACACGGGGTGGTTGTCAAACTGTTTGCCCTGGGATGACTCTGTGGCAAGAAGTTCCATGAGCTAATGTACTTACACTGAAAATTGTATTACCTCTGTGATTCCACCAGCTCCCTTTTGCTCTTACAGAGAAAGGAGGTCTTTTGGGGTCATTTGCTGATGCTTTCAGCAACTGAAGAGATATAATTGCCAAGGAAACACCCAGCTGTAAGGCAGCCGAGCTGCCAGGGCCTGAGTGGAGATGGCTGAGCAGCTGTGAAAGCACAAAGGCTGGAGGTGATGGGAAGTGAGGAAATCAGAGAGTGCAGGACACCCTGAGTGTGCTGTGGCTGGGAAAGTGCTGCTTTCCTGGGAGTTCTCTCTGCTGGTGAGTGGGAATCTGCAGTGGAAGGGGAGGCAGACACCAGACCCCATCTCTCCCCATGTGCTGCCCAGCAGGAGCAGCAGGGATTGCCCAGAGCTGCTGTCCCGTGGCACTGGGACAATTTGCTGTACCTGSTGCTGCATGAGCTCCCTTAAAGCCCTCTGCAGCCAGGCCTGCTGCTGGCTCTGCAAGAAGCCTGCCAAACCAAGGCATTAATGGTACTCTGTGGAAGGTATCAGAGGATCAGTAAAGAAAATGGATTGTTATAGACCTTCTGATAGTACAGAAATCTTTGCAGTTGGCTGTTAGGGAAGTAGAATTTTGTGTAATGATGYGAACAGACATTAGTATACACCAGACATGAGATTTTACAARCAACTTTATTAATTTTAATTGATTATAAAATAATGGGGGATGCATTTAAGAAGACTGTTTAATTCACTGTAATTATAATATGCTTAATTATTAGAAATTTGATGATGCAATAAAGGTATTAAAATAAATAGAACAGTAGAGGTTCTCATTAAAATTGCATCTGACCTCTGTGCATTGATATGTGCTGGAGTGAATGCAGTAAAATTGGCTGCAATGTGGGAGCAGTGGGAGCTATTAATTCCCAATTCACAGGTCTTGGCAAGCATGATGCAAATAAAGTCAAATTTAGCTATCTGTCTCACACGAAAGACCAGAGAGGGCTCTGCTGAGAGAACAGTAGCCTGTGAATCACTGATGATTCCAGTTGTGCAGCTGCTGCAAATGTGGGGCTTGTGGCACTGAAACTTTGGYCACTTCACAGAAATTGCAATGATGCCCTTCACAGTAAGATCCACATCTGCAGGTGTGTGGCAACTGCCGTGGCACAAGTGTTTGTTTCAGAGCAAGATTTACACATTTGGGTGCTTACCCTGACCCTGAGCACTTGGACTGGAATTCTCTCAAGAACTGCTGTTTGAAGGCTATTTTAGATTTTTCTCTGCCAGAGCCAGAGAACATTTTGCAATCTGGATGCAAGCAATGATTGAGGGCCAGATTTGCAATTTTTTTTTTCCTTTGGGAGGGGAAGAAATTGGTTTTGCTTCTGTGGTGTGGGAATTGTCTCAGGTTGTTTCCACTCCCCCTGTGACTATAGGTGCTGTGAGCACCCAGGATGGAGCAGYGCAGGAACATGAAGCCCTCAGCTGAGTTAAAGTAGCAGTGCTGCTCTGCTGGGCTCACTGCTGGCTCTCCTGGACATTGGCTGCTCTGTCTGAATGCCCTGAGAAAAAGCAAGTTGGTGTATGCCACAGCTCTGATAATGTGGATTTTGATTTTTGCAGTGGACAGTGTCCACTCTGATATAAGCCATTGGGCAGTTATTTAAAACTTGTTCACATATTCCTGAAAAATTAAACTGCATAGACTGGAAAGGAGGATGTTACAATGGTTGTAAGGCACCTGGTGTATTATAGGCCAGTTGTTTCCATTGAGATGTTCAAAAAAGCAAGCACTCCTCTTGTGTGGTGTTTTATARAGGTGAGCAGTTCTTCTGGAGGATGAGGGCTGGCAGTCAGCTCCCTCCTTCACTGTGAATGAGGTGGAGGAATGGTAATTTCCATCTTAAATGTGAAGGAGGCATTTTATCCTATGGCAACTGCACCTGCTTTGCACTGATCTGGTGAGAGGGCATGAGCACTTTCTGGGAGTGAGGAATGGGCCTCAGTAGGATATTCCTGTCTCTGAATGCAAAATTCCTATTTCTGCCTGCTACAGCCCATKTATTCAGGCTCATTTCTGCATGGCACTTAAATGGACCTAAATATTTCACCAGCTAGCAAGATAACACTACAGCTTGTTTGGTATTTGGTAATCAGTTATTAGGACAGGGCTTCAGTGAAATAAAATATGAGGGCAAAGGAAAGTAACGTGCCTGTGGCATTAGAATGCTGTTAGCAAGCTTGAGGCATATCAGAGAGATTGGTCCTGAGAGTAACATTTGCTGTCTTACTGCTTTTGAACCTTTTTTTTTTTTTTTCCATTTGCCTGTTTCTGAGGTCTGGGATTTATCCTGAATTTAAGAACTGACAAGTTTTGATCATTTGAATCGGTATCACTGTTCAGCAGGGAATACATGTGCCAGCTGAGCTGTCTCTTAAAGCCAGTTTGTACTACCAGTTATACAAGATGATTTCTGGAGACTGGAATGAATCTCAGCTCCAGATTCTCCACCTGTGCTGTGGCTGCTCRTCTCCTGTCCTCTCCCTTCCCCACCTGGGCATGTCCTTTGATGAGAGTACACAGAACCACAGAAAAATGACACTGCAAGGTTGAGAGCCTCACTTGGATTTACTAAGGCAGAGCACTCTTAAAGCTGAAGTAATTTCTTACTCCCAACCTCATCGTTTTGTGCTGAGCTTGTGCAGTTTGTCTTCATGTAAGCAGAACCACCCCTGCTATAGAATGTCCAGATTTCAGCACTTAGCAGCTCCTTGAGCTTCTCTCTATAAAAATGATGGCTCAATTCCAGTGTCCTCACTGTGCTGAAGAGCAGAAGAATTGGGTTCATAGTTACTAATAATGGTGCACAAATCAGAAMTATTTCTAGGTAATGCCTATAAAGAAGACTTTTGCACTGTAGTAGTGCTTGTTCATGACACCTTCTCTGATGATGACATTTATGCTCTTGGGTAGGATGGCTGTGAACTCTAAATATGGGAAGAGATGCCCAAGACTTGGAATTCAAGTTACCAATACCCTGAGTTCCACACACTTTTCATCTGCTTGAAACTRGGTTATTTCCTATTGTGCTCCTGAAGAGTTGGTTTTGTGGGAAGCTGGGGAGGGAAGGGATGGTTTCAAGCTTTACCTTATATCTACACAGATGTACATTTTACATATACAAATGATACACAAACCCTGGAGAAATTGGTGGGAGTGGAGGCAAATTTTGCTGCCTGCCCTCTTAATTAGAGCAGGCATTTGCCACATTTTACCTCCCAGTTATTGCCTTTCTAGGGAGATGCACTCTCTAGCTGTTCCCCAGAGATCCAGTGGCAGTCACTGCTGTCTCCACAGCTTGTACAGAGGTACACAAGTTATCCATGAGCTGTGGGGCTGCACAGCCCACATGGCCAGTGCTGCCAGACATCTCTCACATGAGCTCAGTTAGTCCCAGCTCATTGGCAGCTAGGCTGGGTTTGTCTGTTTGAACAGCAAGTGCCATGTCTGTCACAAAAACCATAAATAAATCAATCTGCAGCCCTGCCAATAACACACAGAACACATGGCATGCTTGGGCATACTTCCTTAATCCTTGTGCACCCAACTTTGCCCCATTTCCCATGCATCTGTCCATAAAGAAGAACCATGAAGGGAAAGGAATGGCAGGAATGAAAATTTTGAAGAATGCTTTCAARGAGCCCATTAAACTATCCTGCTGGAAACTGTAGCCTGGTGTGATAGGTCTGGTTCAGATTTTCCATGTATTTGAAGTCTTATGTTGAAGAATGAAGCCTCTGTTTTAGAGAAATGAGTCCCTAAGTGGAAAAAGAAAGAGCCCAGCTGTTAGTATGGCACTTAAGGTTATMTTGCTTTTTGCTGGTTTTTGTTTTGCTCTAAATCCTTCTGGCAAGTGTAGCTGATACTGCTGGTTCTCGAGCTGCTTGGAGAAATCAGCCCTGGCTGAGTGGAGCCCAGCTGGTGGGTGGTGAGGTGGGGAACCTCAGCAGAGGACAGGCTGCAGCTTCTGGGTGTCTTCCTGCAAGGCCTGGGAGTGCAGACATTTGTCGGAGACATCTTTTGTGAAAAATCTTCTTTTAGGATTTTTTTCCTTCTGAGAAGCGGTGGCCTCAGAAACAAATGTAAACAATAGGTTATCTGCTGCTGTGGAATGCAACAGGTCCGTCTGGATTGGCCCATCTTGGATGTTTAGAAATAATGGCCAATCCAGAACTGAGCTCGCTCGGACACAGCTTTACTTTTCTATTCTTTACTTTTACTATTTTACATTCTTTACTTTTCTATTCTTAGCTTAGCAAGCTTCTGAAAAGCTCTCCTGCTTTTTCTTTGTAGTATAGTTATAATGTAGTATATATATATATCATAAAATAATAAATCAAGCCTTCTGYTAATGGAGTCAACCRTCTCGTCTCTTCCCTCAATTGGAAACCCTTGTGACAACCATCACAGACATTAAGTAGGGATGTCAGCTACATCCCTGGTATCTGCAGCAACAAAGAAAAGGAATGAGACACCAGAATGTTCAGAAGTTTAGTGTTTCCCAAGCATTGGTTTGAATGGGTTGAACTTTGCCTGATGGAAGAAACATCCATCTTTTGGTGCATGTTTACAATCAATCRRYTGGCTCTAAATCCATRCCCTTACAAAACAAATGCTTCATGTCCCTGASTTCTTGATGGTACCTGGTGACCATTTTAATGATGCTCTGCCCTTGCTCCCTGTCAGTGCGAGGCCATGGGTGAGCCCGAGGTGGTGCAGGAGACAAGGATGGCTNGTACCTGGTGACCATTTTAATGATGCTCTGCCCTTGCTCCCTGTCAGTGCGAGGCCATGGGTGAGCCCGAGGTGGTGCAGGAGACAAGGATGGCTRTTGTGGGCCTTGATGTATTTACTCCTGCGCTGCCCAAGGAGGGGCCGCGCCGCCCTTGTTATCAGGCTGTCAGGAGAATTCCGAGCGCAGCASTTGCATGAGCAGCAGGATGATTGAAGGCTGGTTTCCGATGGACTTTTATCTGGTAATTGATTTCCTCTGTGGGTTTGTGCTGTCTAATGAGGTGTGAGCTAACAGCCAGCCTTCCCCGTGGTGGGAGGTGAGGGAAGCCAGGCGCCTCTCCCTGCACAGCTGCAGGCTCCTCACTGAACTTCTGGGAGCTTGGCACTGTGGAGACCTCTGCCCTGCTGTCACATTGACTTGAAATTAGTGGCTTTCAAAAGTTATTACAAGGGGGACAGATAGGGAAACACACGCAGGCAGGATGAACTTCTGTAGCCCTGGCTCTTTGAAAATTAAGCTTAAAAAAAAAAAAAAGAAATGGAGAAATTTGGTCTTAAAAGTTTCCTTTGTCTGTGTTAATCCTGGGGTGGGGGAATGGGCAGGGAGGGGGTTATGGAGAAAGTGGGGCAGGAAAACCTGGTGATCATCATGATTGTAATTCCATGCTAAAATACCTTCTTGTCCTAACTGCTGAGAAGTGTGTTGGTAACTGCAGAGGTTCCCAAGGGCTTGAGCAAATAAACAAAACACAGAGTCCTGGAGCCATGTTTGGGAGTGATTTAGTTTCTGGTGCTYTGAGAAACCAGACAAAGCTTCTCCTTGCCTGTTGCTCAGCTTTCCTGGGGTTGGCTGATCCCAGCCTGCTCTCCCTGGATAACCATTTGCTGGGAAGACTGGAAGTAGGTTAGATGTTCTCACCCCATTGGAATGGGGAAGAGCAATATAATGGCTATTAGCACTTGAGGGTTGAGAAAAACTTTGTTTRCCTTTAACCCTGGAGTACCTGGATGATTACACAACACTTGGGAACCCTAAATGCTTTATTAAGCCATTTCAGCTTTAAAAGAAAAGTTCCTAAATCTTTGGATACATAGAATTGTATAGAATTGTCCTTTCATCCATTAAACKGTTTGTATCCTCAGGCATCCATACAGTTAACAGTGTTGGCCCCAGTGGAAAACCTCTGGAGGCACTGCTGACTGCACTGGAAAGCGTGGATCATTTAAACATTAACAGCTTTGGTTATTAATTATTGTGGAAAGTGTGGGGGTGGGGAATGCTGAACTGGAAATGCTGTCCCACGCTGTATTTTTCCCTTGCTGCATTATCAAATCCATTTCTGCTGTCAGCTCAGTGCAGTGCTTTTACAGCAGCCTGATGGGGAGCAGAGGTTATTCTGCCTCCTGCTTGGCTTCCAGGTTTTCACTTGACAATGATGATGGTGTCTTTTCTTCAGGGTGTACAGATGATAGGCTTTAGCTTCATTTAATTTAGTGTGAACTCTGTTTTCAGCCAGGAGGAAAATGTCTTGTAAAAATTGTGCCCRGAACACATCCTGAGAGAAGTCCCAGCGTGGGGACGGTCTGGAAAATCAAACCTCTGTTAGTGCTAGAAACAGAGACTTGAGCTCTTCAAAAGCTTCATCTCCTTGAATGTTGATACCTTACAAATATGTCCCCATGTCAGAACTCACAGGGCTTCAAGTCCTTGTCACCATCAGCAGGTGCTATGAGCACCTTTGGTTCTTGCATTGGGTCAGTCTTCAGCAAAGCCTGTCCTTGCAGCAGGGCTGGGCTCTGGAGGATGRCCAGGGTGACTCAGCCACTTGGTGGTAAATAAGCTCTGCCTCTTGCTTCATTTGCATCCAGCTAATATAGCTGTGATTACTGAATTGTATTTCCTGGACACTTGGAAATCATTCAGCTCCATATAAAACTAATGTGTCTTGCCAAATTTAGGCTTAAAATTGTTTCTACGGTTGAGTGCAGTAATCTTCTATTAGATTTAAGGGTTTTTAAAAAAATATTTTACTAGTGCCTGGCTTGATTGGCTCACAATGTTGTAAGGCTTATTTGTGGAGGGGGTATAGAGATATTAAATGAATTTGGAATTAAGTAGGTGCTGGCTAAATCCCTGCTTTACTCGAGCCCCAGTGATCCCAGTGATACAGAGTCTGGGCATGCAATATTGGTCCTGGCTTATTGAAGCTGAGTGGAGGTATAAGCTATGAGAATAMGAGAGACTGGATTCTTGAGGGGTTTATTTTTGGTGCTCTTTCAGCAAAAACTAGGTTTATGTGAATAGTGTACTTAAAAAACCACTTTCCTCTCCTGCTCTCCTATTAGCTAATGGCAGTACTCAGTGGAGGTTAGAAGGAGGGATTTGTGATTTCTGATTCCCCACCTCCTCAGGAGAGAAGGTGAAGGTG
Source organism: Sporophila hypoxantha (assembly GCA_002167245.1). Taxonomy (NCBI): domain Eukaryota; kingdom Metazoa; phylum Chordata; class Aves; order Passeriformes; family Thraupidae; genus Sporophila; species Sporophila hypoxantha. Next base: position 1,575,169 of record NDFG01000029.1, read on the forward strand.
CAGGAGGCAAGCAGGTAACTTCAGCTACAGAAGGCCACTGGAGATGCAGTGGGATGAGCAAAATACTGAGCAAGTCCTGGCATAAAGCTGCTGTAGGAGAAAGGCTTTGGAGAGCTCAGTGCCATTAACACACAGGCACCTTGACTTGCCTTTGTGGGAAGAGGTCCCCATGTTCAGGCTGGGGTAGCTTGTACCTGGACACTGGCCCTGTGTGCRGCTTTGGGAGCTCTGTGAATTCACTTTGCATGGCTTCTTTCTGGTTTGTGAGCCATAATTAATGCTAATGAGCCCTGGAGACAGAYGCAAAGCAGTGCCTGGATGTGGGTGTCTGCAGCCCCAGCCCTGGGGAGCAGCTGGAGGGGSAGCAGCTGCTCTGCCCTCTGCCCAAGGGACTGGAGCTGCAGGACAAGCCAGCCACTAACAGCAATCCAACATCCCTGTCAGCAGCAGGATTAGGCACAGAATCACTGGATTTGTGCAGGAAGAATTGCTGGGGAGAGCAGATAGGATTTTTTTGGAAGAGTTCCTTATTGTGCATCTTTATTGTTTCATATGTTGAAGGGTTTTCAAGGTTGCCTTCCAGTTTTAGGTYTTGAGTGAGGATGGAATTATGTGCTGTTATGTCAGATTTTCATGATTGTAGAGATGCTTCCTGTCTTTTTCTTTTTTTCTTTTTTAAAAATAATTTCTGGTGCACTGTTTGGTGAAGTGCCCACTCAAAGATTTGTGTCTTAAATGCTGTGTCATGAATGGGTTCATGGRGCTCCTTTGCTGGCTCAGTTGCTGTGTCAAGCTTTCAGTGTGACTGAATGGTCAYTGCTGGGAACTGCAATGTTGGGATTATAGATTTTCCTGCAGTGCTGTGTTCTGTACTGCAGGAAAAGGCCTTTTGCTGTTAATTGATTTATATTTTTTTTTCTGTGGTAAAAATGGATACCTCTCTTTAAAAGTGTTGAAGTTGCATGTGTGGCTACATTTGGAAATAAATTCCTCGTGTGTCTGTGCATGTGTGCAAGCCATGCCCACATGGAAGTGTGTAKAGCTGCTGGGCATTTGGCCCTGTATTTTGGATTGTACAAGGAAGGACATACTGTGGAAGTATGTATTGTATTAATCCATCTGCTAAAGGACATAAAAACATGTAGCAGTGGTGCTTTGTYTGGAATGGAAATGCTGTTGTTGACATCCAAACCCAAACAGCTCTGCCTGGAAGGGAACCATCCATCAACTAGAGCCCACCTTGGACAGATTCCTATAGATCATCCACCCCCTGTCCCCACCACTGGCTGCCTCAGCATCTCCAAGCCAGCCTCTGCTGTATTCCTGTCACTGTTAAGAATGGGACTTGAATTATTCAGAAAATCTGAGTATATTGCTACTCTATTACTTATATATTTATTTATTTGCACTGAACAGTCTTTGTTTTGGGTYTGCAGCAAAGCAGGAGCCTTCCCTGACCTTGCAGGGATTCAGAGATAGATGAAGGTGCGTGCCTGTTCTTTGGAATTTATGGTGTTTGAAGAGACTCTGGCTCCAGTGTGGGTTGTTGGCAGCAGTGCTGATAATCACAGTGTGATAGCAACTGGGCTCTATTATTTCAGATGTGCTTAAATCTTCTTTTCTTGTGCTGTAAGGTTATGTCTTTGCAGACTACCAGAGCTCAGGAGGGAGAGAGGAAAACAATCCCAARGCAGGAACCTTTGTTTCAGAAGGTTGCAAGCATTTTCTGTTTTGTATTTGATCACCTGATATATTTTTAGATCTTAGGTAAAAMGAGTGAGCTGTTCATAGGGTGTACTGCTTGCTTGTCTAAAACCCATTAGTATGAAGCAGAGCATTCTTGCAATCTGTTGGAGCAGTACCTTGTTAATTCCCTGGATTAGCAGACCTCTCATGTATGCTTGCATTTTGAGAGTTAGCAAATCTGGTGAACAAATGTTTCACAAAAGCCAGGAAAATGCATCACAAACCCTGTTCCATCTCTTCAATATTCACAGTAATTGCTGCCAGTGATGTTGTGTGCAGGATACAGTTGTGTAGCTTGTACACACAGTAGGAGAGCAGTAGTACATGTCCTCAAGCATTTGTTTCTGAACCACAGAGGAGAGTTAACAGCAGCAGCAAAATGTTCTGCTGATGTATTGTTGATCAAAGAATGTGTAGTGATGCCATCCCTAACGTGTTTGCATCTGAGATTTGCTCAGTTATTGGGTGTGCAGCCATGTGTGGGCACCTGGGATCCCCACGGGGCCCTGCAGCCACACACTGGGGTCAGACACTGAGTGACACCTGCTGTCCTGGTTTAGGGCAAATTTGGTAGAAAATTTCCAAAGGGGCCCCTCCAGAAAGCAAACCCACACAGCCCCTCCCCACAACCAGCTCAGGAAGGATTCCTTGGAGAGAAGTGGAAAGAACCTGTTTATTTASCAGGCACAGCACCCCCAGCACACAGAATGAACAATACCAGGTGACACCACTCTGTCACCGCTCTGACAAAGATGACAAATTCAGAAAGTCTCTCTGGGGGTGGTGGCTCTGTTCTCAGTCCCTCCTGTGCTGGGGCAGCTGCTGCAGCCACAAGGTGCAAACTCTCGGTGTTCCCAGAGCCCAGTGCGGAGCAGGTTCTAGATGGTCAAAAAAGGAGAAGATAAACAGTCCAGGAAGAAATCTGTACTGTTTAGCTAAACTAGCTAACGAGCAGGAGCAAAAGCAAGCAGAAGCAAGAGAGAGAAAGCAAAGCGAGCAAAAAAGCCAAAGCAGCCCTAAATGTACTGCCCGTGTCCCTGATAAGAAAAACCCAAACAGAACTTTCACTCTTCAAAGCCAGTCTTAAAGGCACAGAACATAATATCCCACAGAAACAGAACACATGATGGGGATACAAGCATCATAACGTACCGCCGCGCTATGGACAACTGCCACAGGCTGGGACAGACACACAGAGTGACACCTGCACAGCACACACACAGAGCCCTCAAGCGCCACGCTGCACAGACACACAGAGCCCCCAGTGCCACCTGCACAACACACAGAGCCTCAGTGCCACCTGCACAGACAGCAGAGGCCCTCAGTGCACATGCACAGACACACGAGCCCGCCAGTGCCAACCTGCACAGACACACACAGAGCCCTCAGTGCCACCTGCACAGACACACAGAGCCCTCAGTGCCACTGCACAGACACAGAGCCCCTCAGTGCCACCTACAGCGACAGCACAGAGCCCCTAGTGCCAACCTCACAGACACAAGAGCCCAGTGCCACCTGCACAGACACACAGAGCCCTGAGCAAATGCCACTCGCACAGACACAGAGCCCTCAGTGCCACCTGCACCAGACACACAGAGCCGCTCAGTGCCACCATGCAGCAGACACACAGAGCCCCCAGTGCCACCTGCACAGACACACAGAGAGCCCGCATCACGTTGCCACCTGCCACAGACACACAGCCGAGCCCTCAGTGCCACCTGCAAG
>NDFG01000029.1:1582391-1601483 GCA_002167245.1 Sporophila hypoxantha
TAGAGGGATGTTGGTCCAAGTGGTACCAAGTGTTGGGAATTGTGTTTGTGTTGGCATCACSCACCAGCCCTGGTGCTGGGTGTGGGCCCTTGCCTGGCCTGGCCCAAATTTGGGAGCCCCATTTGTTGTGTTTTCCAGGCTTAGACTGCAGGAGGGTTTTGAGTTGTCACTAAACCTTGGCACTGGAGAGGTACTGGGTAATTTGTTGATTGGCCCCTGGTCTCCCCAGGATTAGAGACTGGATCAGGGTTAGAGACTGGATGGATCAAGCCTGGCTGTCACAGGAGTCYGGGTGTGCAGGTTATTCTCTCTTCAAGGCTTTATAGCACTGCAGGGGGAGGCTGTGGTTTCAGGAGTAACTTGCTGGGAAGGGGTAGAAGTGATAACACAGACATTTAATTCATTTTAATGAGACTCCTTCTCCAGGTGCTCCCGTGTCAGGTCTTTGGAGATGTGCCTTTGTGACAGAAGCACTGTGCTAAAGAGAATTGTGCAGGTAACAATAGGATGTCAAAATGAAGTGAAACAAGGGCAGGGCAATTTTATGGAGATGACATGACAGGAGGAAAGTATGGGGGGGAAGAAAAGAGAATTTAAGATGTCAGTACAGATTTACTGAAGGCTTTCCAGTGTCAACTAGAAGAAATGTCAGCAGGYCTGACTTGGCAYTGTCAAGGTGATGGCAGATGAGGTCCGATCAGCTGGGGAAGCATCTCACACTGCAGCTGTGGAGACGAGCTGCTGTCAGTAAAGATGATGTCAGGCTGATAATTATTTTGTACATTGRGGTTTAAGTAGGGCATTGTTTCTGTTGAGGTATTTTGAATTCAGCACAAGGAAAGAGAATAGTCATTCAAAGATAAAAGACTCCAAACTGTTTCTTCTTTTTGTGAGAGTGCCAGGAGCTGCCATCCCYGCCTGGGAGCTGCTGCAGTGAAGCTGCCCTGGGGACTGGGCACTGCCTGCTCTGGGTACAGTTAAGGGGGACTGAGCTACCACTCTGCRTGGCTTCCTTTCATTTCTCTCTTCAAACTCTGCCTAGTAAATTGGAGGGCAGAGGAGAAAACTCTCTCTTCCKACTCTGCCTAGGGCAGAGGAGAAAACTGATGTCACATGGGAGTGCAGCCATGATTTGAGGCAGGTGGGTTGGAGATATTTGAGGATGAACAACTGTAATTCACAGTTGCTGATGAAAATACATGCAGCTGTGTGTGATACTGTGACATAATTGGTGCTGAAACAGCTACCTGTGTTGAAAGTCACTGGGTGTTGTAGATGGCAGAATAAAGTGGCAGCAGAGGCTGTTCCCACCTCTTAGGTTTGTTTTAGGATGCCTGTAGAGTTAAGTGGAGTCCCGAGGAGTGACAAAAAGAAGTGTAACARGCTACTGAAATGAAAATTCAGGCCRTTGGCTGTTCTGTAGTTGTAAGGTATGYGTTTGGGAGTAAATTGTGCCACATGGTAAATAACAGGGCTGGGGTGCAGAGCTTGCCAACAGCTCACCCTGCCAGGCTCTTCCCACTCCCAGGCACTTCCCAGCATCCAAGTGCTGCCGTGTCTGGCACCCTTTCCAAGGAGGGAATCCCCTGTTAGTTAAATTGCCCTCACTCTCTGTGTGTCCTTTATCACAAAACAAACAAACAGGAAAAAAATGTGCTGGAAGAGCCAATCTAAGGCCTGGCAATCCGATAATAAATCCCKTGTCTTTCCACACACACTCAGTGCCAGCTGTAGGCTAATTAAACTCAATAGTTCACAGGTGTTCCTGGGAATGACTGTAGCAAGAGCACTCTCCTCTTTAGGGCTCGTTAACATCTTTTTCAGAGCTCTTTAAATTTCATACACCAGCAACACTGAGCTAAAGCAGATGAAAGATAGCAGGAAGGGACTTGAGCTATTACAGGAGTGCTCTCAGTGTTAGTACAGGCTGTAGCCTCTCTCAGTTCAACAGCTTATTTGTTTTGATGGGTGAATCTCTTGGAGACCAGTGTAAGGAGGAAAATGGCTTTCTTAGAAACACTCAGCTTTCTGTAGCCAAATAAAATTCTTGTTCTGGAGCTCATGATGTAGCTGTACACACTGTCAGGATGTCCATGGGCTCTACACACACACAGGGGCTACAGAAGAAGAAAGTCTGTGGCCAAATGAAGCTGATTTAGCCATTTTGTCAYTGTCTAAAACCTTCCCAGGGAGAACCAAATGGAAAGCAAGGCTTTCTCTAGCCTTCCCTGCTTATTAAATCGTCTAGGCTTTGAGAGATGCAGTTTCTTTACACTAGTATTGGAGCACTGGACTGTCTCTCTGTAGGCTGATTTAAGGGGACAGTTGCCATGACAAGCTCCCAGTTCCAGCCTGCTTCCACTCTGCTGTGTGGAGCAAGAACTCTGGTTTTAGTAAATCTCACAGCCTTGTGGAGTTCTGTGGCTGGACAAGCTCATCTCTTCATTCATCTTCCCATCTTCATGTTCCTTTTGCCTAAAAGAATTGAACTGGAATTTCTTGGAGAGCTCTCATAAGAATGGAGGAAAGAAAGGAGGCTTTTAGCATTCTCTTTCAAGGTTCCCTAAAAACCTCCTCTTGTGGAACTGGGCCTGATTCCACTTAAGTCTGATGTGCAACTTTCCTTCTTGGAGAAAAGCACCTTGACCAGAAATACAGTGCTAGTGCAGGCAGCCCAGAGAGAGGAGCTGGTGTGCCTGGGTAAGARACTGTTGGTGGGATAAAAGCATTATTTGATCTAGCTTGATATGCCTGGTTTCTTGCTTTACTATCCTGCCTCAGCCACGTGCTTTCCAGCAGACTGGAATGGTTTGTATGTGGCCACACTAGGCAGAAGTGTTTCTGTTTTAGCAGTTACTGATTGAAAGTGATTTCTACATTTCATAGCTCTTGTTCTCGTGAGCTCTCCTGCTTCTTTTTCTTCCTAATGATATTTTCAATTGTGCTCTTTTACACTTTTCCCTAGACAAGAAAACCACAGTGATATACCACAATCTTAAATGGGTTTATTGCTGATTTATGCTAAACTGATATCCCTAAATCAAAATAATATTTCCTACATGAGTRGACTGCACCATTTTAATGAAATAATTTTCTCAATCAATTCTATTGCATCAGTGCAGTTTTACCCTATCCATAAAATCTTACTTAAACTGCTCCAGTTCTTGGTGTGGCTGTGAATGGGAACAAGCTTTCATTCTCTTAAATGTCAGATCTAGGGGAAAAAGAAACTGTTTTCAAATTTTAAAAAAATCTCTTCAAGTGTAGTTTGCTCTGACTGTCCTTTTAGTAATTCTCCTCTTTCCTGTGTCCCTGTCACGTGTCAGTCTCATGGTGCAGCACAGGAGGACAGGATTGGGAGCTGATGTTTACATTCTGGGAACAGGTACAGACTGAAATGACAGTTCACTGGCCTGGCTGCAGGAAGCCAAGAGCAGGAGTCCAGMGCTCTCTCCAGTGCCTCCTCTCAACACTGCTTGGTTTCCAACCATGCAGAGTTCCCAGGTGAGCTGAGTCTGACTAATTTCCAGTCAGCCCTGGATGAATGGTTTGAATGGGGCCTGCATAAATCTCATCCATTTAGAAAAAGCCTAAAACTCTTTCAGTGAATTCGCATTGAGGTGATMTTGTGTACAGAAGTCAGTTTGAGGTGGAGAGAAAACCAGCAGGACAAGTACATGTTTTCAGAAGGATTAGATTTGTTAGCATTTAATGACATTATTTTGTCATTAACAAAGTAAACCCCCAAAAGGTGCAGTGCACAAAGCTGAAAGTGCTAAGCAAAAAGAAATCCTTTCCTGACCCCAATCCCTGGGTATCACTGCTTGTGACATTGATTTGAGGGTATTTAATAAAGAAAAAGACTTCATAGTTTCTGTGTTGGAAACTCCTCTGTGGCTGGCATCCAAAAGCTTATTTGCACACCAGTTCTGAAGTTAAATAAATTATGTGGCAATCAGTGTAGCCCTAAGCTGAAGCACTGATATGAGGGGGAAGGGCTGTACAGAAAGCATTGCCTTGGTTTCCTCTTCTCTCTTTCAGGTGAGGGAATGTTTAAGAACAAATGAGTGTGGAAAACTTGGGATCCCTCCATCCCTCCAATTGGCTTTTTTCAATTGCCAATGAAACAATTCCCCTTGTTTCAAAACTCAAATTCAAAACTAAATGAGCAGATCTACTGTTGAGAAAAATACCTGTTAGAGAGGGCAGCTTTACTGTTTAGGTGATTGGTACACCARCATCAATGGAGTTTTAAGTTTCTCTTTGGTCAAATATTAAATAGGAGCCTCCATCCCAAATMGGGTGTTTGTATGCATACGGACTTCTTCAGATTACTTGTCTGCTTGATAACTGAGCCTGTCTGTCTTTGGTAGGAGACTGCTGTCATCAGATTTAACTAAATGTGTGCTAGGTAGTTGTGGAGAAAGATGTCTATGGGGGTAGGATTTGGGGAAACTTGGATTAACAGAGCATCTGAAATGTTCAAGGGCCCAGATGCAAACTCCAGCCAGCTCCATACAGATAGACAAGATTTCCTTCCTCTCCTTTTGCAGACGTCTATAAACTCCTCTGAATGTAAGTTAGTTTAGGAACCAATTAATTTATGAAATGCATTAAGCACCATGTGACTTAGTACAGTGTCTCCTCCTTATCTACAGAGATGAAAAATTGTGTTAAGGTGACTCTTCAGCAGTAGTTTCAAGATTAGCTCTTTCTCCTTAGGAGTTAAMAGGAAGTGAGATCTATGTCTATGTATGTGATGAAATTAATTCCTCCATAAGATGAGAGTAAAAAGCCCAAATACTTGGAAGGTTAGTCTCTTGATTTTATTTCTTATGAAACTGAACCCTCCTCCTCTTCTGGATTCAAGGAAATAATATCATACTGAGATATAACTTCAGTTGTTTTCTCAAAGGGAAGATTCAAGCTTTTCTTTGAAGACCAACTTATTTCTATCTAGCTGTTAAATAAATCCTAGAGCAAACAGCAGTGCAGCACCATGCCTAAAGCAATACCCCAATCTGGACAAGTAAAATGTTAATTTCTGCTTTATGTTTAATGTTAATGTTAATTTCTGCATCACTTTATGCTTTTGATTTTGTAGCAAACCAAGTACTTAATGTCAACCCACAATTTTTAAAGCGCCCAATGATTCAGGGGTTTGTATATTTGGGTTGTGCAGTATAAAGCAGGTGGGTTGGTTGGGCTGGGTGATCCTGGTTGTGCCCCCAAGCCAGCAGCTGTGTTGGTGGTGAATGAGCCACTTCTCTGAGGTTGGTGCTGTCCCCAGCTCAGGGCCCCTGGCTGGCAGGGCAGGGAGGGATGTCACAGACACATTTTAGGAAAAAGCCTTTCCTTAGGAGGATTTTTTTATCCTGAGAAGCTGAGAGGCCTCAGGAACAAAATGTAAACAATGGTTATCTGCTGCTGTGGAATGCAACAGGTGCATCTGTGATTGGCTCATGTGGTTGTTTCTAATTAATGGCAAATCACAGTCAGCTGGCTCGGACTCTGTCCAAGCCACAAGCCTTTGTTATCATTCCATTCCTTTTCTATTCTTAGCCAGCCTTCTGAGGAAATCCTTTCTTCTATTCTTTTAGTATAGTTTTAGTATAACATATATCATAAAATAATAACTCAGCCTTCTGAAACATGGAGTCAGATCCTCATCTCTTCCCTCATCCTCAGACCCCTGTGAGCACGGTCACAATGGGACAGCAGCTCTTGGGGCTGCCCCCAAAGGGGGGACACCATCCCAGAGCTCTCGTTGGGGGAGCAGGGCTGCTGATGGCTTGAAGGCCTTGGCAGCCTGGCAGTTTGATTTGTGTTGTGGCTAATGGAAAAMAAGCAAAAGGAGAGAAGCAGGGAGGAGGCCTCCCCTTTCTTGACAGCGCTGCTTCTTGTCAGGTTTTTTTAGTTCCTCTGATGCCTTGTGAAGGCTGACCTAGAACAGAGACTAGGCAGAGGTAAAGAATAAAGTAGGAATTTATTAAAATGCCTCAATAGATCCACCTTGGGCAGCGCAAGAGCCCAGCCAGGGCTGCACACAGGTGAACCAAAATGGTCCCAAAATGCACAACCAGTCACAGGGTCTCTCACTTTTATAAGTTCTGCTCCATTTGCATCTTGGAGTTAATTGTCCAATTCCAGCTCCAGCCCATGCAGTCCCACCCTGCTTGTTTTTCTCTCTTCAGCCCACATTGTTTGTGCTCTTGGGCCTGAGATTTGGATCACTTGTCCTTGGTCCCCAGCTGGAGCAGGAATTGTTTTGTCTCCCTGCTCTGTGCACAGAGCTCAGCATCCCCTAATGTGAAGCCCAGACCCACACACAAAAGCAGCACAGAATCTGAAAAATAGAAAAGCTCAAACCTGAGGCATCACCTCCACCAAGCAGAGGGCAATACACCTGCTCTGGGTTGCTCTCATGGGTGATTCTGTGTGTGTGACTGAGCCCACATCCCTCAGCCACCCCTGCTCAGCTCTGCATGTGCTGCACAGCTCGTGTCCCTTCTGGGAGGTGCCTGGGCTCTGCTTTAGCACAAGGATCTATTGCTGCTTTTGATTTTCTCCAAATCAATCCTGACTGGTTTCTTAGCTGCAGCACCAAGAATCAACCTTCCATAACTTTGACTTTTTTTCCCCCTTGTTTCTTCTTTGTGGTTGGTTTTGTTTTGTTTTGGTTTGGTTTTTAAGCAGTGAAGAATTGATCCAAATTCTCATACTACCCAACAGACTTTGAATCCTGACATGAAAGGACAATGACATTTGTTATCTTAGCATTCAAAACACAGCATGATTTGTTAATTGTTGTAAGATGTATTGACACAATTGGGTGGAAATGACCAGGGCTATCACTGAGATGTGATCAGTTTACATAAGAAGTGACAAGGCAAGTATGCCCAGAAGGCTTGTTATGATGATGATTTTTATTATTAATATTACTACTATGGCTATTAGCTTTATGTCTGTGGATCAGCAGCAAAATTTTGATAWGCAGAAATCCTCAGATGCTCTCTCCAGTGAATTCTGGATTCATCCCACTTAGCTGAATTTCAGTGGTGTCTTCCTATGGAGAAGAGTTGTCATTTCCTTTTCTCCCCTGATAAGTCATTGCAAAGGTTTTTGCTTTGTCCCATCTCACAAGCAGCTGCTCTTCTGTTTTGGGAGAGCTGTTACTTTGGAGGGTCCTTCTGGATGAAAAGCAGGAAAACTGCTATCATTAAATAATAATTCTGTGGAGCCCCAAAATATTATGTGTTTTAATGCTGCTGCATAATCTTGGGGTTTATTGATGCTTTATGCTCCTGTATAATAGCCTCAAACACATGAGAACATTGTGAAATAGGAACGAGGAAAAAGCTTGACAACACTGCATTTTAAGCTAAAAATGCTTAAAGCAATCTTGCCTGAATTCCTCCACAGATTAATTAGGATATTCTTTCAAAAATCTTTAAAGATGCTGGACAAAGAACAGTGTGATGCTCTTTGCCCAAAGTCAAGTGTTAATGGGGAAAAGCGTTATACTGTTTTCCCTTTATCCCTGCTCCTTGCTCCCAGTGGTGCTGTGGATCTGACCTCAGGTCAGGATGGCAGCTGGGGAATTCACACYGGTCTGCAGGCAGAGAAGGAGCTGGCCTGGCCATGGCTAGTCATGAATTAGTCATCCCCCAACACCTCCAATTAGCTGGGCTCGTTTCAGTGGGCTCTGCTCTGTTCATTTATCAGTGAATATGAAGCTGTGATTGAGGCTGAGCTCTCTGGTAGCTGGAAAAGTTCTTCCCCACATGGTTGGACATGGTTCCTGTATGGGGAGTGGTGTTGTCAGRCAGTCCTTGGGGCTGAGAAAGAGAAATATCCAGTGTGCCTTGTAATGTGGGCACAGAGAAGGGTGAGGGACCTAAACTYGAGCCATTTGTGGTGCTTGGTGCATGGGGGTGTTTGTCACCACCCGGCCTGTCAGAACCCAGGACATTGCTCTGGCTGCCCTGGAGGACTCCAGACCCTGGCAGGGGGCTCAGAGACCTTGGCACAGAGCCCAGGACCCCTGTGCCTTTGATTTAGCCCTTGGAAAAAACAACTACCAACCTTTATGAAGAATTGCAAGCCACGGCAGTTTAAGTAGAATGAGAGTGAATTTATCACAGGGAGAAAAATAGATTTTTGGGGGTTTTTAGAATGGGGGTTCAGGAGGCAAGATGGAGGGAACTGGGCATGTCCAGCCTTTCTCCTTCTTCTTCTTCTTGGCCTCCATCTTCTGCTGTGCTGGCGGCACTTTTGGATTGGTTTAGAGTAGAAGCTCACTGTCTAACATAGGTGATAGGTGTTGGAAAGTAATTGTAAATATTGTACAGGTAGCTTTTAGTATAAAAAGATAACACCACCCCAGGGGCAGGCAGAGTGCCTGGAACTGTCCTGCTGGATGGACCTCGGCAGGCCAGGAGAAAGCATTTTATAGCTTAGATTCAATAAACAACCTTGAGACCGAGAAATGAAGAGCTCTGACTCCTTCTTCGACTGCCAGGCTGGGAAAAGAGACTTTGTAACACATCTCAGGGTCACTGTGAGCAGCAGAAACCCTGAGACCTGCTGGGAAGGGACACTGCTGATGGCACTGCTGAAACGTGTTCTGCTGCTGGTGTGTGCTGCAGCAGGCACAGCTCCCCTCGTGTGCAGGGAAAAGAGTGTCTCTTGCTGCTGAAATGCCTCATTTTGAAGGGAGGTTACGAGGCAGAAGTTGGAAGCAATCAGTTAAAGCTCCATTTCCACAGTGCCCTTCATGCCAAGCCTCTCAAGGCACTTAAGAAAATACTGGAAGCTGTACAGCACAAAATAGCARTGGCACATTGCTCAAGAAAAACAAACCTCCTGCCTGGATTTGAAAATTGAAAATTTACAAGACTGATTGCTGAGCTTCCAGGCCCAGGAATGGAGTTAGAAAAAGGGCCCTGTGAGATCAGGGCAGTTCAGGGGGTTCTTCAGCAATGGGGATGACATTTCCATCAGTGCTGATAATTTTTCTGATAGATTTTTCTGTTTTGCCAGCACACCATCTCCTCCTAACAACCCAGGCTGTAGGATTGAATTTCTCTTTCCAGCAACAGCAGCACAGTGAACCTTCTTTGGATCTTTATTTGTTTTTCCTCCCTAGCTTCTGCTAATAGGTTTCTGATCCTGGAGATAGCAGGTCCAAGCTGAGTTCCCACCTGCAGCACAGTGTTTTGCCTTCTGATATTTGAGAATGTGGCTCTCCTCCTCCCCAGACTGTAAGCAGGGAAAATGTGTCTTTCTTTGTAAAGCAGTCWGACAGTCCCAGAAGCCTTGTGCTGGATGTATATATTTACAGAAAAAGTTGACTGCCTTGCAAYCATTTCCTCTTTGTGCAGCCCTGGTGTACTGGATCACACTAAGGACACTTGCTGGAGGATGAGTATGTGAGGTGATCTTTTCATGATAAACCCTTCCAGTCTGAGAGGGCATTGCTGCAGGCAGCATGGATTTCTGAATGAATGTGGAAAAAAAGTCAGAACTAATAGAGGAGTGCTCCTAATAATCCTGGTGCAGAAATCAATCAAAATCTGGTGAAAAAAAGTTAAACCAGTYAAGATTTTCTGGTTTTATTGCTACAAACAGTTTTGTCTCGTGGGTTTTAGCCTTTTTTTTTTTTTTTCCTGAAGGGATGTGGAGGTTTGGGGATTTAATCTTTGGCATTGTGGGGGCTCTAGAAGACCCAGGCTAACCATGAGAGAGCTGCTGCTTGTGGTGCAGGGCTGCAGCAGATGCTCTCAGAGAACTGATTCCTCCTTACCAGTTTGCCAACGTGTATTTTTGCCCATGGAGTMGGGGAATCTGATATAAATCCACTGGCAAGAAGTTGTTCCTCTCAGTTGCCTTRTTAAGAATAGTCATCTGAGTGTTCCCAGTGATATCTGGAGAAGTTCTGGGCATTTATTGTCATTACTGTTGGAGAGCAAGAGAGAAGGGGGTTGGTTTGGGCTGTAGGTTGTCAGGAACAAAAAAGGAAATCCATCTCTACAAGGGAAACAGGAGAGATTAAAAAGAAGAGCAAAATGCTAGAAATGGGATGCTGCTGAATATGAATGTGTCAGGGAGCAGCTCCATGTGGAGAGGTGGCAGGAGGTGAGGAACCAGTGACAGAGCACTGAGCCTGGCATGAGGAAAAAGGGAAGTTCCTCTGGCACAGAGGGGATCACCTTTCCTCAGCTGCAAAGACACTTCAACCATCCCTGTTCAAGGCATGAGAGCAGCCTGCAGGCAAAAGCCAAGGTTGCATCACATGTGCCTTTGAACAAGCTAATTACTCCCAAAATAGCCATTTGACCTTCATCTTCTTAAASCCCTGCCATGAACCTCTGCACTGGCTGTGGAACCACATTTTCATATGATGAAATAGTGAATAATTGAATCATATCAGTTTGTGCAAGTCTGATAGAATTGGAACTGATAAGCATTTTTTATTTTCTTCTTTTCCTTTTTTTGTTCTTCTAGCAGGGCAAAATGAAATTACAAAACTCATGTGAAACTTTGCAGAAGTCAGAAGTGTGAGTCTAAAGCAGCAGTACAAGGGGATTAGACCCTTAGGAAGATTAGTGTCTATTAAATGTGATGATCTGGATGTAGCTTCCGGCTCTGGAGGCTGTCAATTGCTGGGCTGAGTACCCTGGGACAGAGGGCCAGGGAAAYGGTGTCCTTAAACTCCCTGCCAGCTCCCAGCCAGCATGACCATGGGGCTGGAGAACAGGGTAAGGGGAAAGCCTGSCTGCTGGTTAAGCAAGCTGCAAAATTCTGATGTTTCAGGAGACTCGTTCTTGTCTAAAATTAGTCTTCATGAATGCCCCTCTCCCCAGCAGAACAGCCCAGAATTGATGTGTGCTTCACAGAACCCATCCCCACACACTGGCCACAAAAATCAGGCATTGCTGTGCAAAGGGAGAGCTGAGCTGAATCCATGCTGGGTGCTTTCTGTAAAGGCTGGGTGGTGCCACTGGAGAGGAGGGCTTGGTGGGCTGGGGAAGAAACACCTCGTGTGTCCTTCTGTCCCTCCTAAAGTTGGGCTGAAGTGCGGGGCCGCTGGAAGGGCTGGGGCGWGCCAGGAAAGTGTCAGCCAGCCTCATTTTGGCATTTATATATGAGCAGTAAGCACAATCCTTCTACTATTCCAACGAGCTGCTTTTGCCAAGAAAAATAATTTGTAACTCTTTCTTCCTGCTGTAGTGCTTCTCCAGCAGGCCTGGCTGGGATTGCCTTAACCCCTGGAGTGCCAGCAGGAGCTGCGAGGCAGAGCAGAGCCTGGTGCACGTCTTGGCAAGTCCTCCCACGTGCCAAGCAGCTCCGCAGCAGACTGAAGCCTTGTCTGGCAGTTAGCTTTTCTTTTTCATCAAGTCTGTTCCTCAGGGCTGCTGCTGCTTTTTTATGTTTTTATTCCATTCCTGGGGCTGTAGCAGAGGAGGAGGAGGAGGCGGAGGCTTGGGAGGAAGCTGCTTTMCAGAGAGCTGGTAACCTGAGGAAGGAGGGGAAAAAGGGAGCAGGGAAATGGTGAAGTGGTTTGACCCTTGCTCTGTTGTGCTGTCCAGCAGGATGCTGAATCAACAGCACAGCAAGGCTGCCAGTGTTATGTGCTTTTAGAGATTTGCTCACCTGCAAGTTCAGAAGCATCTCTTCCTCTATTCTCTCAATAAAGCCTCAAAGAATAGGAGATGCCTGTGCCTTTTTGTGATGTYCACTTCAGCTCTTGCAGTGTTGCATATATGCGCTTTTACCTTTGATCATCATTTGGAGAGGTTTGCAAGACAGGTTTAGTTGTGTGAGAAATGGATGTGCTCTTTGGAATGAGTGATTTCTCCCCCTCCCTCTASGTGCTGGCTGAATTTTAAGTTTATCACCACCCTGAGCTGTGAGCAGAAAGGCTGTTTGTTCCCTTTGTGTGGTGCTTTACAGGAGAGCACTGCCTTTACCCTTTTGTAGAGACTGGGCAGCTGCTTTGCTGCTTTGCTAAAATCCTTGATGAGATTTAGCAATTCATGTTTCTCTKCATAAGAACTTGAAAAAGACAGTAACTCCTTTTGTCTGTCTAGTGTGTGCTTTTTTTTCAAAGGGAAAGGAAAAGAAACAAATTATTTTGTTTAAAAAAATAACATTTTAATAATGTAGTAGTCTAACCTTTATGCTAATTGCCCCAGGCTTTTAATGAAGCAGCGTAAAATTAGTCCTGTGAGTCTTCATTAATCAAATATAGGAGCTGATGGTATAGTAATAAGATGCTGTGCTGCCTCTGCTCCCCATACAATGTTGACATTTGCTTATATTCAGAGTAGAAAGCAACTATTTTTTTTTGGTAGCTCATTAAAATAATTAGCCATGTTTGGCTTTTTTTTTAAAAAAAATCCCTTCTTAAAAAATCCTTTTAATGAGGAAAGATGAAAACAGACAGGATGGAAAAGTCAAAAGAATCAAATTAAGACAGAAAAACTGACTGCTGGAGGCTTCCTTTGAACGGAAGATTTATGTATGTTAATGGCAGCTGRTGGCTGGAACCTCTGTGCAGACACCTTGTTTGTTATTTGCAGAACTTAGAGCAGAAACAAACAACTTCAAGGGTCTTTGTTGATTTGTTTTGTTCCAAATTATTTTCCAAATGTGCTCTAAGACTCTGTGCTGTGTCCCAAACCTCAGTGCTTGCATGGGGGATGTGCTCACACAGCCCCTGTCCAGGTGAGCGAGTTCTGCTGCCCTGGGCTGCCTCTGAGGCATGGGCTGTGCTCTGACCCTGCTCTGCTCCAGCTCGGGCACATGCTGGGCACCTGCTGAGTCCTGGCCTCAGGAGAAATAGTGCTTAAACACCTGCCCAGCCCTTAGGAGAAGTTTCAGGGTGTTTTGGAAGAGCCAGGTCCTGGAGCTCCAGAGCAGAATCCATCCCCGTCCTGGATCCAGAGCAAGAGTCCCATCCCCGTCCTGGAGCTCCAGAGCAGAGTCCCATCCCCATCCTGGAGCTCCAGAGCAGAGTCCCATCCCCGTCCTGGAGCTCCAGAGCAGAGTCCCATCCCCATCCTGGAGCTCCAGAGCAGAGTCCCATCCCCATCGTGGAGCTCCAGAGCAGAGTCCCTCCCCGTCCTGGAGCTCCAAAGCAGGAGTCCCATCCCCATCCTGGAGGGAGGGCTGGGCATCTGCTCTCTCGGTGCCATCTCCCCTTCAAACCCTTCTCAAGCAGTATCTTCTGCTCTGGCTGCTGCCTAAGTACAAACTGCTGTGTGCTATAGGGGAGGAACGGCCCCAGAGGTGAATTTTGTGTTTAAGATGCTGGTGCAGCCGCTTTGGGTTCCTGCAGGGTAATTAGGAAAGGCTGGCAGGGCAGAGCAGGGCCGGGCTAACGATCGCTGCCGAGGCTGGGTCAGCCCCCGGAGCGGCTCTGTGAGCAGGCWGGGCACGGCTCCCCTCGGGAGGGCTGCCCTGGCCTGTACCCTCTCACTTGTGCACATGATGGCTCTCACTGCAGAGTTCAGGCCTCAGTGGCAGGGCAGGACGGCCGTGCTGCTGCTGCTCCTGCCTGTGTGCACACACAGACGCGTTTCCAGATGGAAAACCATGGCGGTGCTCTGGGGATGTGGCTCTAGTCTGGGAYCCAGGGAGCCTGCACTCAGTTCCTGTGCTGGCCAGATGGGATTAGCAGGCCAGCTCTCCTTKCCCTTCCATTTTTCTCTTCCTATGCTGCCCCTTCCACAGGCACAGAGTGGAGATGAGGATATCTCTATTAGAAAATAATTTGGCTATTGGTTGCTGATGATTTTAAAATGAACACTGTGATTTCACACTGCTTAGAAATGACTGATAGTTCAGCAATTCAGGCAGAAAGYAAGCTGGATTCCCCTCCACATACTACTCCTCCCCATTTCTACCCATGTSCTTGCTTCCAGATAAGTCATATTTAATTTCTGATCTGTTTTCTAGTGTGTTCCAGCATCTTTCTCATTGCCATATTAACAGCTCTTCTCTCCCAGTAAAATCTTTCCCTTCCTCCTGTCCAGAGAGCTCCATAAAACTTGTTTGTGTTTTCTGAAAAGCATTAAAGTAGGTTACACAGCACTTGGACAGCCTGGGGTGTAGGGACTATGAAGGTGAGGGAGCAATCCATAGCAGAAATAATGCTCCATTTCCTGCACTGAAATTCTMTGTAAGAGCCTCAGCAACCTAAAATAGCTGCCTCCAGAGGACTCCCACAAAAGCCTTATCCTCAGATTGTTTCACCTCCCAGCCCTATGCAGRCTTCAGTTTAAAACTTTCTCTTTTTTCCCAGCCAATGGAGGTTTCTCACCCCCTTCCCTTCCTGTTACCCAGTCCTGTAAGCACAGACTGCAATGGAGRGTGCTCCACAGTTATTGGTGAAATGTGAAAGAAAGCAGGACCTGAAGCTCAGCCACGTGCACTGGTGCAGTTATTTCTCCCCCTGCACAAAGTCCAGCATGTCCCAGGGCTGGGAGCAGGAGACAGCCCAGGAAAAGCTGCAGGGCTCAGAGGGTTCATCCCCAGGCTTGCAGGGTGTGTGATTTACATGAGGAGCAGTGGTTCATGCATATGCAAAACCTCCCTGATGAGGTGTGGGGTTTTATCTCTGCTAATTACAGGGCTCTTTCTGTTCCTCTGGCTGGTGGGGCAGACCTGGTGTGGCACTGTCAGCCWGAGGCTCTGCCCAGCACTCCTAAGGCAGGAATGAGCTGTCAGGGCAGGGATGGACAGCAGGGCCAGGCTTTGGCTTTGGGTGTGGGATTGAAGCAGGCAGGGAGCTGTGGGGCGCTCACTGAGCTGCCTCTGGGCGCTGTGCAGAGGGAGCCCTGGGGACAGAGCCTGCAGCCACAGGCCTGGCTTAATCCCATCGCTCACCCCGAGCTCTTGACATCCTTGGGCAGCACTTAATCTCCAAGCTTTAATTCTGTGTCTTTAGCCACACTTCGGTGAAGTGCTTAAAGATCAATAGGAACCAGTTCAAGGTATTATGGTTGTTAATGTAAATATGTGTTATATCACAGTATCTTCTCCATGTTTATTCCGTGGAATATATTTATCCATAAAATTCTGTTACATTTATATACAGCTCCAAACACCCTGGAAGCAGCTAGGTGTTGACAGAACAGCTGCAGTCTTTTACTATGTTCAATAAATACAAATGGATATAAACAGTATCCATCTGTCAGGCTCAGTTAGATGGTTTAAACATAAAGCTATTTTGTTCCTGTAATTGTATTTAGATCTGAAATGATAGAGGTTTGATTTTTCTTTACATAGTGATAAGATACAAATTCCTTTGAATTGCTTTGACTCCTGATTTATTGCAATAAATTAAATAATAATCCATCCTGTCTTGTTTCACCCCTTCTCCAAGAAAAGAGAGCTCACTGCTCAGGCACTGAAGCATCCTGCTTKCAGTGAGCCACCCTTCCCATGCTCAGAAGCACCTGGGCCTGTGACCTCTGTGTTTACAAGATATTTATTGCTGCTTGCACTTCCCACTGCTGTAGTGTTATCACTTCAGTGCCTTGTAAAATTTGATTGTGTTTAATAAATGTATTAGAATTATTGCTGAGCAAGTCTGACGATTTACCCGTGTTCCCTCCCTCCCTCCCTCACAGACACAAACCCAGACACCTTCATAACCCACATATTTCCTTAGCTACGTGTGTTATTGCTTGTGTTGTATCGGAGGCAATTTTGGATGCATCTCAATTAGATCATTTTTCTAATTAAATAAGTGCTTGTGGTTGTAATGTGAGCGTGTCTCTGAATACTGAGTGTGATTCACTGCAGTGATTTTTCCAACTTCTGTGTGATGTTTGCTTTATAAAACTCAGCTTCTGGCACGGAGGCATCTCATTACCTTCCCTGTGCTGACCTCTGGGGCTGATGTTAGCCAGGTGTGTCCAGCTCCCTCCTTCACCACAGGCTTCCTGTGTGACAGCAGGGAGATCATTTGGTCTCAGTGTGCTGTTTCTCCCTCTCTAAAGCAGTTTCCAGAACCTTCACCTACTCCTCAGAGCTTTTGGGGAGCTTAGGCTGTGAACACACGTGGGAGTATTGTGTCAGAGGAATGTCTGAAAAGCTGTGGTGTTCTTTACCTCCTCCTTCTCCTCACCATCATGTACCTGAGCATGGGGGGATYGTGGAGCAGGGTTGCTTTTCTTGTGGAAGAGGTGGCTTTTGATTTCTTTGTCTTTTTGTGTCTTAGTGTTTCACTTTAAGAAAATGGTATAACAATATGAAAACTCTGTTTTGTGCACCTGAGGGGGTTTAGGCACCATCTCCTTGATGTGGTTTCTTGTGGGTCTGTTCCTTGCCAAAGCAGTCTTCACTGCTCTCCTGTTACCAGCAAAATTGCATGAGAAAYGAGTGCACAAACAGCTGCAGGGAGGTGCAGAGTGGTGCTTCTGTTACCTAATTTTTATCCTCATTTTGTGGGGAATATCTTCCCAAGAATGAGAAATCATGGATTAAGGGTTTTTGCCTCTGTAAGGCTGGTGGAAGCTCATTGGTGTGACTGGAGCATGTTTGGGTACCCTGTAAGCTGCTGAACTGTGCTGTGTGAGTTTGTGCATCCTCCTGGGTTCTAAGGAACAGGCAGATGCCTGTAAAGTCTCATTGGGGACTAAATAWTTTTATTTTATATATATAAGGGGAAGAAAGGCTTTTCTYATTGTCAGAAGTGAGAAAAAAATTGCGAAGGCAGGCAAAGAGATTCTTGTCCATTTCTTCTCTTTAAACATCCATCTTTTAACTATCACAAACTGCATCATGTGGCTTCTTGCTGTCGATTAATTGTAACTAAAACAAACAATTGAGTCCACACAGGCCAGTGTCTGGTCCTGGTGGCATTTATGGGCTGTGCAGCTCAGGATGTGTTCAGCTGGAGCAGTCCCTCAGCACCAGGCTGTGCCTAATCACACCAAAGACAGGATCAGCCTCTGGGACATGTGGGAGCCACATCTGTCACCTCAGCAACKTGACATTAGACTCATTCTCCTCCCAACAAAGTTAATTGTTCTTGTATTTTATGGAATTTGGCTGAGTTCTTGGAAGTCAAGAAGCACTGGTTGTAAGAAAATAATAGCTTGAGGTGGTGTCACTAAATAATAAATGTGAGTACTGGTGGAGCAGAAACACAATGTACTGTGCTGTCATTCATGGAGGTTTTTCCCCCTGCCAGAGTTTCAGCTGCAGATTTCATCATTGGGCTAGTTCAGGTGTCTACTATGAAAAAAAACCTTTTTTACCCAAAAAGCAGCAGAGTAACAAAGAATAGGAAAGAACTCCCCTGTGATGGTGCAGTGCAACCTGCATTAAAGCCTGGCTTTTGTGGACTTTTGCTTGGATTTGAAGTCATTGCTTCAACCAGTCTCCAAGGATTTCAATAGATAGGTGACAAGTATGTAATGGAAGACCACTGCTAAAATTCACAGATGTGCTCAGATTYCATTTTCTTATGGAGTCTGGCCCTTAATAATCAAAATTCCATGGACTTTCTGATACACTTGAACATGAAAATTGCCTTTGAAAATAGATTATAAGCCCTCTGAAATACTCTTTACTAGTTACTGGACATCTATTTCTGCCTTCCTCTGAATTTTTTTATACTTTTAGAACACGAAAATCTTTTTTGTTTCTTTGAAAGCAAGTGTTTTTCTTTTCAGGGAGTTACTGTAACTGGCAGCATCATTATACAATAGGGGATCTTCTATAACAGTAGAGGGAATGTAGAAGATTAACAAGTATCAGTGTGYATAAAGTGTCAAAAACAGAGACTGAAGGAAACAATCCTATTTTATAAAATTCATGCTTGCAGGCCAGGATATAAAATCCAGTGCTCCTGAAATCTCAGTCTGTAATGGACTTTTTTCCTGATGGCAGTGGGAGGTTTGCACAGAGATCATGACCTTTATGTAGCTATGTTATTATTATTTATTCAGAGTCATCTTGTCATATTCAAAGGGATAATTTGCCTATTGTTTGACCAGCACCTATTCTGATCTTTTTCTTTTCTTCCATTCACTGTGTCTCCTGCTCTGCTTGTATTTTGCTTTGCTTTCTGTGCTAAGCCTCTGTGKTCTGCTGCTTCCCTGCCCCTTACCCAGAGGACATCCTCCCCCTCCAAGCCTTCCCCATCTTGTTTGCAATGCCAGAGCTCCAGTTTAGTTGGGCTAATCCCAGTTAGGCCTCCATGATCCAGCCTGAGGACAGCTTGGTCCTGCCCTAGAGGCAGGGATCTGAAAGCAGCACCAGGAGACAGCACCAGCAGGTACTGCTGAGGGGCTCTGTGGATGCTCTGAGAGCTCTGTGCCACCCCTGCCATCCCCAGGGACAATGGGTGGTTTGAGCCTCCTCTCTGAAGTGTGCTCCACATCTTCAGCTGGTGTCAAGGTTTTCACATCCTTATGGGCCATGTGCTGCATCTGACTGTGCAAACCCAGGGCACAGGGAATATTTCTCTGTCTGCTCTGGGGTGCCCTGACCCCCAGGGCAGCACTGACTTTGACCCTCATCCATGGAGAAAGTTTCCTAAACTCCACAATAGACTGGAATCCACTAAGGTGTGATGCAGATTATAGACAATAGTGTAGGTGTATCACTTAGGTGGGAAATTCAGGTTTTGGGATTTTTAGTATGTTGTGGATGGAAGCAAGATGGAGAGCACAGGGTCTCATCCTGGGCTGCTGCTTCATGCTTCTTCTTCCTCCTTCCTCATGGGTTTGGGTGGCATTTTGTAACTGGGCAGAAAAGTCTGCATTGGGGGCTCTTTGGGATCAGTTATTGGGTTAAAAGGGAAATAATCTAGGTGTCAGTTCTTAATTGGACAGTTTAGCTTTAACAGACCTTGTACCAAGAGATTGTTGGCCAGTTTGTGGTGCTTTTCCAGTGTGCTGAGCCTGGTGTGGGCAGCGTGCAAAACTCTAGATAAGATAACAATGAACAAGAACCTGAAGACTGAAAAGATCCAGTGGGTCTCTTTCCTGACACAGAACCACTCCAGGAGAGTCTCCCCAGACAGGGGAGGCCCCTGGGAGGGCCCAGCCAGAGTCCCAGAAATCAGGGAAT
>NDFG01000029.1:1601493-1682533 GCA_002167245.1 Sporophila hypoxantha
TTTGTAATTGGGCAGAAAAGTCTGCACTGGGGGCTCTTTGGGATCAGTTATTGGGTTAAAAGGGGAAATAATCTAGGTGTCAGCTCTTAATTGGATAGCTTTAAAAGACCTTGCTTTAATGTTTAGCTTTAAAAGTTTAGCTTTAACAGACCTTGTACCAAGAGATTGTTGGCCAGTTTGTGGTGCTTTTCCAGTGTGCTGAGCCTGGTGCGGACAGCGTGCAAAACTCTAGATAAGATAACAATGAACAAGAACCTGAAGACTGAAAAGATCCAGTGCATCTCTTTCCTGACACAGAACCACTCCAGGAGGGTCTCCCCCCACAGGGGAGCTCCCTGGGAGGGCCCAGCCAGAGTCCCAGAAATCAGGGAATTGGTAACAGGTACCCTGACATCTGATAATTACAAAAGGTCTGGTTTCTTTAAAGATATGAAGGGAAAAGGGAGTGGGAGATGGAGCCTGGGGMGACAGAGCCAGATGTGAACGTGAGGATGTGGAAGCTAAAGACAGASCAGAAAGCTGTCATGCTCTGGGCTGTGCTGATTTATCTTGCACTTAAAGTAAATATTTCTGAGTAAACTAGAAACTGCACTCTTCTGTGCAAACCTGTGTGCTGTGGCAATTATTGTGAGCAGTGAGCCCTCCCTGCCCTGTGCTGAGCTGGGAGGTCACAGAGCTCCTGCCTGAGCCTCTCTGCAGGGCTGGGTCAGTCCTGCAGGGAAGGATGGGAAGGTGGGAAAAGTGCAGATGTGTTGCTGTTGTTTGTATGCAGCTATTCAGTCTTTTCCTACACTTGAGACTGAAACCTGTTTTCCTGGCACTGACCTTATCGAATAAACATTGATTCAAGAGCTGAATGTCCCACTTATATTTTTCCATTTGACAGCCAACAGAAATGCACAGGCACAGTGTGAGCTCCTTCAAGGAGGCAGAGTGAGAATTTTGTGATTCTTTTTTTCACTTACAGTCTAAACTCCACTATTAAATACCATTTCTACTGCTGCCCTTCTCCCCCCCTCCTGCTTCCCTTGCCCAAGCCTACTGCTCAGCATTCATTTTGGCCTTCTTTTTCCTGTCAGGGAATATTTGTGTTTAGGACCTTTAGAGTGGCAGCAGTGGAAAATTAAGTCGTCATTTTGTCTGCAAAGCTGCCACTGTGTCCCTGGGCACAGGGCAAGCTCCCTGCCAGTGACTTCAGCCTCTCTCTCAGAGGATCTGCCTGCTGCAGGTGCAGGAGGTAATTCACATTCAGTGCCCATCTCTCCCTGTTCTCTTGAGGTGCCAATTATCCAGCATTGTGTCAYGTTAGATCTGGGGGTGTGTATGTAAGGACCACAATTAGCTGGTGCAGGGCTGCAAAGCTGAGGGTACTGACAGACTGGCAGTGAGATGCAGTGGGGAAGGACAAAACAATCTGGATGCAATTAGAGTCCTGCCCACCTTCTCCCACAGCCCCTTTCAAACACAGAAATGTGCATCTTCCTTCAAYGATAGAAAAGTTTGGGCTTCATCCCCCATCCTCCACCTCCCACTCCTCTGTGTKTGTCTGCACTTGTGCTTTCCAGCAGGGAAGGAATGTTCAGCCCCACAGGGAATTGTTCCTGCAGTGGRTCTGGCTCAGAGCAAAGCTGGAGCTGGTGGATGTCCCAAGGGAAATTTCTTCTCAGGAGGTTTATGGCTCACTTTTGCAGATCTTGGGGAGGCTGCTGCTGTTCAGAATGGGAGATGGAAGTCGAGGAAGCAGTTGGAAGTGCACCTGCTGCAATGTTCTTCCTGCACCCACACTGATTAAAGTAGAGCCTACTTCTTTCTCCTGCTTCCCTCATAAAAGATGCGTTGGGTGGAGCTCATCTGTCTAGAGGAAAGGAAGGCAGGGTAGTGGAGACTGGATTCTCTTTCTGTGTGTCTTTTGATCCTCCTGTGTAAGTTGAAGGTTTTAGAAATTATTAAAAGCTTCATGCAGGGTGAATACTTTCAGAGAAGTCTGAACCTGCAGAACTAAGTTCCAGCTTTATGATTCTCTCACAAGCTCAAGGCTGGGGTATTAAATCCCATCACACTAATCAACATGGTCAAAAGAGCAAGATGAGTGTGGAAGTGGGTTGACTTCTGCACATTTTCAAAGCCTTGTTTCATACTTACCCTTAACAGCTTTTTAGGAGAGCCTCTCAACTGGAGAATGTAATGCTGATTGAAACAGCTTTCTATGATGCTGAGGTTTTAGGCACACAATTAGCTGCTCTGCTCTCTAAGTGGCCAGAAAATAGCTAATACCTGGCATGGAGATGTGGTGCATTTAATCCTCCTGATTAAAAAATGTTATCCTTTCCCTTTAGTCTTTCTGATAGGCAGCAGTCACCTGTCASTCCTTTTTAGCATATCCCACACATTAAATGAATGCTTCATCTTTGATAGTAATAACAAGAACAACTCTGCACTTCAATTGAGTCTGTGGTTTCCAAAGTGCTTAAGAAACTCACAGCTAATTCTGCCACTGTGTATTTAACTGAAATTTTACATGCCTGGAAACCTACAGACTGATASTAGTAAAGCCTGTAGTCATAAATTGAGCTTTTTGGTGAAGAACTCCACTCTAAACTGATCAGGCAGGTTTTTTTCTACTAGAATAAATTGATGCTGAGCTGGGAATGAAACTCATTTCATGAGGAGTGTAGGTTTTTATTCTAGTCTCTAAGTGTTACTGTCCTTCCACCCACAAGGTATCACTGCTTCTGTCTCAGTAGCAAATATTAACCCCCAGCAACATTCCAGAGTTGTAGGAGGAAGCTCTTCCATCAGTCATTTRCCTTGCTAGAGTACAGGCTGCAGCCAGTTTAAAATAACCAGCCATTTCTTGTTATCTGCTTMAAATTGCTGAATCCAGCAGCCCTGAAGAACGAGGCCACGTCTGGAGAACCTGCCTGTGCTGCCAATGTTCTCTGAGCAGCAGGGAGGAAAGAGTCTCTCCTCCTGAAGCAGCATCAAAAGAGCTGTCGTGTGTCTAATGCCCTGTCTTCCWGGCTGCAGTCTCTGCAAGTGAGATCCCCTTTATCATAGTACAGTAAATCATCTCAGAAACACGCACTTGGGCATGAAGAGGATTATGTTTTTGTTAGTGTCTGATTGCCTTTTCCAGCAATCCTTTCTCAGCATTAAAGCTGTGGCTCTTTGCTAGCGCTGTTGTTTTTGGGGCTGGCATGTGGTGGATGGGAAGAAGCCGTGCTGCTTTGTACCTCAGACCTGCTCAAAGCAGCCTGACCATCTTCTGTTGTGACAGTGTAAAAGCTGTCACCCTCCACCTCCAGGAACAGACCTAGAACTGAGCTTTGTGGGTGTTCTCACTTAGSAGGGTGTCAAGACATTAAGTTCAAGTCTGTTGTCTGTGCTGTGAGGTTCCTGGGCAGAGCTTTGAAGCTCTGTACTAACATTTCCCCTCTGTTCAGCAGGGACAGGAGGGGAGCAGACAGCTTCTGTAGGCTGGAAAAAGTTATCAGTTCCTGTAGGCTGGAAGAAGAATTGGAGACATTCAGCAAACTGTAAAACAGGGCTCACCAACCCTTCTGTGTCCACTGAGCTCATGCCCAAAGCTCTGTGTGGCTGGAATGATCACATGTTGGGGAAMATGAAACAGSAAAGCCTTATAAATATGATTGTCTGGCAAAAGATTTTGAGAATGTGGAAACTATAAGTGAGATTGAAATGAAAGCAAGCTTTGAGATCCCTCAGTTACTGAACAACTGGAAAACAATGGTGTGGCCGAGCTGAGGTGATCCCTTTTGATGGAACAACACCCTCTGCTTGCAGACAGCCCAAGGGTCAGAGCAGACCCTGCCAGCTTGGCAGAAGGGGCCCAAAGACGGAGTTTTTAGGTTTAAAATGTAACACAGTATGGTAATGTAATGATTCTTATAGCTGTATGTAAATGCTATAGATTTGTATCTTGTACTAGATTGGTTAGTGAGAATGAGAATATTCAACACAGAAGGTTTATTGTATTGTAACGGAACTTCGTCTCTTTACCTTTTTACTCCCTTACGCGCTCACCCTCTTACTCTCTTACCCTCCCATCCTCTCGCCCCTCTCTTCTCTCAGACCTGCTCTGAGCTGTGGCTGGCAGCTCCAGCAGGGCCCTGCACCCAGGCCTTTGCAATAAACCCCAAGTTCCACTGACCTGATTTCAGAGATCTCTTGCTCTCGTCCATCGCTCCCACATCCTACCCCCCCCATTGCTTCTACAGCACACACATCCCTGTGGTGTGCAGAGCCTCAGGAGGAGTGTGTGAGGAGGAGATGGCCCTGGTTCCTCGGGGATCACTGGCCCAGGCCAGGGCTGCACAGAAACCTCTCTCTGGTCTCCCTGCTGTCCTGAGCCTCAGCAGCTCCTGCTGGCCTGTCCTCTGCTGTGACTGATCACCCCCCAGCTCTCACTCTAACACTGCCCCTGGCTGCTCCACCTCAGCCATGGGCACCTGCTGGTGTCCTGCTGGTCCCACCCCAGGCTGGCTGTGGCTGCTCCTGCTCTTGGGAAATGGGACTGCTGATTCATTTTGTGAGGATTGGCTGATGTGATAGGTTAGACTTGTCCAAGGCACTCTCTTACACTGCAGCACATCCCACTTCAGTGATGGCACACCTCTAGAATACAATGATTTTTCTTTTGCTATTTATTTGCCGTGTCTGCTTTTTGGTCTTTTGGAAATGACTGAGACCTTTGTTGCAGCTCAAGAGGCTAAAACACAATGATCCTAATCAGGAGAACTGGAYCTATGCTAGTTAGCTGAAGATTTTCATGTTTTCTCTAAGGTCTTCTCTTTTTAACAGTTTTCTTCATTGAGGCCCAGGAGTTAGGTTAACCATCATCAGAGTTTGCCCCAATTAGAGACTGGGGAGAAAGAYCTATGGCAAACTGGTGTTTGTAATTGTGTGCTGAGCAATTACCCTTTGGGACATTTGGGCTGAAGTGGGAGGCAGGGCACAGTGGAGAGAGGCATGCTGCTATAAATGTCCCTTTAATTGGGCTGCCTGACACAGGAGGAGTTTGACACTCAAGAGGTTAGACCATCTGGTGTATGGGAGGCCTTGCTTTATAGATGTTTAACTTTTTTTTAAAGTACACTGAAGAAGCATTACTGATTCCCATGTCATGAGGCTGTTAGACATGGAAAGCCTGGTGAAAACACTTGAGCAGAGGCTCTTGAAAGCAGAAAAGTGGTCTCAAGCAGTTTAACTGCTACTTAGAGTGTGCAGTTTGCTGTGGCACGTTCTCTTCCTGCCCCCAATCCAGCTGGGTTTCTGCAGGGAATTATCTTAATGCTCTATGGAAAGACACATAAATAACTAAGCACGAGGTTCTGCATAAAGCACAGTCTGAGTGTGCATGTTTTGCTATATATGTGTGTGTGTAACTGTAAATATTTGTGAAATAGCAATATAGCCGTGGCATGCACAGTCTTGGTGAGGAGTTTAAAATAGATCAGCTTGTGTAGGAATAGGGCTTTCCTAAGTTAAGGCTAGGAGTACCCATGAACCAAACTCTTCACTGTACCTGCAGAAGTCCCAAGAAGTGCAGGAGGATGTGTTTTTCCTCTTTAAAGAGATGAAAATTCATATTCTGTCATGTTTTCTCATCGGAGTCTGTTTTCTTTTCCATAAATATGCAAGTAAGGCAGAAACACATTCATACTCAGATTTTGTATATTTTGTCGTGGTTGTGTAACTGCTCTGTGTGATAAAGCCATGGAGTGCCTTGGATTGGAGAGGACCTTCAAGCTCATCTCCAATCCCTCTGCTGCCCATGCTGGGGGATCAGCCAGGGCACAGGGGGTTTCTAGGGGCCAGCACATGGCCAGGGCATGTTGAATTTCTGTCCATCAATACCCTGAAGCCCTTCTCCTCCATCCATGCTGCACCTGCCTGTATTTGTGCTTGAGATTGCCCTGGCTCAGGTGTGGGACCTTGGCATGGTTTCCTGGAGGATCTGTTCCGTGGTATTTCCTGGCACAGAGGTGAGACTGACCTGCCTGTAGCTCCTCACCTCTTCCTCATTTCCTTTTTTACAAATGGGAAATCTGTTTCCCCTTTTTCAGTCAGGGGGAACATCACTGGGCTGTCACACTTCTCAAATATMATTTATATGCATTATTTATTCTTTTTCCTAATCAGTAGGATTTACAGTGAAGCAATGTGCATGCACACTTAATTATCTTTTGGTGTTCTTWGGGTTTGCTTTTGTTTGTTTGTTTGGGTTTTATTTGTTGGTTTTGGAGGTTTGTTTGTTTGTTTGTTTTAAGGAAGGTGGGACTGTATCAGTTATTGCTGAGAGCAGYTAGCCAGCATTCTTGTTTCCTGTGATTCTCACCAAACTGGGAGCCTTGGCTGTTAAAGYAGGAGTGAGACATCATAGAGAAGAGGAACTTTCTAGAGTAAAGGAATTCAGGCAGCAGAGTCACTGGAGCATGCAGAGTCTGAGTTAATTGCTGTGTTTTAGGTGTAAGAAGCTGTTCAGTGTAATTTTAGAACTGAGCAGCACATTCATGTGGGTCCAGGAGCATGTCAGGCTCCTCCATAACCTCCCCCTTCCCTGACTGCAGTTGCACTGTGTGACTTTTCTATGATTATGGTTATTTGTGCCTGTAGGATTTACAGTAACAGAACCCTGATCTTTGACAGGATTTCTTAGAGCTATTGCAATGTGTTTTGAAAAAGAAATAGTTATTTTTGGTGGCCTCAGTTTTGATAGCTGAAGGTTTCCTATGGTTGCAGTTATTTAGAAGARTAAGCTTTTGTGTGGTGGGGCGAGACTCCTGGCTTAGAAGTCTTTTTTGCATCTGGAAGTTAAAGGTGAAATATTCCTGCCTGTCTCTGTTGTGCAGCTCTCCTCCATGCTGTCAACAGGGCGCCTGCTCACAGTGTTCTTTGTTGCTGCTTTCAAAAAAAATTCAAGGAAGAGGAGAGCAATCATATTTAATAATGCAATTACAATCAGGGGAAGATGTTTATCCTGTAAGATTCCAACTGCTGGAAAAGCCCTAGGGCATTCTGGGAAATGAGATGCAAATATCCAGGATTACCTCTTCCTAAAAATACCAGAATCAAACAACAACAACAGTCATTGCTCAGAGCAGTGTATTAAGTGATTAGTCTGTTATTGCCTGCAAGAAGCTTTGGGTTCTCCAGCCAAAGGGCCAGTCCAAACCAAACACTGTGCTGGCAATGGGACAGTGGCATGGGGGCTGCTCCAGGCCCCCTGTCCCTGCTCTGCTCTCTGTGCTGCAAAAACAGCTTTTAACAGCTTGGCAGCCACAGCTGAAACCTTCACACAGGTAAAAGCTCTGAGAAGAAAAGAAACCACATTTTGTGTTGCTCTATAGTCCAAAGGCTCTTGGTCTGGCTGGTGGCACTTTGTAAATGAAGKCACATCTTGGTGGCGCTTTGTGATTAAACTCATTTGCAAAGTCCTAACTCCTTCTCTAAGTTGGCCATGGGAAGTATTATTCATGGGGTGAAAGCTTTGAAGAAACTTCAGCTGTGGTATGGCAGCAGCAGCTGCAATGCATCCCATGCAACATTGGGTCCACCCTGTTTCTTTCTGTTTGCTGGTTACCAAGCAGTGTTAACCGTGATGTCAGTTCTTGGATGACAACACTTGTATTCTATATTTAAAGTAAGATCAAATATTAAACATAAGCATTTCAAGAACTAATCTAAATTTAATTTCAGAAAAATGTTAGCTGTGAAAATCTTGATGTTGGCTCTCTGGATTTAAGACTTCATTGAATCTGAGCTAAATTACAGACCAAGCATGTGAACTAGGGCCAAAACATGCTTTTCAGTCCATTAGATAAAGCAAAAATAATTTCATATGGTACTGAGCTGATACTGAGTAAAATCAGTATCCAAACTGAATTTACACATTTGAATCCACTTCTTCTGGAAACAAAGGATTCAAACACCCATTTTCCTCTAAGTGCTCATTAACAAGGGCATGATCACAGTACTTTCCATTTTATATGCTGGGATTCAAGCAGAGAGATTAAAGATTATTTGGAATTAATTTAAAAATACATATTTGAAGATGCTCTAATGGTATTCTTGTACTAAATTGCTATGATTTTTTGGAGATTTCTTCAGAAGATCAAGGTCTTTAGTTTTCATAAGCTCCTTTTTGGGGGTAGTGATTTACACAGTCTCATTTCATTCAGGTCCATTCCCTAGGAGAAGCTGCACTTGGCAGGTTTGCTGTGCTGTGTTATCACAGGGGAGAACAGGAGGTTTCTGTGTCTCATGTGTCATTCATGGCTTTGTTCCCTTTCATTTGCTCTGTTGTGTGGAGAGGGCAGCGCTCAGGCAGGGGCTGGCTCAGAACCTCTGTTCTGTTCCTCTGGGAGCTGGGGTTTGGAGTGTTTGCTGTGTGCAGTGACATGTGACTGTGTCATCACTCACCCCTGTGAGTGTTTTACCCACTGGTGCTTTCCCCTCCTCTGCTGCTCCTCCTGGGGMGCTGAGCCCTCAGCAGTGAGGGAGAGTGAGCACAGAAACCACTCAGGCCATGCTGCTGCTCCAGGAACACACTCACACATCTCTGTGTCCTCACCTGCTCTTGTTCCCTTGCTGCCAAAAATCCACAGAGTTAAGGTGGCCAATTTAAGGTCTCTGAATACCACAGGGTGATACTGTGGGATCATTCCATAGCTTGAGTCTGCTGGCTGAAGGACCCCATGAGAATGGTGTGCCATTGTGGGAGACAATGTCCACGTGCCTTAAGGAAATAGAGACTTTAAATGAATGATGGGCAGGTGCAGCAGCAGAAAGGGTGAATATTATGGCAGGAGTTATTAGCATCTATCACACTGCCCAACATGAAATGTGCAAATGGCATGTAAACTCAGTTAATATATCTGTGTTTGTGTGTATGTGACTGTTTTCTGGATATGAGGGTATTGATRGTGGCTGTTGTTTGCAGCAGGGCAGAGCAATCTGCACTGCAATGGGAGATGAGCTGGGGAACAGTGACAGAAAGTGAAGTAATAAGACAGTAAGAGACAAAAAGCAATAAGAAGTTCAGACATCACCGTGTGTCTGGAAGGGGCCATGACCTGGCTGTGGTACAGAACACATCGTGGGGAGGTTTTTTCCCCTCAACACCAGGAAACCCTCCAGTTCCCTTCATCTGAACTGCCCTAGGGGAAAAAAAAAGAGACTTTCTTCCTTAGGACATCAAGCCCTTAGAAATAMTTGCAGGTTTTCCATCAGTTAYGTAGTTTATGTACCAGAGGGACTCCACACACCTGCAGACAAGGCCCCTGGTTTGTACTTCAGCCTTTGTGGCTCAGCTYTGACTTATGGGGCAGAATTTGGTTCTTGAATTAACAACCAAGATCAACCCCTGCCTTCAGGCACCTGTTCCTGGTACAAGGGAGGGAAAACCTTGAACTTCAAACTTAACATGGCATACAACATCCTGCACTGTGCAGTCACTCAGACTGCCTTCACCATGGGATGGYTGGCAATGCAGAGACCAAAGAGCCCAAGCTGGAATGGAGCAAGGGAGAGCCAAGTGTTTGTTACCCTGCCTGCTCACTGTGCCTGGTGCCACAGGCAAGGAAAAGCACTGACAGGGCAATGAGATGGGAGCTGCCCGTTCCAGGAGCCTTATCCAGCCCTGGAGATCTCTGAATCTGAGCAGAGTATAAATATTTCCCCTGGACCATGTTGCTTGTAGACTTGTCACGAGTTGCTATTCCAACTGCACCAGGATTAAGGAGTGAGGACAGAAGGAGTGGAAAAAAGCCTGCATAAATATTTTCTGACACTTGGTTTAAACATGCAGAGGAAGTCAATCTTGTCAATATTCCCATTGAGATCTTTGTGCAACTGAGGCTTAGGGAAGAGCTTTCCTTGCCACATGGTGCCTACTTTAAGCCACCGCAGTTTATTGAAGAGGAAGAGATTTGGAGGTAAATGCCAGGTGATCATTCTGTTTTTAGTAGGATAGATCATCCCCAAGACTAATCTTCATTTTTACCACTAGCATGATCAAAGAGGGAGGAAAAGAACCCCAGCTGTTTCTGGGGTATCTCCCTGGCCAGGCAGGAGGGAGCCATGCACTTGCTTATTGCTGGTGTCAGAAGTCAGCACCTGCTCTGCCAAGTTCAGACATCAGAGGGGCTTCCTTAGGGGAGCCAGCAGTGCAGAGCTGCTCAGCTGGAGAGACTGAGGAGATGAATTGGTCTGTTTGATGGGTTTGAACTGGGAATTTAAATCTTGATCACTGTATACACTGTAGTAAGGACAAGGCAGCTGTGCTTTCTACTGTTATTGCTGGGCTGCTTTTGGAACTGTGTAGAAAAGACCCTGGGTTTTATGTTACTAAAAGAAAGAGCAGGAGGGAGGAATTCTACCAATTGAATTGTGTTTTATTAGCTGCTAGCAGTGGGCACAGAATCTATTATGTAGCTAAGGTGCTCTGATTCCTTCCAGGAYAGGTAACATGTGCCTGCATGGTTGGTAAACTGAGATTAATTTATTCTGTGGCCCTGGCAGGCTCTGGTAAACTGCATTGCTATYGGGAGTTATGGGGAGAGTATCAGATGTCAAACTCAGTTTGGTCTGACAAGACAAAGAGTTTTGGGGTTGTTTAAGACGCTTCTCACTTTCTTTAATATTTAATATTTGGGCTRTCATTTGGGTTTGTTTGTAAGTGTGAACACAATTCTGCTCTGTGTGTATGTGGGCAGTAGGAGGGTTCCTCTGTCCATACAAAGACAGGTTACTGCAGACATCCACTTGCTTTTAAGTGATTTTGCCACCCTTGTCTGAAGGGTGTCAGAGGCTGGCAGTGCAAATAGCCAGCTTTTGAGTCACAGSAATATGCAAAAAGGGACCTTGTTGATGTACTGACCTTTGGATAATTATCTTGATTTGTTGGCATATGACTTATTAGTCAAGGAAAGACTGTTATTTAAAGCAAACCAATAGATAAGACAAAAAAGGCAGTTCAGTCCTTGTCTTTTGTTAGAGCAAGAGCCTAGCTTTAAAAGCAAAACCCTTTAGAGTGGCTCAGCTGTGAATTGAAAAAGGGGAGCAATCTCAGTAGGTATTGACCAAGCAGAGTACTGGGGCTGTTCTGCAGCCTGGAATGCACATGTATCACTACAGAAATGCAGAGTTCCAAGCTGCTGAGTTTGGGTGTAGAACTGCATTTTTCCCTTGGTTGAGGTTCAGGTTGCCTTGATTTTTCTCTGTGACTCATTTCAACCATAAGWGCGTGCAAATGCTTGTGACTTCCACACTGCTGGTGGTGTTCTATTAGGTAAAGGGCTTGCCCTGCTCCAGAGCAAGGGAATTGTTGCTGCTTTTGGTTGGATCAGCCTGGGGTTCTCAGATGCATGGGATACAATGGCACTTGCATGGTTGGTGCCTGCCCAGGGTCTCTCCCTGGCATCCTTTGTTATAGTTGCATAAATTCTTTTCCCATTAAAGGAATCAATCCTTGCCTGATCAGCATTTAGAGCCAGGAATAAATGAAATACAGCCTTTTGTATTAAACATCCTTGTGGGTTGTGGTGGAGAGTAAAAAGCRCATCCCTTATTCCATCAGGGAAAAAAGAGCCTGCTTTTCCTGCTTGGCTGAATGATTCTATGGGTATGTCCCTAAATCTGAAAATTGGCATTAGAGCCCAGATCTTTCTAGATTATGCATTTATGTATCAGTGTTGGTCCCTGCAACATCAGTGTAGCCACAGGTATCCCAGTGGGGAAATTTTGGGCAGATGCTTTGGCCTGCTGAAATCCCACTGCAGGTCATGGGTGTCCTGGGTGGGAGAAGTGGTGGTCAGAGCTGCCTTCTGCAAATCCCTGTACAAGTATCCACAGCAAAGCCAAGAACCTCTGGCATTTTTCCATGCACTGCTTTGCTCCTTAAGTGTCTCCGTGTAAGTGTTGAGCTCACTGTTAGAGAGTCATGATGTGAGATCCAGGCTCTTAGGATCTGTTCCTGTTTAGTTCTGATCTTCCCCCAACATTTGTTGCCCAGAGCAGCTGTGGCTGCCCCATCCCTTGAATTGTTCCAGGCCAGGTTGCACAGGGCATTGAGCCCTGGTCTAGTGGAGGGTGTCCCTGCCCATGGCAGGGGGTGGAACAGCATGACCTTTAAATCARTGGATGTTCACCTCCTCTGGAAGTGCTGGAGCTTAATTCTACATTTATTTTCCAGAGTATAATTTGGAAGCAACTCCAGTAGTGGTAGATGGCATCAAACAGACYTCACACGGAAGAATTTAGCCCTTAGCTAATAGAAAATTTGTCCTCCTGCATGTTCTTCAACTCCACGTGTGAAAGCTGCAGGATAGTTTGGAATAATATCCACTCCCATTATTTAGCTGCATAAAATACCTTGAAGGCAAATAGCACATCTATAAATTAAGCTTCTGAAGTGTTGGTCAGGTTACTCGGGGAGTTTTTGACAGTGAGATTATTGACGGTGTAAAGTGATAGTTCTGCTCTTGAAAAGCTCATTCTCCCAACACAAATCACAGCACTGCCAGGATTTATTGAACTGCCTGATGGAGAGGTACCGTGCAAGCCTCTATTAGTCCCTTTCCTCAGCTTTGCCATCAGGAGGCTTTAAATAATTGTATTTGAAAGAAATGTCAGAGTGACAGAATTGGGTGCAGAAGGCCATAGATATTCCCTGTGCGCTCCACCCCGCCCCTGTTCTTTCTCTCATGCTCTCTCTTGCTCTCTATTATTTGATAATTTCAGAGGGTGAGGGCTTCCCCAGCTGCATAATTGGAAGGTTTCAAGACATTGTGTCTGCTACTTTAGGCCAAGTCTTGGTTATGCTGCAGAAATGGGAAGTTTCTCAGCTTCATGCAGTGCTGCAGATCTGTTTGGACAGCCAGGGATGCTTCTGCCAGGGTTGGGGCTGCCATGGAGGGTGGCAGTAGCAACTGTAAGAACAAAACCCATAATGGTGGCACTGTGGGATCAACAGCCTCGGGGAATAGAGGTGTAATCCCTGGAAGGCAGCTGGGGAGGTAGAGGCTGCTCACCTGTCCCTCTTTTAACTGYCTGGTGGTGAAGCCTTCATATTAGAGGAAAGGCAGCTGGTGTGCAGAGAATGAAACAAGGAMGTGTTGTGCCTTTGAAAATAAAGGACACTGAGTTCATGGGATCATGATGTTCTCAGCTGCAGCAGAGCTTGGGAAGCTCTCTGGTCCCACAAGCAGCACTCTGCTGCCTGTCACAGCCTGGCATGGCCAAGACCCCACAATCCATAGGGATAGAGCTTCCCTGAGGGCCATCCTGGTGGATCTGAGAGGAGAGTGCAGGTGCTCTTGTTCTCCCAGTTCTGTGCCTCTCCAGCTGTGTTCCCAGGACATGTGTGTGGTGTCCCACAGTGCAGGCACTGCACCCAGGGCCTGTGCTGAGCCCGGGGCCTGTTCTGTTCAGCTTTACTGGGAGGGACAAATGGCTCACTGCAGCTCTGCCCGGAGTGCCCTGGGTCCATCTGTGAGCTGGGACTGCCCTGGAATTCTGAGGGGCTCTGGCTGAGCTGGGAGTGCCCTGGGCCTGTGTGAGGGGTTCTGGCTGAGCTGGGACTGCCCTGGGCCTGTGTGAGGGCTCTGATTGAGCTGAGACTGCCCTGGGTTTGTCTGAGGGGCTCTGGCTGAGCTGGGACTGCCCTGGGTCTGTGTGAGGGGCTCTGGCTGAGCTGGGACTGCCCTGGGTCTGTGTGAGGGCTCTGGCTGAGCTGGGACTGCCCTGGGCCTGTGTGAGTGGTTCTGGCTGAGCTGGGACTGCTCTGGGTCTGTGTGAGGGGCTCTGGCTGAGCTGGCACTGCCCTGGGTCTGTGTGAGGGGCTCTGGCTGAGCTGAGACTGCCCTGGGTCTGTGTGAAGGCTCTGATTGAGCTGGGACTGCCCTGGGTCTGTGTGAGGGGCTCTGGCTGAGCTGGGAATGCCCTGGGTTTGTCTGAAAGGTTCTGGCTGAGCTGGGACTGCCCTGGGCCTGTGTGAGGGGCTCTGATTGAGCTGGGAGTGCCCTGGGTCTGTGTGAGGGGCTCTGGCTGAGCTGGGTGTGCCCTGGGTCTGTGTGAGGGCTCTGGCTGAGCTGAGACTGCCCTGGGTCTGTGTGAGGGGCTCTGGCTGAGCTGGGAGTGCCCTGGGTCTGTATGAGGGCTCTGATTGAGCTGGGACTGCCCTGTGTGAGGGGTTCTGGCTGAGCTGGGACTGCCCTGGGTCTGTGTGAGGGGTTCTAGCTGAGCTGGGACTGCCCTGGGTCTGTGTGAGGGGCTCTGATTGAGCTGGGACTGCCCTGGGTCTGTGTGAGGGGTTCTGGCTGAGCTGGGAGTGCCCTGGGTCTGTGTGAGGGGCTCTGATTGAGCTGGGACTGCCCTGTGTGAGGGGCTCTGATTGAGCTGGGACTGTCCTGGGTCTGTGTGAGGGGTTCTGGCTGAGCTGGGACTGCCCTGGGTCTGTGTGAGGGGTTCTGGCTGAGCTAGGAGTGCCCTGGGTCTGTGTGAGGGGTTCTGGCTGAGCTGGGACTGCCCTGGGTCTGTGTGAGGGCTCTGATTGAGCTGGGACTGCCCCAGGTTTGCGTGAGGGGCTCTGATTGAGCTGGGACTGCCCTGGGTCTGTGTGAGGGGCTCTGATTGAGCTGGGACTGCCCTGGGTCTGTGTGAGAGGGTACTTGATCGAGCCTGATTTAGCATAGGAGCATATATGATCTGAGGCAGAGATCTGAATTGAGCTGAGGCTCCGCCCATGGGATAATAAGTGATAGAGAGGAGTTCATGGCTAGACTAAGGAATGCCTAGGGTCTGTAGTCGACAAGAGGTCTAGAGAATTGAGTGGGACTCAAAAACGCCTGGGTCTGTGTGAGGGGTCTGGATCTGAGCTAATTGCGGATAAAATGCAGATGGGTTGTAGGGTGACGGGGTACTAAGAGAATACCCGAGCATGGGACTAAAAACAGCCACCTGGCACTGTAGTGAGAGGTTGATTGAGCTGGGAACTAAGCAGTCTCTCGTGTGAGGAAGAGGCTCTGATTGAAGACTGCAGGAAGACTGAGTGGTCTTGCTCTGAGCGGCCTCCCTGAATTGCGAGAGCTCGCAGTCGCACTGGCGTTCTGACTGATACGCCACGCGGGACATTTGGACTGAGAAGGGAGTATCTGCTAAATCTTCATAGAGTGCTGAGGGGGCTACATGAGCTAAGCTGACCCTTGCTCCAGCTGGGTATATATAGATTGTGAAAATGGCAGAAAGAGAAATTGAGGTTAATGGTGTTGGATAAACATAATACCAACCTTTAGTGTGACCTAAGTGACAGTAGGGTCAGCAGGGATTTATCCTCAGCCTTTCTTTGTCCTTCACAACGTTGGGATTGTGCTGATCTGTCCCATTAACAGACCAGTGAGGTTGAAGTGGCCACYGCACTGAGGATCCTGCCTCACTACAGCACTGATGTATTAAATGCATTTAAGCATAAAGGCTATAATTGATCCTCGAGGACATGAAACTGGGATTTTAAGTTAATTTTCATGGTATCTTGCTGCACATTCTGCACTGTCTTTTAGAAAATTTTGTCACAATCCACTGTTTRAGGYTTCCTTGATTTCTCTGTGMTCWGTCATATTTCTGAACTGTTCCTTTCCCTGGAGACAAATTAGGGGGGCTACCAAATAGTGGTTCTGCTGCAACTTTGATGGTGTCTGTGATGCCTTTTATTTCTTAATCTCAAGGTAAGCAAGGTTCACAACTTGCTGCAGMTGTAGGAAGCTGGTTTCCTGAAGCTGGCAGCACTTTGTCCTGCCTATTTGGAGAAACAGCTGAGTTCCCTTTCTCTTAATGCTTTGACTGTGGAATTCATACAGAGGCTACTGAAGTCAGGAGATAAAAGACTGTATTTGTAACACTTGCATATGGGCTCCTTGTGTCACAGCAAGAATGATGGCTCTCAGGGTTTGAACATGAGTGTGTTTGGAGGAAAGCATCTCTAATTTATTCTAAGCAGACAGAAAAGAAAGTGGCATCTTTTCTTGCTGGTGAAGTAATTTGGAACTAAATGGACATACAACCATAATAAAACAGCTTTTAGAAGAGAGAAAACTCAGAGTTATGATTTTTACAGTAAAAAACAGAGGAAAATAAGAATTAAGATCTTGTTTTTACAAATTCTCTTACAAAGTTGAGCTGCAGCTGCATGATCCCCTCCCACAGGCTGCTTGTTGTGRCCTACAGTGTTTAAGAATCTCTTTGTGCTATTCTGCCAGATTGTTCCAAAGAGCTGCCCTTTTACAGCAAATGGAAAATAAACACATAGAATAAGGTACCTCAGTCCTTCCCAGGGTGTAGTGAAGAAATGGCTCCTTTTCATTTTCCCTTTTTTCAATGAAATTGGCCCTTCAGAGGATGTGGGATCTCAGAGGGTTGACTCCTGTAGAAACTGGGAAAATTTCTTCTTGTCATCAGTCCCCCTGGTTAGATGTAGCTTTGAAGTAGAGATCTCTGGTCCCAAATGAGGAGATGACATTCCTTTTCCTTCACTTCAGTCCCACTTTCTCATACCCCATCTTGGTGTGAATGGCAGAGTGGTTTCAGTTGCAGAACACACCTGATAAGATTTTTACTCCAGAGTGTTTCTCTTGTAGCTTCTTTACACTCCCAGGCAGCCCCAAGCAGTAAGGAGCTGTAAACACATGGTTTGTAAGCCTATTACAAGCTTCCCCTATTATAATACAATTAGTCAGCACTGACTCATTTCTTTGAGAGAGGCAAATGGAGGAGATTCAGGGATTTGTTTATTTGGATGTACCAATTTGTTGCACAGTCTAACTTGTTTCAGGAAAGGTTTTCCTGCTCTTCAACTGGCTTCCCTTTTTGCTGGGAGACGGCAGCCTGCATTTGCAAAATCCRGCTTTCCACCAGCGTTATCCAGCTTGCCTTTGCAAAGGAAATAATGTTAAATGGAGCTTTTTATTGAATACAAACCTTTTCCATATAACTCCAGAGAGTTAAATGTGGCACAGAATGTAAATTCTGAACTGTTCTCCATAGGATGTCCTTCTCACTTCCATCTTGAGGTAATTATGTCAAAATACATGCCACTGCTCCCATGGACTGGTGATCCAGCCTAGTACTTAGTGTCTGAATTAATGTTTGGAATTGTTGCTGCTTTCTTTGTAACAGAGACGAGAACCCAGCTGGTTTGGGTTATTGGTAATGGATTCCAGTGCTCTGAAATCATTCACTCAAATCCAGCTCCAGTCTGTAGTAACCCAAAGTAATTATTATTTGATTGCTTCCTGGTGATGTAAACTGAGCTGGTCATCCCAGCCTAGGTGGACAGATGTCCAAGTTAAACAGCACCAGCTTAACTAGTGCCAGTGGCTCTTTGAAAGTCTGAAAAGGATATTGCTGAAGACACTTAGATAAATTGGGTTGGGAGTTTTTCTTGCRTGTTGTTTGAGTGGAGAAAGAAATCCAGAATGGAAAGCCAGCAGAGCCTCTGAGGACTCTTACCTGAAAATGAATTCTCTGGGATCATGGTTGAGGAGTGCAGAGTGMGAGGAAAAAGCTTATTGTCTCTTATTGTCTCTCTTCTGTCTTGTATCTTGTGCTGGGGCAGTGTGTCTGATGCAGTGTGGTGTGTCACAGCAGTGTGTGCTTGTGGATGGGCATGAAAAGGTTTTTGCTTTTTAACTCTGTGGGGGTTGGTGTGTGTGCTTTCTTGGAAGCTGTTTCGGTAGTTAGCCTGGAAGCGTTTTAAAGGGGAGTTTAAAAACCACCACACTTTCAAGTACTTCATAGTGGGTTTGTTCCTTTTTTTTTTTTTTTTAATTACTTTTGATAACACAGAGAACTATGGGTTGTAGGAGTGTGCCAGCAAGAGATTTTGGCCATGCAGGGGCCAGKAAAAGGCCTTTGGAAGGTCTAAAAACCCATTTGTGTTCTCCATGCAAAACATTATGCAGATGCATCATAAATGGTCACATAACTTTCACAGGTCTCTTCTGGAGTACTTTTCACCCTAAATRCCTTCAGAGATGAGAAGCTTTCCTGTCTCCTCCTGGCTCTCCCTCKGCTGAGCAGGGATGGTTCTGCTGTGCCTGGCTGTGGTGCATTGCCCCCATGGTGTGGGCACTGAAATGTGAATGTGTGACTGCACTGCCTGCAGATCTATTCATCACATGTGAATATTGCCATCACCTGACAAAAGCAATATGAAACAAATGCCTTTGTGGCACATCTTTCATCACATAGCTGGGAGATACAAAATCTCTTGACCTTTTTAGCAGTCTTRTGAGGCAGAGTCAGGAGATYTGCTTTACTTGACGTGAAGGTTCTTTTCCTGCTGCTGGAAGAGAAATGCTGTTGTCGGCTGAACTTTTGGCTGTGACTGAAGGTCTTCCTTTACTGTCTTTTATCTCTGAGCCTTGGCTCRTGGCCATGCAGTTGCACTCCCTTTGCTTGCTCTGACTCTTGTTGTCCTCTTTGGATTGTCAGAAACTGAGCCAAAGCCACTTCTCTGTTCCTTGTGCTGGAGTTGAGGTTGTCAAGTGGCTCAAGAGCTTTTGCAGGGCAGTTCTTTCTCAGG
This sequence comes from Sporophila hypoxantha, assembly GCA_002167245.1. NCBI lineage: Eukaryota > Metazoa > Chordata > Aves > Passeriformes > Thraupidae > Sporophila > Sporophila hypoxantha. The sequence goes on from NDFG01000029.1 coordinate 1,620,092, forward strand.
GGCTGTTGTGCCCATTCATGGGCACTCAGGTTAGTGCTCACCTACATCTCCTGACRTGGGACAGCCTGAAGTGTCCCCTCCCTCCCAGCAGACCCTGCACCTGCCCTTCAGAGGGAGGTAGAGGCTGTGGAGAACCTCACAGCAGTTGGATACACTCATTGGTARTTCCTGTATTAGCACATGGTGAAAATAATGCTAAAGTGTTTGTATTAGGGGAGGGGCAGACTTTTAGGGCATTTCCCTGTGAACTGTGGAATATTAAAGAGTGTGAAGAAACACTGCTTCAGAAAGTACCATACACTAATGCAGCTCTCCCTCCCAAAACCAATTTTATCTTCCAAAGGAAACAAACTTCAAATTAATTGTCTTGGCTTGATTGGTTGATATGCTGTTGTGAATTAAGCTGGCATTACACTCCACTTGAAATTCCCAGTTGTATTAAAGCTAATTGGTGATGTTAGTACTAGAATTTAGGCTTGAAGTTTCTKCATGCATTAATATAAGCTTCCAATGACCATGTGGTCATTCAGAAAAATCTCAGCATATGAGTCAACGAGCCTGTGAGGGAGGAGTAAAATGAGTAAAATTCAAGTATTTTGTTCCCAGACCAGTGATCTCTGCTACTGAAATGGGATCTCGGTTCCTTGACCCTGAAAACAGCAGCAACAACAGGAGAAATAAATGCTGTAAACAGCTCTATAATGAAACCTCTCAGACAGCCTGTCAGCATGTGCTGATCTTTTGCCTTCACTTGCTGCTATGGCAAATTAGGTTGACCTTTCCTTGGTAGCATCTTAAAAAAAAAAAGGCAAAAAAAAAAGGTGCTAGGATTTAAAAAAGAGCCTAAGGGAATTAGGTGTACCCAGTGCTTATTGAAATTCAGCTGAAGTTGGGCATTTAACTCTCATAGCTGCCTTTCAGAATCCCACCCTCTCTAAATTACACCCTGCCCTAGAGGTGGTGAGAGTACAGGGGCTGATGGCACAGGGCTGTAATTTAACCAAATTATGAGATATACTTGAGAAGTCAGAATTGATACTTTCCACGAGCTAGATTAGAGAGGCACTGGCATGTGAATTAACAGCAAAAGCTGGTAAATAAAGTTTGAGAAATTGCTGATCTCTGCTTTATGCCTCTCTCCAGAAATGCCTGGGCCCAGGGCAGCACTCGGTGYTGATTGAGAGCCCTGCCAGGGGCTCCTCCATCACAGCTCGCGTTTCTTATCTGCACTCACAGGTTCCCAAGGTCTCAGTCCATCCTGCCTTAGATTTTCCAGCTGTCATGTATCTTTCCATAGCTTACCAGATGATTTCTGTCACCCTCCCCACCAGTCTGGGGTGGCTTTGCAGRGTTACCTGAGACAGGACTCAGATGAAAACACCCAGAGCAGCAGCAGGGGCTCGAGGCTGTTGTGTTGGATACCAACAACATTTATCCCCTGTGTTTTTACAGTGCACCCTGCCATGGCCTGTAAAGGAGGATGTTACTCTGCAGAGATGGAACATTTCTCCTGATGCAGCTGTAATTAGGACTGATGAGCATCCTTGGGGTCCTGCCTGGCTCTCATTTAAATCAGCAGGAGCAGAGCTGATCCCCTTCAAACAGAACTGCATTTGTGCTGCAGCACAGTGATGGATTTGGTTGTTTTCCCTTTCCTTAACGACAAAGGAGGAGCGAGAAGGATAATGTTGTGGTGAGGGGAGGGGTATTTGTCTTGGAACAATGATGAAGATAAAGATGGACAAGCAGGGCAATTTGTGAGTTTTATCCTCTATCCCACTTAATGGGCTGCAGTTATATAAAGAAATGGAGATCTCAGTTAATCTTTATACTGTGTCCTTCTTTAGGAACACAGTTACTTCAAATTAAATTAGCCTTTTGCCTCTTGCTGGAAATGATAGGGTTTCTRTGGCGTCCTTGTTTATTTTTCATTGATCTAGAGAAAAAGAATTTCTCTSCCTTCTCCCCCGGGATGTTAAAAATAAAGGGATCACCTTTCTGTTTTCAGCTGCCATGGCCTAAAAAAGTGTAGAAATGAGGAATAAATTCACCATGGTTTGAAGAAATCCTCTTCAAAAAACCAATGGGGAACATGACAGAGTTAGACAGACCTCTCCCTCAGAAGAAGAGTAATATATATTTTATTCTCTTATTAATATTTCATTGGCAAGAAGGTCAAAATCTACATTTAAATGGAAATATTTAAAAAGCAGAAGCATAATATTTGACTATCTGGAGCTTTTATGGGTTAGAGAAAACCAGAAGCTTGAACACACTGGTTCAAAATTCATGGGGTGGGCTGGGAATTCCTTGTGTAATTTATKCAGCAAAGGAATCCTCCATTTGCCTTCATCGACACCTCTGATAAAGGGTTTATGTTCCTAATACAAAGCTCCCTTTTAATTTAAAAATCCTTTTAAGTATGTCCTGTCAGCTCAAGTCTTTAGATGAGGCAGTCTGTCAGTGCTCAGAATATTATCTGGGTAGATGGAGCAATCCATGGCTTGTGAGGATGCTGGGTTATTTCTCCCAGGGCTGGGCAGATGTAGTGCAGCTGTGTGTGGTGTCAGCAGGGCCTGGGGTGTAGGAGCCTGCCCTTAGAACATGAGGGACTGGGAGTCACAGCCCTGCCCCTGGTCCCAGCTGGGGTTTGAGGAGCCTGCCCTCAGAACATGAGGGACTGGGAGTCACAGCCCAGCCCCTGGTCCCAGCTGGGGTTTGAGGAGCCTGCCCTCAGAACGTGAGGGACTGGGAGTCACAGCACAGCCCCTGGTCCCAGCTGGGGTTGTGCTTTCCTCACAGCACCCACTGTGATCCCATTTAGGTGCATGGGAAAATCTGGGTGACTCAGAGAGTGAAACTTGTCTGCATGGGGAGGATCCTGTAGATCTGTCAGGACGTGAAGTGGCTCAAACAGCTCCTGCCTTATGCTCAGGCTGATCACAAACACATTCATTTTCCAGTCCCAGTAGTTTTGGCTTTGCATCAGTCAGGGGTTGAGATTCCCAGGCTGTGGAAGTTAGTGCCACTAACCTTAGGTATGCTAACAAAACAGAGAAAAGGAAACTGAAAGCCCAGTAGGCTGTGTTTTCCTAATCAATTGGAAGAGATTGAATTTCTCTTCTGCCCAGCAGAGAGCTGCTCATGCTCACACCCTGCATTATCTGAGGAGAGTCCCACTGCTTTGCTGGTGACAAGGACAGTGGGACCTTCAGCASATMTGCTGGTGACACTGAGCTGTGTGCTACAGTCACACACTGGAGGGAAGGGATGGATGCAGAGGGACCTGGACAGGCTGGAGAGGTGGCACTGTGTGATTTCATGGAGTTCAGCAAAGCCAAGMGCACGGTCCTGTGCTTSGGTTGGGACAATSCCAGCCKCACCCACAGGSTGGGCAGAGAGGTGGTGCAGAGRAGCCCTGGGAGAAGGGCTTGGGGGTGCTGGGTGATGGAAAACCTCACCCTGAGCCCTCAGTGAGTGATCCCAGCCCAGAAACCACCGAGMCCTGGGCTGCATSCAAAGGAGAMRGGCCAGCAGGTCGAGGGAGCCGTCGATTCTCCCCCCTACTCTGCTCCTGTCAGCCCCACCTGGAGTCCTGTGCACAGTTCTGGTGTCCCCAGAACAGGAAACACGTGGAACTGTTGGAGCAAGTCCAGAGGGGGCCATGAAYTCCATGGGAGGACTGGAGCACCTCCCTATGGAGACAGGCWGGGAGAGCTGGGGCTGCTCAGCCTGGAGAAGAGAAGGTTGTGTGGAAACCTCTGAGCACCTCCAGGGCCTGAAGGGGCTACAGGGAAACCAGAGAGGGACTTTGCATCAGGAACTGGAGTGACAGGACAAGGGGGAATGGGTACCCATGGAAAGAGGGGAAATTGAGGTCAGGTATTAGGAAGAAATTGTTCCCTGTGAGGTGGTGACACTCTGGCACAGGGTTCCCAGGGAGGCTGTGGGTGTCCCAGCCCTGGCAGGGTTCAAAGCTAGGCTGGGTAAGGCTCTGAGCAGCCTGCTCTAGTGGGAGGTGTAGAGAACCTTTAAGGCCCATTCCAACCCTTTAACATTCTGTGATCCCATGAGAGAGCTGGGATGGCATCACGATACCCATGGCAACCCTGCAGGCCCTGGAACTGCTGCTGCTCTGTAATGGGCACATCATTCCCTGCCTGTCATGAGCAAAGAGTTGAGGAATCTCTGGCTGTGGGGAAACCTCAGGCAGCCCAGGAGAGACYGCTCTGAAAAGCTGGCCCAGCTCAGTCCCAGGCAGGATATTGATCCCTGGCTGTGTTTGACACAGCCTGTCTGTAAATGTGCTGCCTGTGGCTKCAGGAGCAGCCCTGGGAGCATTGTGCTCTGCAGAGGAGTGATAACATTGATTCCTTACTGGGCTACAATATTTGATCGAGTCTCACAGCTGGGCAGAGGCTTGGTTTGGGTTTTTCTTGTGTTTTGGTTTGTTGTTGTGGGGTTTTTTTAAAAATCAGCATTATGTTGACTAGCAGCAGCTCACTGAGTATTTGTGCAGTTTGGGAAGAGTTGCTTGCTTTGCCACCAGCAATTTCCTGCACACCTGAGCCTCCCAGGAACACGGGTAATTGTTGGAAATGATACAGGGGAGCTCAGTGCTAGAGAGAGAGCAACAGAGAGATGCTCTGCTGCTGCTTGACAGACTTGTAACCAGACTCCAGTTTGTGCTGCATTGCCCCTTCGTGTAACCCTATTAAGAAGCTGTAAATAGTAATATAAATGATGTTACAGTCATTTGTTTTGATGTATCTGAGCCTTTAATAAATCAGCTGTAGCTTGGCTAATAGGAATATGAGAGGATGGTGTTTGTTGCCAGCAGCTGCTAGTAAATTACAATGCAGTCATCTGTTTTACAAGGAAATTAAATGTTTGTTCTCTTGCTCCCTCTCCCTCTCGCATATTTTAGAGCATCAGAATTGTTCAAGAGCCCCTGTGTTCTGCTAGGCATCCTTTTGGATCCTGTTGCATGTGGCTGGGGTGGCAGGGAAAGCATCTGCAAGGAGATTTGAGTCACTGCAGTGTGTCAGTCCCACATTCCAGCATTGCTCTGGGTGCATCCTCCCAAACAACAYCGGCTGTGTTTGGTTTTACTTGGGTGACAAACTGTTTCTTGGGCTGTCAGCAGCTTTAGATCCTTGGATCTGCTGCACAGACCTGCAGAGCTGAGCTAAGCAGTGATTTCAGTGGTGGGCACTTGCCCTGGGCTGGGRCTGTGTTTGCACCAGCCGTGCCCTGTGCCAGCCTGGCTGAGGTTTGTTCAGGGTTAGGACTGTCTGGAAGGGACTCAGGGCTGACACATCTGGGTTTGGATGTGTCCAGCCAAGTTAATTACTCCTTTAGAGGTAGTAAGAGGATCCAAGTGCTTGGAGCTGCAGCAGGTTGGGATAAAGTTTAAAGGGGTGATGGTTTTACCAACATCTCCGCTTGTAACCGGAGATGAAAAGGAAAGATCAGACCCCAGAGAAAGCTCTTGTCATGGCTTTGAGGCTTTTCATAAGGTGRTGTCCACCAGAAGGCTCTTGTAGAGACACAGACACCCTCTATGCTCCATCCTTCTGCTCCATTCTCCTGTGAAGGAGTTCTGAYGAAAGTTTCATGTTTCAGGATGAAAAATTAATCTCATCTTTRAGTGCTCTACTTATCTTTAGATAAACAAGTAAATGCAGTCTGGGGCTTGAAACTTATCTGAGTTACTCAAAGAAGTGCCTAGAATTCTATTAAAAACTTCTGGTTTCTGTATTTGGTGAAAGGGAGGTTTGGCTGTGCTCTTTCTCTCATAAAATGTTTCCATACTGTAACATGGTGATTGTTTCTTCTGTCTCTCACTGCAGCTGTGCAACAATTCCTGTCTCCAGACCCCAAATGACATGAGTTTTGCCAAATATTGCAATTAKAATGCAACATAGAAGCTGTGTTCTCTCTGTTTTCTGAGTTCTTTTCCCAGCTCTCAGCTGCACCCACGTTCCCTGGCGTGACAACACATGGTGCTGAGCAGGAAGCAGCTCCATCCTTCTGGAGGTGTTGGTGTTAACAAAAATTATCCTTTGGCAAAGAAGGGGCTCTCACCAAGGCTTTGCTGTGGAGTTCAAGCAGTGTTCCCAGTGTGGGCAGGCAGCTGGAGGGAATGCTCCCATGCACAGCTTTGCTTTAACAGGAGCAGCTGGTTCACCCTCTCTCTGTTTGAAGGCTGCAGGAAGGYGCTGTGCTGGGCACCTTCCTGCAGGTGAACATTAACTCTGCTCTCACAGTCTGTGCCCTAGGAAGTGTGTGCAATCCAAGGGTACCATCACAAATCTATGCAGTTTTATTATACTTTAAAAGAGAAATAGCTGCACTGGATGACAGATACTGTTCCTTGCAGGCTGATTGTTAATATTTCATTTATTATGTCTTGTGGTCTGTCACAGAAGAACCTRATTGGTTTCTGAGGGTGATTTCATGCAAGGCTGCACTTCTGAGGTCTGATTTGGAAAATAAACTGTGTTATATTAGTATGAGTAGGGCTTTTGTCAACTCCCAAACATAAGCTGTGTGGAAGGGGATATTGCCTGACAATGRCTGCCCTGAATGTTTGATTTAGTGYCCACTTAAATCCATGCTGTGGTTTATTATTGTTATTGTTAAATTTCTATTTAAAGAGTAAATTTATTGCTGTCAGTCAGAAATTGGTCAAGAACCAGTAACACATTCAGGCACATGTTTGTGTCATGTTGAACAGTGACTTTTAAGAATACATATGTGCTTGTTGTTGATACCTCCTGAAGTCAAAAATCCAGATATGAAAAATGARATATTAACAAACAGCAGTTGTATTTGAAAGGGGCAGATATTTCTGGTGCAGCCTCTGGCAGAGGCTGRCTCAGTTTCCCTGCTGAAGTTGATGGTTGAAGTCCTGCACAGGGCAGGGGGTAGAACAACCCTCATAGCAGAGGTTTGTTTTCTTTGCACTGCTCAGCTTGGCTCTGCATCATCAAACCTCAAACTGCTTTGCTGGCATGGAGCTGGGGCTCATTCTTCACTGAGACTTGTCACTGCATGTCCTGAGAACTGATACCATTCCCAGCTTTTACTCCACCACAGTGTAAAGAGAATATTGTTACACTGAAGTKTCTTGGAAGCAGGTAATGGTTTGCTCCAAGTCCAAAATCAAGAGAGATTTTTACAGAGGTCTTTTGTCCAATAGCAGTCTCAGTTAAATGTTACTGATAACATGAGGCACATTGCATTTCCTCCTGTAAAGCACATTGTCTCAGCAAGGTACCCCACAGTGGGRTCCTCTCCCTGCTCAGGCTCCCACGTGGTTTGGCTGACTTGCTGATGCTCTCCAGACACACTTTATGAGCTCTGCCACAAATTGATAAGGGTGAATTAAAATGTCTGTATTTCATACTTCCACAGACTGGTGTTTTCTATTAAAKAACCAAAGGAGTGTGGGCTGTGGTTTCAGAGGAGGAAAGCCTGAGCTTTGGTTTCTGGATGAGAAGAGTTCCCTGGGACAGTGACACGCAAAGGGCCGTGTGCTGCGTGTCTGGCAGYGTCTGCTCCAGCTGCACAGGGCTCTGTGTGGAAGGAGTGTTCCTGCTTGGAGCTTTTATTTCTGCTGCCAGCAGGAATCTGCAGTGCAGCTTGTCCATGTGTGCTGTGTGTGACAGGGATGGAGTGTCTGGGTCCCTGTGCTGCCCTTGTGCTCACCCTGCCCTGCCCACTGGAGTGGCCACCAGCTGCTGTCCCTCTGCACAGGGTGAGGCAGCCCAGCCTCTGTGCCACACCCTGGCACGGTGGAGCTGCTCCTCTCCTCCTAAGAATGGGAGGAGCTGGCTGTCTTTCCCTGCTGTGGGCTGGGGAAGGAGGGACACTGCCCGTGCCTCAGGGGCTGCCTGTGTGCTGGGCTGGAGGCACCCAAATGCATCCWGAGAAGGGCAGCAAGGCTGGGGAGGGGGCTGGAACACAAATCCTGTGAGGAGTGACTGAGGGGGCTGGGGTTGTTTATCCTGGAGAGGGGGAGGCTCAGGGCAGACCTCATCATCTCTACAGCTTCCTGACAGGAGGGTGCAGCCAGGGAGGGTCAGGCTCTGCTCCCAGGGAACAGCCACAGGATGAGAGCACCCAGCCTTAAGCTGCACCAGGGGAAGTTTAAGCTGGACATTAYAAAAAAAAAATCMTCACAGAAAGGGTGATTGYGCATTGGAAGGGGCTGCCCAGGGAGGTGATGGAGTCACTGGCCCTGGAGGTGTTATAAAAGGACTGGATGTGGCACTCYGTGCCATGGTCTGGTTGATAAGGTGGTGTTGGGTCATAGGTTGGACTTGATGATCTTAAAGGTCTTTTCCATCGTGGTTAATCCTGTGAMTCTGTGAGTGAAGGTGTGTGGGGCAGCAGGGTCCCATGGCAGGGACCTGCTTGCCCCGTCCTACAACCTGAGTGTCTTTTTTGCTGACAGGCTTTTCTTGGTGCTCTGGAAGGTGCTCACCAGTAGGGTGCAAAGYGATTAAAGGAAACAAAAGCAAGGTGCCAATAACACCAAGGGCATGAGTTTGATCCCTTTGTGAACCCCTGACTTAAGAACTGGACTTGATCCTTGTGGATCCCTTCCAACCCAGAATATTCTGTGACTCTGTGAAAGTGTGAAGCTATGAGTGTCTGTATTGTTAATAATAATAATGATGATGGTAATAATGAAGACAGTCTGTAAGTAGACATGAAATCTCTCAACAGAAATGCAAAAGATCTCACCCATGGCTCCTGGATATTTGTAAGGGATCTACAAATAAAAYTWTTTGTAAGGGATRTACAAATAAAAAAGCATCTGGGCAYGGGGCACAATGGGAGGTACAAGCAGTTGTCTGGTGGTGCCCTGTGCCATCTCCAGGGCTCTGCAGTCACCTGGTGAGAGTGCTCAGGAGAGGGAGCTTGGCACAATGCAGTGCTGTGCTTTTGTGACTGTGCTGTGCTGTGTCTGTGCCATTCTCAGGTTTCTCAGTGTAACTTTGCCCCCCAGTGCAGATTTGTGCTCCATCCCCTGCTCCTCCAGCCCGGGCTCTGAGGCCCAGCAGGTTGTCACTGGAGCCCATGGGAATTGTGAAATACCAAAGCACAAAACGTCTCTGAGGAGGTGTATCTTTGGGCTTTGGTAGCTCTGTTGCAGTCCCTGAATTCTGGGACATTTTCCTCAGTGTGTGGTGCTGGCAGCAGTGCAGGGTGGTCAGGAAATGTCATGGAAAATGCTTGGAGAAGGAGCACGTGTTCCTGGGAGTGTRAGTGCTCTCTGCCAGCCCTGGAACAGCCTCTGTCAGCTGGAGTTTATCTGCAAATAGTATGTCTAGATGATCTGAGCAAAAACTCAACCTCTGTGCTGAAAAGAGTAACATCTCCATAAATAGGGATGCTCTCTGGCAACTGCAGTGAACTGAGATAACTGACTGATGATCAGTGCTGCACAGATTAATGATGTCAGGTAAATGGGATGAGAATTACATTCTTGGAGTAGCTCAGGTTGCAGCACTTTCAATTTACATTAGTTTCWGGTCAAAGTAACTTTTCTCTGTGCTGGTGCCGAGGGGCAGAGAATCAGAAGGCAGTCTCTGGCACCCCAGTTCTTCATGCATCCTGTGTTCCAGACAGATTGCTCAAAATAGTTTTTCCATGAGCTTGAATAAATCAGACTTAATGTATGAAGACTTGAAATGCATTTTCTAGGCAGTAGGAATATATATTTTGTAACAGATGCCATACAAATGCCTTGTGTCCTGTAAAAATATATAGACATTTTGAATGTGATGGGAAGTTGCAATTTATAAGAACATCAAGATTCTTCAAGCCAAAAAYCTACAGACAGTTGTAAGAAAGATTGTCTTGTCTGTCAGTGCAAATGCTATTATACAACTGAATCATAACTGGCTGCACTTGACTAGCTGCATCTGAACTTCTGTCAGCTGTTACAGACAACTCCATTCTCTTTGCAGGGATTTTTTTTCCTTCCCTCAGGAACTCAGCTGAACTTGTTCTCGTGCAGAGATCTCTGCTATGGCTGGCGCATTTCATTTAGATATTTAAGGTGTTTGCTGCATTAACACTTAGCCCCATATCCAGAGCCAGCTAACACATCAGTGGAGCTGGAAGGGCATTGAAACACCAGTTGGATTTTAAACAGCACACCAGCCAATTGACTCCTTAAGGTTCTTCCTTGAAATCTTACTTTTTATTGCAAATGAGCCCATCAAAACCATCCAGAAGTAGCTGCCCTGCAGTGTATCTGTGCATTTAAATACAGGATACCCGTCTGAACTTCAGTCATTACACTGGAGTAGTTTGGCTGAGCAATTTAAATATCATAAATCTTTGTCACTGTAAAAATGCCATCTTCCTGTCATCCAAAAATCTGCCCTTTRCCCCCCTTTTCTTTAAAGCAGTGGTTACTTAAAGTCTACTCTTGCAGTGCCAAGGTTAGAGGGCTCAGCTGTATGACAAGCTGGTGGTTAAATGCCAGGGATAACATGCTTTCAGAAATATTTTTGGAAATTTACTACATTTATAGTGGGGTTTAAATTAAAAAAAGGTAGTTGTCAGCTAAAAGCAGAGCCTGCTTTGGGAAAGGAATAAATTATGACAAAGTGTCAAAATATAAAAAAAACACAGACAAAAGTTCCTGTAAATTGCATTAAAAAGTTCATTGACAAATATTTGATATGTGTTTTGTGCTGTGTCAACATTAGTTGAGACTCCTGGTGTGTTTACCTTTGGTAATACTGGGGTTTCTTTTCCCCCCCTTAAGTAGGTTATTTATTTTTAATGAAACACTGTAAAATCCATTTTTAACTCCCAGGAAATGCTGCGAGCCTCTGAGTGCAAGTGTTGTGAGTGTAAAGAGCAGAGCAGAACTGCACTGAGCTGTGAGCTCCAGCAGCTCCCAGGGAGCAGACTCTGCCAGGGATCCCCACCCTGGGAATGGGCCCTGGCTGACCAGGGCTGGGCTCCTGTGGGTGCTCAGCAGGCTGATCCTGGAGCTGGGGTGGCTCAGAACCTTCAGCAGGAGCTCCAGGGGCTGCAGTGAACCCTGGGCTGCAGGAGCCCAGCCTGGCACTGACTGCACAGGACCTGGAACTCAGCACTGCTGGGAGTTCAAGTGTCTGGGTTTGAACAGCCAGGTGTCTGCTAAGGAAGGCAGGAGCCTCCCCTGAAATGGAAAATGTAAACCCCCTCCCTCTGAATTATTATAATTCTGAAATTAAGGGGCTCTCAGGCAAAGATATGCAAATAGGAATAACAGTTCTGTAAATTTAAAATACAAATGCAATAGTACAAAAAAAGAAAACAAACACTGCCAGAGTGAGAGCAGGCCCTGCCCCCCTGTGTGTCAGGGGTGGCACAGCCCCATCCCATGGGGGCTCAGCCCTCCTGCAGTGCCAGCTGTGCTGCTGCTGCAGCAGGGATCCTGCACAAGGGGGGAGTTTTCCTCTGCAGCTCCAGGGCTGCTGGAGATGGGCCTGGGCTCCCTCTGGCAATGCAGGGCAGCAGAAAGCTGCTCCTCTGGCAATGCAGGGGGCAAAGGCTGCTGTGCTGTGCCAGGCTCAGATTGGATCCAGGTAGGAATGCTTGGCTCCTCCCCTGGGCGCAGCATCTCCCCATGGGATGCTGGAATTGGATCAGCCCTGCAGGGACACTCAGTGGCCATGGACAGCAGAGATCTCCTGCAGGGAGGGTTGGCTGTGGGAGAGAGAAAGAAAAAACTGCCCCATGGACAGCAGAGAACTGCCCCAGCTCTGACACATGGGGATAGAGCACACACCCAGCTACACCCTTGCAACCTGAGACATAAAGGAAGGTGAGAAATGGTTATGGACCTGAAAACAGGAGAGTTAAGAGTGGATCAACACTTAAATTCAGTTCCTGGCTCTCTCACAGTAACCATACTGAACATGAGGASAAGGTTCTTCCCCCAGAGGGTGCTGGCACTGCCCAGGCTGCCCAGGGAATGGGCACYGCCCCGAGGCTGCCAGAGCTCCAGGAGCTCCAGGGATGCCCAGGCTGGGATTGTTGGGGTGTCTGGGCAGGGCCAGGAGTGGGACWGGATGACCCTTGGGGGTCCCTTCCAGTCAGGYTYTTCCATGATTCTGTGATYTGTGTGACATTGGACATGCCACTTGTTCTCTGTCTGCCTGCACTTGTCTCTTGGGAAATAGGCTTAAGCCTTTCTTTTTACAGGTTTTTTGTTCATTTATTTTTTCCCTCCACCTTTCTGGTGGTAAGCTCAGAAGGCTCCAGGTTATGAAGTTGTCACTGTACCACAGAATTAAATGGCATTTTTGTCCCTGGACTTTTAAATCACCTGCAATTAGGGCACTCACATGCCTGTTTTAGCAATATAGAATAGGGCTAATTCACATGGTGCTTTAATAGAAATCATTTTTTAAAAGGTCCAAAACCATGGTATTCATATTTAGCCCCTAGCATACACTAATTTGATCTGTCAAGCAGTGTTTGGAATTAGTGGAGCACAGAAATGCTGTTCATTGTCACAAGGCTTGTTTTGGCTTGGTCCTTAATTTTAAAAACTCCTTAATTTTCCATGTTGTGATGAAAAGACAAGTTTTAATTCTGTGGTCATTCTGCATCTAACACCAAAATATTTTACTCAGTGTCCATAAGTAAGKATTACTAAGTGATAAATATTTTACTGTCATTAGGAAGACATTCATCAGAGTAGATTTTAATGCTCTCATTTTCTTTCCCTGTAAAAGAGTTTATTATGCAGGTACAGACAAGTCTTTTGATAACAACAGTGGGAATGGTTCTGGTTTTACTCAAATTTTATTAGACTCTTTTTTAGAAATAATTCAGCAATAATCCCTCAGTAGCAAATAGTTGTGTAAGGGGRTGTGGTCTCCTGTGGGCTTATTATAGAGAGGGAGGTATTTCTTTCCCTGGCATTACCACATAGTTTAGTGCTGTTTCACTCCCAGAACACTGGAGAGTTTGTTTCTGATTTAAAGGTATTGGTGCATTTAAATTTAGTGAYTTGAATGGGTTTGCAAAGGTACTGCCTTGAATTTGAGGGGGTGCTTGGCTGCCTGTTGGCTGCTGCCACTGTTTAGTCTCTGTGCTTGGGGTTACCCATTCCCAGTGCTCAGAGGTGATAAATGCAAATATCAACATGTGATATTTTCCATTCCCTCTGCCAAGCTGTAAACAAAGCTCTCGGTTGGAAATMATCCCTTTTCAATAATAAAATATTTAAGAGCTACACAGTGCTTTTCATTTTCCAGGTGAAATCAAGCTGAATCCTGCCTGTTAGCWCAGTCCTGCTATGGGACACAGACCTTGTCCCAGAAGTTGTTTTCCTTCAGAGACATTCCTCCATGACAAGCAGAACTCCTCTTCCTCAAGCCAGACAGAGGACTGGAATGAAGAAGAGGGAATGATCTTGTGCTTTTGTTAATGTTTTTTTTTTCTGACATGCCAAAACATTACTATWTTGTATTAGAACAAAAGAAAGAATACTCCCAGCAAAATATTGAAATGAAATTTTTGCAGTCTTTCCCCACCCCAGAGCAGCTATTGCAGAAGCACAAAGAGAGTACAGAAGCCRTCCACTCCCAGTTAAAACCAGATTTTAACTCTGGGCACCAATGACTTGACTGAGAGCTGGAAAACACAGGCTTGATTGAGCTTTTGGCCTGGCTTGAACCTCATTCTCTAAAATCTTGGGTCTGTGTTTGTCAGTCTTGACAGTCTGTGTTTGTTGGGTGAGGGCTGGTTCTGGGAGGCATTTGTCTTTCTCTGGACATTTCTGTACTTAAATTCTCTCAGTGTTTCCACGTGGGAAGTGGTTACCTCCACACTTTTTGGCTGATTCCACATGGGGAACAGGATTATTTTATACTCACCTAGAAGAGATTTAAAAGAGGAAAAAAAAGTAAAGTATTTGTCTCGGAGACAGGCAGCCCAAGGTGGATGTGACTGATGCAAAAATTGTGCTGGGAAGTAGAAAATTGTCCCTGGTAGTCAGAGCCAGTCCTGCACGTTCCTGCAGCTTGCCTTGAGCTTGCCCCATTCAGAGGGACACCTAACGGGGAGATTTTGGTCAGGAACCCAGATTTTCCTGGAAGTCCTGGATAACTGCATCAGATCTGTACTAACCCAAATTTTCTGCCGTGCCTGTTGATGAGTGCTATTGGCTGTTTCTGTCTCAGACATGGGGTAGCACAGAATATTTTTATTATCACAGCATTATCTGAACAGAAAACAGAAAAAACAGTAGGGATTAAAAAATATAACCTTTTGAATTTGAAACTGTATTTCTTATTTGATCATCTTTTCTCCGGGAGTAACAAAGCTTATTGCATAACAGTTTGGTTCTGTTTCCAAAGTGGTTTTAGTTATGTCATATATAGAACTTTCATTCTGGAGTTGGGAATAGTAATTCAGGAGTAAGTGCCTCTCCCCTTCAGTTATTTACTCTGTTTTAAGCCCCAGTCTGCAGGACCACATCTGCATGCCTATTTAAAACATCATTTCCTTTGCACAGAAGCACTACTATGGCTAAAATTTAATTCTGATATTTAACTGAATGAAATTGCTTGCAGATGACTGTTTGAAAGAGAAACAAACCACATCCTTGTGTGCTGCTGCACTTTGGAGGATTTGTGAAATATTATACGAACGCAAGGAATGTGCCCTCCCCTGACTGAATTCTTGGATATTACTCATTCAAATACCAGCGCATTTTGCTTCAAAAATCATGGCTTGTTATTGTTGCCTGACAAATAGCAGCCAGCAGAAATTGCAGGGAGCAGATTCAGCCAGCAGCAGGACTGTCTTTTGTTCCTGCTGAACCTACCACAGCGTCTCCTCTGACACTGTTTCAGGGACAGATAAACATTGCCATGSAGTGTTTCAGAAATAATTGCAATAAAGATTCAGATTTCTTTTTAAATATYTTATGCTTTAGGTGACTTAAAACATCTAAAAAGTTGGACATAAATTAAAAAGTTGGACTTAAGTAGGAGCGTCAGAATAAGCTGTGCTGGTGCAGCCTGGCCCACACATAAATCACATTATACCAGCATGAATGAGAACAGTTTCCTTTCAGATGGGTGCAGAAGGGGAGTTGGCATGAAGGGGAGCTGTTCCAAGTCACTTGGCAAGCCTTTCCTGACAAGAGTGCTTTAATTCACAAAGCAGCCTTGTTTTTACATCTTCATTGGTGGCTGGCAGGGGTTTGGGTTTGCCTGCCCGTAGCTCAGGTGATGTGAGCTGCCTGTGCCCACAGCTGCCCTGCTGTGCAGCTCTGTGCTCAGAGCTCMTCTGCCAACATTACCTTAAAAACCTTAAAAAGCAGCAGCTCCATGAGCTGCTCTGTGGATAATTTGTGTTCCTGTGCTTGCGCTCGCTGCTGGCAGTGGGAGGGGTGCAGAGATGTCAGAAGGGATGAGGGCTGGGCTGCTGCAGGGTGCTGTGAGCCTCACACAGGGCTGGCGGGGGAAGATGTCTCTCTCTGGAGCTGAGCTGGTTTTGCAGGGCCAGCAGGAGGGTGCACCAGCTGGGCAGGTACATGCCAGGGGTGCTGCTCTGTGTGCCTGCAGCCAGGAAGGTGCAGGGGATGTGCACCAGCACCTGCCTCATTCCAGGAGGTGCACTTTTCCTTCTCCACACCTCCATGACACAGTGTGTTGGATTTGCTGCAGACAAGGGAAGAAATCCAGAACAGATGGGTCKTATGGTTACCCCAGTGCTCTGGTTTAACCCTTTTGTAGCTGAACTCCATCCCCTTTAGAGCCAACCAGAGCTGGCACTGCAAGGAAGCTGTGCTATTTTCAGCTCCAGGGGTATCTTAAGGACCCTCTCGTATTAAAATCAGAGACTCTCAAGGAAAGGTTTTTTTTTTTTCTGGTGATATTTATTATGTAGGAGCTCTGTATTCTGACCACAGAATCKCAGAATATGCTGAGTTGAGAGGGACCCATCAGGATCATCCASTCCCACTCCTGGCCCTGCKKAGACACCCCAYCAATCCCAGCCTGGGCATCCCTGGAGCTCCTGGAGRTCTGGCAGCCTCGGGGCRGTGCCCATTCCCTGGGCAGCCTGGGCAGTGCCAGCACCCTCTGGGGGAAGAACCTTTCCTGAAATCCAACCTGAGCCTGCCCTGGCACAGCRCCAGCCCTTCCCTGGCCCRATCRCTGGCCATGAGAGTGAGGAGCTCTGTACCTGCCCTGTGCTGCCCCTCCTGYGGATGMTGAAGACCACAATGAGGTCTGACCTCAGTCTCCTCCAGCTGAACATCCCAGTGCCCTCAGCTGCTCCTCACACAGCTTCCCTTCCAGACCCTTCCCCATCCTCGTGCCCTCCTGTGGGTGCTCCCTGATGGTTTCATGTCCTTTTCACTCTGTGGTGCCCAACCTGCCCCAGCTCTGGAGCTGAGGCTGCCCCAGCCCAGAGCAGAGCAGGACAATCCCCCATGGCCTGTCTGGCCCTGCTGGGGCTGGAGCCCCAGGACAGGGATGGCCCTGCTGGCCCCAGGGCACTGCTGGGGCTGGAGCCCCAGGACAGGGATGGCCCTGCTGGCCCAGGGCACTGCTGGCTCAGATCCCTCTGGCCATCAAATCAGCCTGGAACCAAACTCAGTCATACTTTCCATCTGGAAGTGCTGATGGTTTGGGTTGAYCCCCTGTGACTCTCTTTGGGTAGAGATTGATGTTGTGGTGCTAACCTGCCTTATGTTCTTATCATGTTTGCAAGCTTTGTGCAGGCTAGGCTTTAAGGCTGATCTCTCCTTTGCCTTTAATCTTTTTGTATGGTTTCTCACTTCTTTTTCTGTCTCTTATACACATCTAGATGTGTATAAGAGACAGAGGCTAGGCTTTAAGGCTGATCTCTCCTTTGCCTTTAATCTTTTTGTATGGTTTCTCACTTCTTTTTCATTCTATTTATAGTTTGGGACTTTTTTTTACACAACATGTCTGAGTTTTCTGAGCCGTTTCAGTGGTTCTTGTTCCAGCCTCCCTCCCCCACTTGATGCTGTTGCTCTTGCTCTTTTGTTTTTCTCTATTCCCTTGGTGGATTTCTCTTCTCTGCTGCTTACTTTGTTTCCTTGTCATCTTTTGTTCCTCATTCTGCTTTTTCTTCCTCAGGGTGTTCCTCACATCCAGGTTCTYTCCCTGGTCCCCTTCTCTCCCCTCACTTTTTAGTCTCCTCTGCTACTCTCTAGACATATYAAGAAAGTGGAAGTATCTGATATCAGTCCCTTTTTACTCTCTYACTCCATTTTCCTTCTGTTTTCTTCTGTCCCTGTTGAAGAGAAGAAATCTCTTCCTCTTTTCATAGTGCAAGATCCATTCAGTTTGTTCCAATTTTATGGCCCTTTACCAGTGAGGCTGGCAGGGAGSTGCCAGAGATGTGGGCAGGGAGGGCAGACAGGGTGTTGAGGTGTGTCCTCCCCCCTTCCAAAGCCAGCTTTCTCACCCTGGGTGCTGTGTGTGACTCCAGACCAAACTCCTGGTTGTGAGGGAAGAAGGTGTTGGTGTTCCTGCAGTGAGCCAGGAGAGTGTCCAGCTGGGGCTGGGCTTCACTATTTCTTGGTTCTTGCTTTTCCAGTCTGTTTCCCTTCAAATAACAGCAGTAATAGAGCTCGTGGTACAGCACAGAGCTCTCACCAAGTTTGGGGCTTGTCTCCATGTTTGACTCACTGAGCTGCTGGTGACCCCACAGCTGTCACTAATTCTGACCTCAAGGGCAGATGTGTCAGAGGGCACTCCAAGGGAAGCTGCCATAGATTTAAAAAACAGTTATGTATATGAATTACCACTCATCTGTAYATGAGTTCATTAATTAAGCAAAACAGTCTTTAATACTTTGCTCTAATAATTAATAATGTTKAATCTGCCATTGGTAATCTACTACTGTAMCTYGGCACAGAAAAATTCAATTGTTCAACACCAACCCATGAGCTTTTTATCTGTTTGCAGGCTTTTTTATTTTTTCCTTTTTCAATAATCCTTTATCAGCCTGCACTGAGGTGGAGCACAGGAGCACGAAGGCCTTTCTCAAGATGCTTACTTAACCTTTAGAAACCCAGTGACATTTACAGGAGGTGCCTCTCCCCAACCTGCACAGCACTGCTGCTGCTGCTGCTGCTGCTGCTGAGCGGTGCCTCCGTGCAGAGCAGCTGCTCATGATGCCTCAGGTTCAGCTTTTGTGTTTTTCACATTCTGTGCTGCTTTAGTGTGTGGGTCTGGGCTTCACATGAGGGGATGGTGAGCTCTGCACAGAACAGGGAGACAAAACAATTCCTTCTCTAGCTGGGGACCAAGGACAAATGATCCAAATCTCAGGCCCAAGAGCACAAACAACGTGGGCTGAAGGAGAAAAACAAGGAGGATGGGATTTCATAACCTAAAGCTGTAATTGGACAATTAACTCCAATATGCAAATGGAGCAGAACTGATAAAAGTGAGAGACCCCGTGACTTGTGCATTTTGTGACCATTTTGGGTTCACCTGGGGTGCAGCCCTGGCTGGGCTCTTGTGCTGCCCAAGGTTGTCACAGACAGATTTTATGAAAATCCTTTCGCTAGGATTTTTCTGCTGAGAAGCTGAGAGGCCTCAGAAATGAAATGTAAATGATAAGTATCTGATGGCTGTGGGATGTGGTCTGGAGATGGTTTACCAACAGGTGCGTCTTTGATTGGTCTCATGTGAATTGTTTCTACTTGATGACCAATCTCAGGTCCAGCTGTGTCAGGACTCTGGTCAGTTACAAGATTTTATATTCATTCTTTCCTTTCTTTGCTAGCCTTCTGATGAAATCCTTTTTCTCTTTCTTTAGTGTAATTTTAGCATATCGCTTTCTTTTAATATAATATATATCATAAAATAATAAATCAGCCTTCTGAAACATGGAGTCAAGATTCTCATCTCTTCCCTCATCCTGGGCACCTGCAAACAGCATCACACAAGGTGGATCCATTGAGMCCTCCTAATAAATCCCTATGTCACCATTGAGTCAGGAATGGATAAGTGACACAGKCTCTAGGTCAGGCTAAGAGTCTAGAAGCCTCTTTAATGGAACRCCTTCTTTTATACACTGTTCTGATACAGGGGGACCTGATTGGTCATTTAATCAARARATTTCACWTGACTGGCTAATGTCATGGTTTGKTGCTGGCACAATGCCAGTGCCCCCATGAAAATATATTCTCCCTAGTGTCTGCTGTGAGATGTGACCAGAAATASAGCAAAGCAGGRTCCAGCTTAGGAATAAAGGAAAGAACTTTATTAACTTACAATATGAAAAAAAGAACACACAGAAGTCAGAATGAAGACACCCTTTGGTAAAATGTATGAGAAAAACAGCTTGTTCAAAACACCACCTCCAGATAGTTTCCATTTGTTTACCATTCTTTCTCTCTGCCTCCCTAYAATTCCCAGACCAATTCATGGGAAAGCTCATCTAGCTTTCTCTCTCTCTGGCCAGACTGTCATAACCTGCTTTATTCTTTAACTCCATCTAGTCTCTGTTCTAGGTCAGCCTTCACAAGGCATCACTCAGTGAACCCTCAGCACCCCATCCCAGGTATTTTGGCCAAGGGGCTGACATCCTTGCACTGCACAGGTCCATCTCCAGGGATCTCTGCTCTTCTTGGCCCACTGGAAAGTTGGGCTGTTGTGGTTCCTTGTCCAAAAAGTGGTTTTTCCAGTTTAAGGTGCAAGTTTGTGCTTCTGGTGCTGAYCTTATCAGCTGATGGTTGAAATGGGGGTCACTAAACATCACAAAGGCACAAGGAGTGTGTGTATGTCACTATACATCATTTCTAGCCTGTGATCTCTGAAATCAGACACAGCATGTGAAGCTGGATGGTGCCTTCTAATAATGTACCAGAGACAGCAAGTTAAATACACTTTCTATAGTAAATACAGTATAATATTATATTCTATAGTAAATATAGTAAAGTTAAATACACTTTTCACAGTAAATTAATCAGTGTTAAAAACCCCCKTTATTAGTAGTTTACACASAGSTCCATYTTGTGAAATGATTACTCTGACAAGGCCCCTTTTTGGAACATTCACTAGGCAATGTTGTGGCTCTGGTCTCTTTTRCAGTGATTTGTATGAAAATACATATTTCATTTCAAAACCTTTTTCAGGTTTTGCCTGGCAGGAATCATGGTATGAATGAGTACAGACTTATGGCTTATGTGTTTTCTGTGTGTATATATATATCTATATATATCTATATATATCTATATATATATAGATATAGATATAGATATAGATATAGATATAGATATGTGTGTATAAAACATAATATATAACATATATATATAATATAAAAATAAATAAAATATAATATAATTTATATAATATATAAGATATATATTATATAAACACAATATATATAACATATATATATACATATAATATTATCTATATATAATATTATATCTATTTCTTTTTGAAATAATGCATTTTCAATGCTGTCTCTCATGCACAGCCCCTCTAAGGACTAAACAGACCAGGATGACTCAGTGGGGAAGAGAAAGGAAAGACCCAGTTGTAAATAAGGTTTTATATGTAGCTCTTCTGAAATTACAGCCAAGGCTTAAATGCTTGYTGGTTCACATAGTTATCAGATGGCATYCAAAAATGTAGTGCTTTGTTTTGGAGGGACTCTTTAAAACTCTCTTTTATACATCTCTAGTTACCATATACTTAAAATCTAATAATAAGTGATGGTGTTTTAAAGTACTGCACATTTTATGGGGTTGAATGCAGGAAAGAAAGGAAATCTAGTAAGTCTGTCTGTGAGGAATAGCAAACTGAATTTGGAAGCTGAAAATCTGCTCATATATTGAGTTAGAAAGTGAGTCCTTACATGATGTTCATASCAAGGCAGTGATATGTTTTGCCATACCTGCAAATAGTTTGTCAAGTAAGAATTGGCAGATGCCAGAGCTTAAAAATGCCATTTTTTTCCCTGTAGAATTAGCTAGAAGCATAGTGGGAAGGGTGTTAACTGGGTACTCCCCTTTCATTAGGTCTGTGGTCCCACAGATCCCTCTAGCATCCCACGAAAGGGATGATAAAGTTTTGTGCCACCACAAGGAGTGAATCCTTTTCTGCTGGGACGACTCTTCAGCCTGAGGTGAAGGGAGAGTGTTGGTCACAGCAGTTTCATGGCTGGTKAAATCTAAAAGCAGAGGCTTCACAGAGCAAGGATGTGTGAGTGCTTCCAGCTGGGATTCACTGAGGAGGAAAGCACTTAATGACCCACTTCTGGGAAAAGGAAGAAAAAGCCCTGGCTTGTCCGGGCTAACAGGATCGGGTCTCAACTGCTTCATGGAGATGGAAGGAAAGCTGTCCWGGTTCAGGGCAAATTTAGGGGYAAACCTCTGAAAGGGTTCTACTCCAAGGAGTTTGCTCCTGTTCTGCAGGGGCTGTGAGACAGCCCTGCCTGGCTCTGAGCCTGTGGAGCTCTGGGAYATGTCTTTCCTGCTTCTCAATCCACGTGGAACCTTGCCTCTGCCTGAAATTTGTGTCASAGGTAGAGGTTTGTAATTTGTGTAAGCAAGTAGAGGTTTGTATTTCCTCCAGAAAGGTGCTAAGCCATTTTCAGCCTCCTGCAGTAACTTACAGTTCCTCTGTGTTCATCACATATTTTTCTTCATGTTTTTTCTTTCTCCAGTCATTTTATTTTCTCCTCATCCTCCATTCCTTGTGGATCTGTAACCTGTCCTTGCTTTCACCTTCCCTTTTCCTTCAGTGAGGACTTTGAGGTGCACACTTGACACCCAGCTCATCCTCCTTGTTCTCAGTGTGCCTGTTCTTCTGTGTGCTGGTGTTTGTGCTGGATTTTTGCCTGGTTTACTTGAGATGGTCCTTACAAATGAACAAAAGGAAGCAGAAGCCCCCTCTGTTTTGGGCTAACTCCTTAGTCTTGATTGTCAGTGTGTCAGTGTCCATTYAAGCCTACAGTGGTCCTCAGTGAGGAGTCACATGAGTAATAAATTTGATTTTGTGGGTTTTTCTGTCTCTTACTGGCTTCTGTGCCCTCTGCCTGACTGCTGCCTTTGACAGGTKTGTTAAATGCTGGTTTTTCACTGGTATTTACCTCAGCAGGGTGCTGATGGCCTCAGAGCAGCAGTGCTGGATCAGGACCTCACAGTGGCTCATGGATTCCACAGCAGAGGCAGAGCTCTTGCATTTAAAAACAGGAGGTTTTTCTCTTRAAGGTTGCTGGTGGAGAGGAGCCATGAATTCAGGTTTGGCCAGGTTGGGAGGCAGCCCCAGGAGCACTCTGCATCACAGTGTTTGCTCACCTTGAATATGCTCTGCTGGGCAGTTCAGTCAGAGAAACCCACAGCTGAACCTTMGCCTGGTGTTTGCAAACAGCCCCTACAAACTGTAGTCCTCAGCTCTAGACAAGGCTGCCTCTTTTGGAATATTTTCTTTTTTCTTGTTTAAAGTGGCTGGGGAGAAATGAAATGTGAAGCAGTGCTGGTGATGGGGCTGCCCTGTGCTCASAGCCAGGAAGCTGCAGTTCCTGCCACTCTGACAGGGATGCTTTGCTCCATGAATATTGGCTCTCACTATTAAACATTAACAAACATCTCCTTGCCGTGGGTATGTGAAGGTGAACAGCAGCTGAGAGTCAATAAGACATTTCTCTTTCCATGACCTGCCATGGATTACCTGGTAAAACAGCTAATTCCTGCTTTGGGAAGCAGCTGGCAGGGATCACTGTGCAGGGGCAGCAGCAGCAGGGTGGATTTCTTGCCCTGTTTGCACAGCATCCTGTGCCTGGTGCCTTTTGGAGGCTCCTCAGCCCCACTGCTGTCCCTGGGTGTGTGAGAGTGTTCACAGGGGTCTGAGGATGAGGGAAGAGATGAGGATCTGACTCCATGGTTCAGAAGGCTGATTTATTATTTATGATAAATATTATATTAAAACTATACTAAAAGAATAGAAGAAAGGATTTCATCAGAAGGCTGGCTAAGAATAGAAAGAGAAGGAATGATAACAAAGGCTTGTGGCTTGGACAGAGAGTCTGAGCCAGCTGGGCTGTGATTGGCCATTAATTAGAAACAACCACATGAGCCAATCACAGATGCACCTGTTGCATTCCACAGCAGCAGATAACCATTGTTTACATTTTGTTCCTGAGGCCTCTCAGCTTCTCAGGAGGAAAAATCCTAAGGAAAGGATTTTCCATAAAATCTTATAACTGCACCTGGGCTTTGGGAGCGCCCTGTGCCCCGGGCTGTGTGCTCCCCCCAGCTCGGTTCTCAGCAGCTCTCCCTTCTGTCCCTGCCCTGGTTTGTGCTGTTTCCCTGCTCCTCTGCAGGCTCCTCCATGGCTCCCCAGACCCTCTGCTGCCCCAGGGCTTCCTTAGGCTGGGCTGGCTGTTTGCTCAAGGCTGTTTAAGGCTTCTCCTTAAGCTCCTGCTTGCCAGTGCTGCTGCTTAAGGCTTCCTAGAGCTTTGTAATCCCTTCCTTTCACCTCTCTTGGCCATTTTCAGCCTCCTGAAGTGACTAACAGTTCCTCTGTGTGCATCATGTATTTTTATTCATGTTTTTTTGTTTCTCCAGTCATTTTTATTTTCTGTTCATCCTCCATTCCCTGTGGATCTGTAACCTGTCCTTACTTTTACCTTCRCTCTTCCTTCAGTGAGGTGCACACTTGACACCCAGCTCATCCTCCTTGTTCTCAGTTTCCTGGCTCTTCTCTGAGCTCATGACTGAACGCCCCCCATATTGGGGTATGTTTTTCTGTGTTTTCTATYCAAGGACACCACACTTTTCCATTTTACCTCAGCTCCTGTGCCAGCACTGCAGGGTGGAGATGGCCCCATCAGTGCSTCCTGAGCTGATCACAGACAGCTTTGGGCTTCTCTTTGCACTGCTGCAGATTTCTGTGGAAGCTGGTCTCGTGTTCTGGTTTTTCTTAATTATCTTTATCATCAATTGAGTTTTTATACTGCCAAGTTTCCTAAACTGAGGGTACCCTTTGTGCTTAATGCCACTGAAACCAAAAAAGTAATTGCATTCCTTTGCCATCTATTCCAGGTTAATCCTCCAAAAGAAGTGATTCCCTCATCATCTGAGCCAGTGGTTTTAGTATAGACTGTGAACCCTCCAATCTTTAATTTTCTGCATGGAAGCAGAAGAGAGAGGGAAGAAAGAGGCTGTGCAGTTGATCTGCTTTGTAACAGATGTGCATTGAACCCATGGGCATGAGCACATGCGTGTTGAGAAATGAAGGAAAGCAGAGAACTATACTGCATTTAACTTTCTTTTGAACCAGCATGAAAATCCTTCCAGTTTTCAATGCTGGATTCCACTCTGACTGGCTGAGCAGAAGTTGGGGTTCTGGCTTGTCCTGGCTAACAGGGGCCTGCTCTCAGCTGCTTCATGGAGATGGTGGGAGGAAAGCTGCCCTGATTCCATGGRCAGGTCCAGTCACACACTCCAGTATTTGTGAGACCACTTTGGTCTTAATGAAAAGAGAGATTAGAAATGAACAGCAACACAGTGCTACACTGGAAAGTGCACATAATTCATGGGCAGGGGYAGTAGGATGGCTCTGCCTATCTTGCTCTTTTCATATCATTATGAAAACTGTAGAGAGGAGTTTAAAAAAAAAATGAGAAAGAGAGATGGGAAGCTTTCTGCAGACCAGCCATCCTCAGTGTCTTCTAGAAGCTGCAGTAGCCTGTCAGTGTTGTGTTGGTCCTGGGGCACAGCTCAAACATGTTGGAGGGGAGGAGGAAGCCCAAGCATCAGCTGGGCTGGGCCTCTGCTCACCATTTGTCTCCAGTGCTGGTTTACAGCTTTCCTTTTTAATTTTGCTGCTTTTTTTTTTTTTATTTCTGGTTAATCAGAGTCTCCCCTCTGGCTCTTGCAGTGGCACTGTGAGCCTGGAACTGGAGGAGCAGTGAAAACCTGGTGTGATGTAGGTAGGACATGTCCCTGCACCCCAGGGTCTGTGTGGGCAGAAATGTGCTGGGCAGAAATGTGCTTGTTAGAAAGGGGGGATGCCACATTTTCTCTCATATTGTTATTTTCTGAGCCTTACATCATTTTTGATATTGTCTTTTCTTGGAGAGTGTAGGTTCAGACTGTTCCAGTGGTAGAACTGCAGCAGTTCCAGCTGCTCTCACCTGAATTCCAGCTGTGCCCCCTGGAAAATGTCAGCCACTGATCCCAGCCAGAACCCTGCAGCACCTTTGTCATTCCTTGGAAAAACTGTGCACAGCTAAAAAAGAAAGCAAGAAGTGTCACTTGAAACAAAAGCCCTACTTAAAGCACTGCAAAGTGTAATGTACTAACAGGTTTTCCCAAATCTTCAACAAAAGGTTATTTAAGAAGAGTTCACTGCTGCTGCCAGGGGACATGTAGGCCAGTGTCTCTGTTTTGATAAACCTTTAGCTGCATTTGTCTGCTTAATAGCTGTTGATGACAAGGTCATGTTCACACCTTTGAATTTCTGGCCCCTTGTGGCCACTAGAGACAACTCTGCCACCTTTCATGGTTCATTTTGCTCCTAAAACTCACTTCTCTCTGTTGTGCAAWGAGAGCTGACATGGCTGAATACAAACTAAGCTCTCACATGTGTCCATCCAGTCATTCCCTTCTCCTCTCTCTGTGGTGACTTTGCTCAATTTGTTGGCTGTTTTGAGCACTAAATACAGTTGTTTCAGCCTGTCCTACACAATAATAACTAATATCTGAATGATTTTCAGGCTCAGTCATCCAAGGTATTTGGATTTCTTAACTGGGACTTGGACTCTTGGCTTTTCAAGAAAAGACAATCCTCATGCAAGTGAACAACTCAGATATTTTGCATGATTTTGGCAATAATAGTTTGCTTGCCTTGCTCCCTTCTTGCTTTTCCCTTGTGATCCAAGACTGCAAGCAGGCATTGGTCAATCCTAAAATGTCAGTGCTTGAGCTGGAATCCAGCTGCAGACATRGAGGCACTGCTCTTAGTCCTCACTGGGAATTGACAAGTTCAGGGTTAAGAAAAACAGGGTTCATTTTTCCTCAGCTCTGGCCTTTAACCCATTTTCTGCTTTGGAATATGTTTGCCTTAACACCTCTGTAGGATGGAAACAAGTACCAGAGGGGGAAGCAGATGCAGTGTGAGATTGCACTGGCTGGTCATTGCTGCCTGCTCTGTGTCCTGTATGTGCACTGCTCCCTCAGCCAAGGGCTGCAGTGCTGGACTGTTCATCCAGCCCCAAAACTGACCTGTGTGGGACAGCTGGGCACCAGCCAGAGTGACTGAATTAGGAGTGTGCAAAAATCAAAGGGACTTGTCTGTGTGTTTCATTCTTTTTTACTCTAAGCGGTGTAGTTTCCATAAAAGCAAGGGTGCTTTACCTGCCCCTAAGCCACAGAAGCCTTGCTTTGATCATGTGTGCATCTGATTGAAAGACTGGAACTGAGAGCTCTTCTCTCAGTCCCACATGGGCCATGTAAACAAGTTGGTTTATAGTTGATTTGCTGTCTTCTATGGTAAGCTAATTCTGTGAAATGTGTAGTGCAGTCCCATGCATGGAGAGGAAATGATGAGGATGGATAAAGCAAATGATCCTAAGCAAGCTTTGATTAGGCTGGAGTGGAGGGTGTGTGGCAGCTTTGGTTGCTATTACTTGCAGGTTGGCTAGTCCTTCTGGCCTGGTATTTTGTATCAGAGAGGTCAGTTAGGTGGGGGGCAATGTTTTTGTCCTCCATTGAGGAAGTTGGTTCTGCTTAGGCGGTGGATTAAAGGGTTAAAGTATCTTAGGGATGTGGAGAAGTTTGAGAGAGGAGTTTGCTTTGTGAGGATGAGTGAATTCTCTGTGTGTTTCATTCTTTTTTACTCTAAGTGTGTAGTTTCCATAAGAGCAAGGGTGCTTTACCTGCCCCTGAGCCACAGAAGCCTTGCTTTGATCATGTGTGCATCTGATTGAAAGACTGGAACTGAGAGCTCTCTCTCAATCCCACATGGGCCATGTAAACAAGTTGGTTTGTAGTTGATTTATTTCTATGGTAAGCTAATTCTGTGAAATGTGTAGTGCAGTCCCATGCATGGAGAGGAAATGGATTTTTTTTGCTGACTGTGTAATAATCTTCTTAGTTGTTTGTTCTTCACAGATGTTACTCACCACTTGGGAGCACACTGAATTGGAGAAATCAAGTGGCTTGTCATAGCAGTGGATGTTGGRATTAGGCATGTTTCCTGTGAGCCTTGTAAGGTGTCTGCAATGCATTCAGCAGGTGTTAGGACCTTGAAAATGTTGTGTTTGTCTTGGTGGGTTCCAGCCAGCAGTTGTGTCAGGAATCTCTGCTTGTTGTGCAGTGATGAATCCCTYGCATGGAGCTCTGCAGTGTTATCACATTCTTTCTATAGCAGGGGACAGGTAAAAGTCTGTTAAAACTGGTTTTTGCTTTCTTTTGGGAGCCTGTCAGTGCTGAGCTGAACTCAGTGACKCTGTGATGATGAATGTGACAAAAGATGACCATAGGTACTGGTCCATAGAGGAATAAGCACTGCAGAGGGCAGGAGAGGACAGGCCTGTACAGGTGACAGCAAACATGGTTTGGTGCCAGCCCCCAGCAGCCAGAAGAGCCCAGGTTTTGTGGTGGCACCAGSTGGTGAGGCTGGCACAGCTCGTGCTGCAGGTGTGTGCCTGGGCAGTGCCACTGCCACAGGGCACAGTCTGGGCCAGCCTTGGCTTCATCATCCATCTGCCCTGCACTGCAGAGCTGGGAGATCTGGGATCACCTTGAATTCTAACCTTCAATTCCAGCAGGTTACACTCTGTGGGCATTTTCTGTTTCTTCTGTGCAGGCAAAGCCAGTGGTTTCCAGCTCAGGAGGAGTTCTGCTCCCTACACATTGCTCTGCCTGTTTTCTTATCTGATGTGGGGAAAAATCCCAGCTCAGCCATAGGTGAGCTAGCTTGTACCAGGAATGAACCCCCAGAAGATAAATCAGCATTTCCAATTGAACTTTTCAGACTTTGTATTGATGGAATGTGCTCCTCAGGTAGGGAAAATCTCAACAAYCTCTGGCTGAGGATCAGTCCAGGTTGCTTGATGGCAGCTCAGGCTGCTCCTGGGTACAAGAAAGGTTTAATTGGTGCCAGGAGCTGTTCAGCAATTAATTCTCCACCCTTCTGCAAAGCTAAATATTTTGGCAAGGGGACTGATCCTTACCTGGAAGGAGATCATCATTCTGTTATCACCACAAATATCTTCAGACTTCTACAGCGAGTTTGTTGAGATGCAGTGCTTTGGAGAACAATTCTGTGGCAATTAAAATAGATAAGTATATTAAGATTGACTTTAAGTATGAGAGTTGGAATCCRTCCATGAGAAGAAACCCACAGTGTGTTGATTTTCAAGCAGACCATTAGGCTAAAAGTGCTTTCCTGCCCTGGGAGGGGAAAGAAAAGCTCAGTAAGMGAAGATCAGGAGGGACACTTTGTACAGCACTTGGGAGGTGGAGATCACAGCCTTTATCGGTCTTGAACTTATCTTTGACCTTCATTGCTCAGCGCTGTTTTTCTTGATTTTCCTCCTGTCTGTCAGATGTCTGCAAGTGGGTGTGKAATGCAGTGAGTGATCTGCAGGCTGTATCGAACCCATGCTGGGGAGCAGGGCTGGGAAGAGAGCAAAGCCAGTGCCAAATGCTCTGAGAGCAGAGGKCAGGGCTCGGGAGCACTCTGGCTCTGGAAAATCTCCAAGGCTGATCACATTTGCCGGCTCTTTCTTTCCTTAATGGGAGTCYAAGCTGAGACATTGGTACAAGTGTATTGGTGCTTGGGAGGCTAAACAAGGAGAAACATAAATAAAAACTCAATAATCCATCACTGGAGGGAACTAAGGAGCTTATCTGATTGGTTACAGCATGGCAAACACATCAGAAAAACACATAAATCCAGAAGACTGTGGGGCTTTGGGTTTGATTTTTTTTTTCCTTAATCCAGTTTGAATCTTTTTAAACACTTAAAGGGCAGATAAAATGAGCAACCAGCATTTGAAATGAAGGAAGAACTGATATGCTTGAAAGGAAAATGTCAATGCCACAAAAAACCATAGCCCTGTAGATTGCCCTGTAGAAGAGAGGCAATTTGTGACCTCAGATGCCAGCACAGAGCTGTTGAGCACAGGGACTTCATAAAACCCTGACTGTTACCAGTGTGTTAAACTGGCCAGAATGGTCTCTAGTGAAACTGAATTTTTCATGTTTTCCTGCAAATACAAAACTCAGTTTGGGCTTGTCTATCCACAAATGGCTTATCAGAGGTGAGTCCTTAGGTGCATCTCATTAAAACTTGTTTTTCTAACACCAGAATTCCATTCCTCCATTAGCTGGTTTCCACACAGCCTGTAGAGAGGGGCAATCAATGATCTTGGAGTTTGTCACTGATAGGAATGATTCCTTTGCCTCTCTGCCAATGACTCCTGTCCCTCCCTGTCTGTTTGGTGCTGTGAACATTCAGGAACAAGCTGAGCATGGGGCAGAGCAGCTGATAAAGAGAAGAAAGGGAGGGAAGCACTTTGACAGAAAGCCTTATCCTCTTCCCCGAGCTGCCTTTCATTGACATTTGTGTGTTTGGGCTTTATCATTCTGCTTATCACCCTTCCAGTGAGAGGCTTGGGAYGTACCAGAGATGCTTTCCAGGGCAGGGTTACCTGCTGGGGGTTAMTCTCTGTGCTGTTCAGGACATGGCTGGCTTTTGAAAGGAAAAGGAACTGGAGGAAATGTCTTTCTCTGTTCTCCCAGGATGCAGGGTCTCTGCCCATCACATTTGACTGATCCTTAGCCCTCTTTATTTGGCATCTGGGAAAACTCAGCAGGCCTGGAGCTGSCCCAGCCTCACCAGGCTGTGTGTGCCCAAAGCTCCTCTCTTCTTCCCCACTTACCAGTGGGTCTCATAAAAGCTGTTACTTCTTCCTGAAATCTTTTCCTATCTCTTCAYCTTCTTGTGGCTAAAAACATTCCTGCTGAAATAGCAAATGCTGTAATTTTATATGTAGTTGTATTTAAAAAAGGGGGAGAAATTATCTTGTGTTTGGTGTATTTTTCAGTGGGCTAAGCAATCATTTATTGTATTTCAGCCTTCTAAGATCAGCAATTGCACCTATTCCCATCTTGTGGTGCAACTTCTGTGAGGTTTGGGATCTGCAGTTCTCACACAGAACCCTAGGTGTGAAAATGAGCCAAATCCCAGCCCATGGTCCCTGCACAGGGTGGGTCACAGCAGAGGGACACTGCAGGGACACAGCAAATCCTGCTCTGGTTGTCTTTGGAAGTTCATGTYTTGCTCTAATAACTCTGCACACCGACTCTGATCTGCTTTAATTCTGTAGCTCAAGTGAAGGTTCAGACTTCATTTCAAATCTGTTGTTATTTTTGCACGTCCTCTTTTTCTCAAGTGGTTTATTTTGTCTAAATGCAGCAATTAAAAAGAAATTATTACTCTGTGAGAGAATTTGTGTCAAGAAGAGGAAAGATGRTTACAACGGCAAACCCTGACTGTCCTTATTTGTTTTGGCAGATAAACAGGAAAGCAGTTTCCAAAGCAAATCCACAGGAGGTCCCTTTGGGATACTTGTCTCACTGGGTGGACACTTCTCTTCTTCCCCACCCTGAGCAGATCACAGCATGGATTCTTTTTGCATTTGGGGTGTCATTCAGACTTGATTCACACATGAGCTGTCTTTCAMTCCCCTCACACCTGCCCCCTCCTTTTTGGACAGCTTTTTGAGGTGTTGCTGATGATCTTCCCAGGTTCCTCTGCCGCTTCTTACTCCATTGCTTTGGGGGATGGTTGGGGCAGAGCTGCTGAGTCCCTGTGGCTCTGTGACCCAGGAGAATGCCCAGGTACAGCCTGGCACGATGGCAGAGCAGCTTTGTGGTGAAGGGGTGTGGGGGTACCAGCTGTGGTTTCTCTGGGTCTGGACTGAAGGCACTCCAGACAGTAATTCATGTTCAGACTCAAGTGTTTATTATTTCTTATCAGTAAAACAGTCTCACTGCTGTGAGTTCATCAGTTTTTCATTAGAAGGCACAAAATGGCCAACAGTATCTTGGTACAAGGGCTTTTAAGACTGAACTATCCAATTAAGAACTGACACCTGGATTATTTTCCCGTTTAACCCAATAACTGATCCCAAAGAGCCCCCAGTGCAGACTTCTCTGCCCAATTACAAAATGCCACCCAAACCCATGAGGAAGAAGAAGGAAGCAGCAGCATGAAGAAGAAACCCAGGACAACACCCTGTGCCCTCCATCTTGCTTCCATCCACAACACACTAAAAATCCCAAAACCTCAATTTCTCACCAAGTGACACACCTACACTACTCTCTACAATCTATTTCACACTTTTGTGGGTTCCAGTCTATTCTGGAGTTTAGGAAAATTTCTCCATGGATGAGGGTCAAAGTCAGTGCTGCCCTGGGGGTCAGGGCACCCCAGATCAGACAGGGAAATATTCCCAGTGCCCTGGGTTTGCACAAAAGGAGATTCCTGCAGAGCTGTGCTCATCCATTCCCACCAAGGGATGAATATTTCCCTTCCCAGTGCTGTCTCAGGTGTCTCCTGGTGGCAGGGGCTGGCTGGACAGGTGACATCTCTGCCTGAGGACAGAGCTGCTGGGCTGCTGTGCCTCATCCTTCAGAGCCTGGGCACGTTCCCCAGTTTGACAGATCGTGTTTACTGCAGGAGAATGTTAKTTGCTGTGAGATTCCAATTGCCATGCCCTGGCTGTGTTCACAGGAAACATCCACAGCCAGACAGGTTTGTAGGTGGTTCAGAATCTTGGCAGAAGCTGCCTGGCCTTAAGAGTGCTTGTGGGATGGCACAAGCAAAGCACCACTGCTGTGGAAGCCACTGTGTCCTCTCTGAGCATTCTGGTTGTGTTTTATGTCACAACAGGACACSAAATGAACGACAATCACACACTGAGATGTCCAAGGCAAAAAAGGCATGGTTATTTCRYGACCTCYATATTTATAGAATTCRAAAAGTGACCATGGYTTGGAGGATGGAATTGCCACCTCTCCAACCACACTGGTCAAACCAACAGCCCATCAACTCTCTCCTCCTCCAGAAAGGAATGCAAAACAATKATTATTTACATGAAAAGTGCATGAGAAACRCCATTACAAAAATYTAAACATCAGAAYGRTTAGAAGAACTTRAGAAGAACAGGGTAACTGTCACCATCATATTTTCTGAAAAATCRCTTGCCCAGGATTGCTSTCCTGGGAAGCTGAGAAGCCTCAGAGAAAAAGGAAAACAATAATTATCTGYTTGCTTCTCCTGTGTTTTGCTGCTTTGGAATGTGGTTGGAGATTGTTTATCCAACATGTGAATTGTTTTGACTTAATTACCAATCATGGTCAGGCTGTGTCAGACTCTGAGGAGAGTCACAAGTTTTTAATTAGTATCTTCTGGCCTTTTGTCTGCATCTTTGCTCTATTCTTTAGTATAGTTTTATATATATATTTTAGTATAGTTTAGTTATTTATATAGTATAGTATATACATTTAGTATAGTTTTATATATATATTAGTATAGTTTATATTTTAGCATAGTTTTAAATATATATTTAATAGTAATATAATATAATATAATATAATATAATATAATATAATATAATATAATATAATATAATATAATATAATATAATGTAATGTAATGTAATATAATGTAATATATCAAATTAGCCTTCTAAGAACATGGAGTCAGATTCATCCTTTCCTCCCTACAACAAGGGACCCAGAAAATACCCCAGGCAACAGTTTTAAAAGCATTCTGCCTTTGTGCCCTTCTYTTGTTCTGTACCCCCTTAATGGCTGATGCTGGGATGCTGCTGGGTGCATTTCCTTCAACAAAATCATGCAGTCCCCTTGTAAAAGGGGAGATTTATGYTGTCTGTGTGTTCATCCCATTCCTGGAGACGGCTCCTCTAATGATAAAGGTGCATATATCTCAGTGTGATGTAAACAACTTGATGGATGGGTTGCAGTTTATGTGGAGAAAATATTGGAAGCTTTTTATGTATCTGTGAGGCTTCCTGGGAGGCTGCAAACAGGTGGCCTGGAAGCAGCAGACAGGTAGATCATCATTACAGGCAGGCAGGCTGTTTGCAGGTACCCACTGAGGCCAGCATTTCCATTCTGAAAATAATCAGCTGGTGAAGGCAAAAGGAAGGAGCTCAAGGCT
This sequence comes from Sporophila hypoxantha, assembly GCA_002167245.1. Lineage (NCBI taxonomy): Eukaryota > Metazoa > Chordata > Aves > Passeriformes > Thraupidae > Sporophila > Sporophila hypoxantha. The sequence continues at coordinate 1,653,328 of NDFG01000029.1, forward strand.
GCCAGAGCACTTACCTCTCCTTTCAAACAAGAGCAAGCAAAGATGGATTATATTACTATAATAACTGGCAGCCAGTCTGTGTAGTTAAGTGCTGCTTTAATCCTTGTTTAGGAAAAAATGCAYACTCAGGGATTGCAGTGTCCAGTCYTGGATGCAGGTTTAATTGTGGAYCAGCAGGAAAATATTAAAATCTTGCCATTTACTGTAGTGACAAAGGTACAGGATGTCCAGATTCTCAAAAGGGTATTCATCTTTCCATGCAGGCAGTCTGTGTGTGTGTAGGTCTGTCTGTGTTTTTGCACCTGCATCCCCAGTGTGAGCACAAGCACTAATTAGCTGTTCAAATGGAGTAATTTCACTTAAAAAATGAAGCCCAGTTTCAATTTTRATAAAAATGTCAACCAGAGCAATAAAATGTCTCCCTAATTTAGGAACACTAGAAGGCAAAATAAATTAAATATTGAAACAGATAGAAATCCTTATGTTGAAGTTGACGGGTTTAAAATTACGGCTAACATTAAATTGCCACAACTCTTCTTTTCCTCACTGATGGCACACAGGCCTGCCTGTGTGAAATGTGCTCCAGTGGAGGAGGTTTATGAACAGTGGGGATTCCTTGAGAAGCCTCATCCCTGTGTGCCAGCAGCTCCTGCCTCCCCACAGGGCYCCCAGCTCCTTCACGTGCTCAATCTGCACCCCTGGGATTGGAGGCTGGGCTTGCCTGGTTTGTGTTTCAAYGCTGGTTTTTTTAAGGATTATCCCTCAGGGCAAGTTCTGGCTCAGCCAGTTTGGTTTGGAGCCAAAGGACATCACTGCTGGACCTTGTGGTGTGGTGACAGCCCTTCTGCCTGGCTTCGAAAGCATCCAGAATTTACACAGGTCACCTTGAGATTGTGTGATAAAGCTGGGAAAATCCTTTCTCAGGGATGCTTTTCTGGAAGCTTGGCATTGTGAAAGTGTTCATGGTTACCTGGTCCTGCTCTGGAGGATATTCTGGATTTTTGTGCACAGGGAGTGTGAGATTCCAGGTGGATATTTTGGATATTTATACACAGGGAGTGTGAGATTCCAGGGGATATTTTGGATATTTATACACAGGGACTGTGAGATTCCAGGTGGATATTTTGGATATTTATACACAGGGAGTGTGAGATTCCAGNACAGGGAGTGTGAGATTCCAGGGGATATTTTGGATTTTGTGCACAGGGAGTGTGAGATTCCAGGTGGATATTTTGGATATTTATACACAGGGAGTCTGAGATTCCAGGTGGATATTTTGGATATTTATACACAGGGAGTCTGAGATTCCAGGTGGATATTTTGGATTTTTGTGCACAAAGAGTCTGAGATTCCAGGTGGGCTGAGGGAACCATGGGCAGCGTCTCTGCAGAGGAGGTGAGCCCTGCCTGATCCATGAGGGAGGTACAGAAAACCAAAGTAAGTGAGAATTTTTGCCCCATGGTGTATGAGCAGGATGAGAACAGTTTGCAGGGTTTCAGTCCTGCTGCTGGCCCAGGCCCCTGTAAGTCTTTGCTGTGGTTTCCTCTGTTGCAGYGAGTAATGAGATGAGCTTGTGTTAGATGAAATAAAAACTTCATGATTCAAAACCACACATTTCTATTTGCTGCATTCCTACCTGCTGTATCCTTATTTGTATCCTTATATTCTGGTGCTTCAGTGCAAAGGGGATTTTTCATCTGGCATGATGATGATTCTTCTTTTTTTTTGTGGTTTCTTTTTCCTTGGCTTTTTTTTTCTTCGCTCTTTTAATTATTTTTAAGATTTTATAATCTTAATTATTTTTAAGATTTTAATTAAGAAATTAAATTTCTTAATTTCTAATTAAGAAATTAGAAGTGCTTTCTAATCAGCTTTCTTTAGATAGGCTCACTTTGTAGTACCTAAGGATGGCGAAAACGTTTGACTTAATTATCAATAGATGATGTATCTTTGTTATGTCATTATTATTGAAGATCAAATAGAAATATCAGACTTCACCATATAATTAAAAATCACACCACACCACAGTTCTAAGTAGAGACCACCTAAGGTTGTGTGTGGAAACTTAATACCTTCAAATTTGGAATAGTTTTTTTTTCTTTAATGTTTGATTTGGCTTCTGATATATTATTAGTAGAAAAAACTATTTTAGACATAGTAAATGGACTAAAATTTTAAGTTTTGTTTCTTTACATTGTCAGTGAGAAAAGAAAAATTGTAAGGAAAAGAGAAAAAATCTAAAACTTTTGTTCTAATTCTTTTTACTCTTTCTTTTAGTTACTGTTAATAATTTTTTTTTATACCCTTTTAAAGTTTTGAGCCTCCATTGCCTTTCTCCTAATCCTACCTCACAGCAAGAAGTGAGTACATAGTGATTAACCAGCACTGAAACCCACCACACTCATTAATAATTAGCCAAAAAATTTCAAAACTATCAAAATCTTAAATTAGTGAACCAAAACCGCTACAATATTTTAAGTAAATACTGAAAAATACTAATAAAACACTTGTCAGAGGTGATTTGGGGTTCAGTTTTAGCAGATTCTGCCACGTCCTGGGGAGGGGAGAGTTCAGAGTTTGGTTAGACCATGAAGCTGTGGACTGTCCCCTAAAACTGCAAACAAAAAAGATAAATTAGGATTATACTGATGYGCTTGGCATGATTGGATGGCTCACATTACTTTATTTAAAGAATTTGGGCTTTTTGTTGAATTTTTGTGGTGAGTTTAAAGCTGTATTTTTCTTTAATYGATTTGCTAGAGGACCTAAGTTTTGGCTTGAAATGTTTAGTAGTGGATGAAGTTTTAGAGTTTTTACTCCTTGCTGCACTTCATTTAGTGTTTGMGGATTTGTCTTTAGTTGGAGTGGTTACAGTCACAGTTTGTTTTGTGATTTTGTATACTAAATATTTTTAGGGAGGAAGTGTTTGTATTTTTTTGCTGCTGCTCCTGTGGCTGTTTGCTGCGGGTTTGCAATCCAGGTCACATTCACCCAGCTCCTCAGACCTCGAGTCACCAGTCAATTTTTTTWKATTTTTCTCCTTTTAYGTTGGCCTGGAAGAAGCTGAGAYAAGAGGAGGAATCATGGCTGATTGGGTTTTTTTTGCCTGCAGGCAACTTTCAGATCGTTTTTGTGGGATCACAATAGACAAACCTTATTGAAAATCCAGGATGTTCTCTGCCCTGGCCCCTGGAGCTGTAACACTCTCACTAACAGGGCARTGATGTTCCTTCTGCCACCGTGGAGCTGTTAATTGAATGTTAATCACGTCACTCATGCCARGGTACCTTTTGAACCAGCAAAGGCATTTATTATATATCAGCATTGATGCTGATTTCCTCCCTGGGTCTCTGGCAGTGTGTAGTAGGAGCACTGATRTGGTGATTTAATTGGCATTGTTTTGGCTCTGAACTGACTGCATGTGCAGCACAGGCATTTGGGATCCCCATCTTAGGTTTGTACAGACTAAAATATTTGCTCTTATCTGCTGTTTCAGACTACTTATGAATGAACAACGAAGTGAGTTTTCTGATGTTCTACTACCAGGTCCTGTGTGTTTTTAGTTGAGAAAATTACTGTTCAGGAAAGTTGTATCATTGGGCATTAGGAGGACTGGATCATTAATATTTAACTGTGTTGAAAGTAGAAAGCACTGTAACAGTAAAAATAATTTGCACTTGCACAACACATTTCTCCTGAGGATCTCAAAGCACTTTACAAACCATTTAATTAAGTCTAACTAAATCCCTCTGAGGTTTATTATTAGTCCCATTTTACAGATGGTTAAGCAAGGGCATAAAGAAGTTAAATGGTTTGCCTAAATTAGTTAGTGGCAACAATAAGCACATACTTCAGGAGTCCTGGCCACATCCCTCCTCTTGGAGCAGAGAAGCGACCACAGGGTCCTGCAGCAGGAAGAGCAGCGCAGCTGAAACTGAGAGAAGGGGAAGGGTTTGTCTGAGACAGTTCCTGTAGTGCTGTCCCAGGYTGTCCTGGTGTCCTGGCTGTGCAGGACGAGCTGCAGGAGTGAGCTGGGGCTGAGTCCTGGCTCTCCARCACACCCCTCCCAGGGACCCCCACCTGTGGCATTCACATTCTCTGGAAAATCCCCTCACCCAGGGTTTTTCTCCTGGGAAGCTGAGAAGCCTCAGAGAAAAAGGAAAACAATTCTTATCTCATTTGCTTCTCCTGTGTTGTGCTCATGTGGAATGTGTTTGGAGATTGTTTACCCACAGGTGATTGTTCCATTGCATTCTGCTGTGAGTTGTTTTCACTCTTTGGCCAYTCAGGGCCAYGCTGTGTCAGGACTCTGGAGAGAGTCAMGAGTTTTCATTATTATCTTTTTAGCATCTAGTAAGTATCCTTTCTGTATTCTATAGTATAGTTTAGTTTAGTATTCTTTAATATAATATAGTGTAATAAAATAATAAATTAGCCTTCTGAGAACATGGAGTCAGATTCATCARTCCTTCCTTCATTGGYGCACCCTGRAAATACAARAAACACCCAGCATGTGCTGTCTCCTCTCTGTACCACACTGCAGCTCTGGCCAGCCAGGAAGGAAGGAAGGAAGGAAAGAAGTTCCTGCCTCTGGACTTAAAATCATCCATGCCTTCAGCAGCTGCTCCTGCTCAGCTGCCAGCAGGAGAGCTTGGTGGATCAGGACACAGAGAGGAGTGTGCAGCGAGGGAGGCTCGCGCTCCGAGAGCCGCTTAGGAGGGTGCTCGTGTACAAATGCATTAGATTARGGTTAAGCAGCTTATGGACATAAAAACACATTAGAACTTTACAGCACACTATAAATTACAGTTTTGCAGCATTCACAGCCACAATGTTAGGTAATTACATTCATTAATCTACTACTAAGAGCACATAAAGTTGCCTCCCAAATGGTACAGRGTGTGCTTGTGCTCAGCTGGGGATGCTCTGAGAAGGGCCTCCCTTCCCCCACAGCTTCCTCCACCACTGCTCTGCTTTGCTTCAGAATTTTCTGGGTTTATGATGGTTCTCAGCAAACCAGAATGTCAAGCACATTGCTGTAAATATTTAGGATRCACAGAGGAAGAATTTCTGATCATGTTGTCTCATAGAGCTCTAAGCTTTTCTCAGTGAGCTGTAAGCACTGTGGGGACTCAGTGCAGTCATTCAGTGAGGYAGAAGTTCCTGCTTGTTGTCCCCTGGGTGATCCATCTCTGCCACCTCATGTTTGGCAGTCCCTGTAATTTTTAGCCTCACTAGTTAATATTCTATTGAAACTTCCTTGCTGAAGGTTGGGCATCTTGTGCTTCATTTTCTTTTACACAGAAACATTCCCTTTAATTAGAGKAGATTCTCAGCTGGTGTAAATTTTGCTGTTTCCAGGTTGAAAGTCTGTCCCAGTGGCTATTTCCTTTTTTTTCTATCTTGCATTGTAGAGAAAGGCTTTCAAACCATTTCTTTGTGGTGCACCCGTGTTCTGTACAAGCAGAGTCTTCTGCTGATTCATTCTTGTTTAAATMTCTTGTTTTAAAGGACCCTTCATGGCCATTTCTCTCTCTTCTCTAATGGACCAAGTGTTATCTTTGATATCCCCTACCTAAGGACAGCAAGCTCTCCAATCCATTATTCAGCCACATTTGCACTGGGACTTTGCATGYGTTTTTAGTTTTGAAAGTGGAAGAGCAGAGTTGTGTATTCCCTTTTCTTAACTTCTTGCAGTGTGTGTTAGGAAACAGAGCACATAGAAATTCCCTGGAAAACTTCCTCCCATTTCAGTGGCTGCTGAGGAYAGTACACATATGAAAAGAACAGCTCAATTAGAAGGGTAAAAGTAACAGAAACAGTTTATCACCTTGAATTTTTAAGAAATCAAACTACTGAAATAGATTCAGTGTCTCAGTCCTGGAAAAAACAAAAATGAGTTCCAAAAATCAAAGTCCCTCTAAYAAACCTCACATTTCCTCAGGAAGGTATGAGTCCACTCAAACAGAACTTTAGCAAGCCAGAAAGCAAAATCTGTTATTTTTTGTTTGTGAAACTTTAATGAATCTGATTGTAAAAACTGAAGCTTGTACAAGTCAATAGGAGCAGCAGACTTACAGAAATGACCCATTACTTCTGTGTCAGTTCATTAATTGGGTTTTCAGTTGCTGATTTCCTTTCACATCAGGATCATCTTCCCATCCCTGTGAGGAAGAGCCCTGAGAGCTACCTGTGCCTGTGCAGCTGCTGCAGGAGCTGTGACAGCTGCTTAATCACAGCCAGCCTCACTGAGAGGCATTCATCTATTTGCTAAATAGACGGAGCTTCAATGACACTGAGTGCTCCAGTTTCTAGGGAATTTCTTTGTCATTACTGACAAATTTATTATCCTGACCATTAAATTAATAAAACACAGAGCACACAGCAAGTGCTTTTTGAGGGAGGTGATTTTTGGTGCCACAGGAGCCTCTCCAGCTCCCTGTGCTGAGCTGTCACCTCCCTGCTGCCCTGGGCCTCTGTGGCTGAGGGCCAGAGGAGGGGGAAAAGGCAAGGCCAGCATCTCTTAGCTGTGGGACTGGACAGCAGGAGCACATTTGGTGGGGATGAGCCTCCCATCAGGAACTCCCAGCTGTAGTTTAGTGAGGTCTCTCTGTAGTAGTTTGGGTTTGTTAATTTAAGATTTTTTTTAATTTTGAGATTTTTTTTAAACTAATGTGTTAATGAGTGTGATGAGTTTTAGTGTTGGTTAATTATTAATGTACTTACTTCTTGTTGAAATGTTTACCTTCTTGGAGAAAGCTAAGTAGATTTAAAAGTTTAAAAGAGTATAAAGAAAATCTTATTAATAGTAATGAAAAGAAAACAAAAAAGCAGTAAGAATTAAAATAAACTTTTCAGAACACTTTTTGTCTACACTGTGAGACTCTCACAGGCTGCCTCTGCCCAGGGCAGAAACAGGAGCCACTCTGGGCCCCTGTGCTGCCTTTGGTCACTGYTGGCTGATGGGGTCTCAGCACAGTGCTGTGTTCCATGAGCAAGAGCTGCAGGGATGGCCTTGTTTCCWAGAGAGCAGCAGRTCAGGGAAACAGCTGCCTGGAAAAATCCCATTTTTYACACTGTTTGCCTGTCACCTGCTTGGCTCCAGCCCCCCTTTCAGGTGGTACACTGAGATATGGAACTGTGTTCTTTTCAGTGGGTTTTACATCCCCCTTTCTGCACGCCAACATGAAGCCAGAAATGTTTGTTTTCAGGGGCAGGGCAGCAGGCTGCTGGCTGGAGAGGGGTTGGGATGCCAGGGGGCAGTGCCAGGGCAGGYGGATGCTGGCAGAGCTGGGTGTTTGATGTCACCTGCAGCTGCTGAGCTGGTCCTGGCCCTGCTGGTGGAGCTGCTGCTGGCTGGGTGGTGGCAGTGCTCCTGTGTCACTGCAGGGTGACCCCATCCAGGGAARAACATGCAGTGACTCCAGAAGGCTGAGCAATTGCTTTATTAAGCTATGTTATATTACACTAATACTATATATATCAAAGAGATACTAAAGAAAACCCCATGACTGCCTCCAGCAGTCAGGACACAGCTTTGACCCAACTGGCCAATCAATCCAAACAACCTTCACCAGAGTCCAATTAACAAATCACTCTCACAAACAATCTCCATAACACATTCCACATGTGCCAAACAACAGGAGCAGTGAAAAGAGGTAGGAATTGTTTTCTCTTCTTCTTTCTCTGAGCTTTCTCACTGCCTTCTCCAGGAGAAGTCCTGGGAGAGAGAATGACATCTCTGTTCAGAGAATGTGAATGCAACTCTCCTGTGCTCCTGATGCCATCTGTGTCACTGTGGAACATCCCATAAATATGTGGGGACCCATAAYCCTGGGCTGTCCCCTCTGATGAAGCACCAGGGTGAGTCTGTCCCTGCTCAGCTCGGGGCTCTCAGTCCCTGTGGTCACTCTGGGACTTCACTGTGGGATGGCACCCATATAAAATACAACAGCCATGGTTTGGGCTGCCACAGGACACTGCTGGAACATGCCCTGCTCTACACTGAGATATTTTGGTCCATTTATTYCATATTACAGAGATTTTCCCTTTCTGGACAGAGCTGGCAGTGATTTCTCTAGTGGAAGCCTACTGGGAATGATGCTAATCTAGTTTCCAAGGATTTGTTTATTGGGGCAGCACATGCTGGGCTAATTTCAGGGTATGTGCTCCATGGTGTTTTTTCTATCCACAAGTGAAGTTTTAATAAGGGAATGTAGTACTCAGACAGCAGTTTGTGTTTTGGGATTTTTTTGCCTTTTATTTTCCTCCAAAAAGCAGTAAAGGCAAAATTGGCTCAGTGAGTATTTATTGGCAAATTAGTGTTCCTAAAGCCTTCCTTTTTGCTTGTTCTTTTCTAGAGCTTGGAGAAATAAGATTTCACATAATGCATCTGGGATTGGATTACTGGATTGAATTTTGCAAAGTACACTGGGGATAGCTGAGCCTGTTTAGAAAGCAGCTAAGCCCCTCTGAGTCAGTAAAWATTCAATTCATGATAGTTGATGAGGGCTTTTTTGATGGGTTTTGTTTTGGGTAATTTATTTGCTGTTGGATGGTCACATTTCTTTGAGGTATTTTATCAAGGTTTATTAAGCTTTTGGTGGGGGCTGTGGTGGGATACAGATATTCTCTAAAAAGTGTGATGGAAAAATGCCTGGAAGCTGCCATCCCTCCTCCTGCTTGCTTGTTGAACACAAACATTACATTTTAAAGGAACTCTTCAGTTGAATTTGTGTGTTGTGACCATTTTGGAAACCCACAGACCCACGATCAAACCTTGTCAAAGCTCTGCTTGTGATGGGTTAATTATTACTTTGCATCTGGTCTCTTGTGTGCTCAGGCTCTCCTCCTCTCGGGTCGGCTGTCTTTTCTCTGTCCTGAGATCAGCTGTGTGGTCCTGGAGCGGCCCCAGGCTCTGAAGGAAGAGACTGGACTCTCTGGAGTTCCATCTTCAAATTGTTTATTATTTCTTATCTATAAGATTTTCTCCCTGCCGAGCAGAGGTCTGTTCTGCAAGGCAGCCAAGGCACTCTGACCGCCCCCGGGGCGGTGTTGTCATTTTTATACTATAAACTACACACATCATATTTACCTTTAATTTCCAATACCCATCACCTATGTTAGACAGTGCACTTCTATTCTAAACCAATCCCCAAGTGCCAACATCACAGCAGAAAATGGAGAACAAGGAGAAAAAAGAAGAAGGATGAGACAGGCCCTGATCCCTCCATCTTGTCCCCATAACCCACATACCAAAAATCCTAAAACTTATATTTTCACCCCATGTGCATCTATAAAAACACCCTTTAAACCCGTGTGACCTTCCAATTCTCACACCAAGGTGGCAAGTCGTTCATGGGATCAAAATCCAGCCACCAAGTGTCCCGAGTATCGTGCCAAGGTCTCCGAGCCCCTCGGTGGGGTCTGGGGAGGCTCTGCACATCCCAAGTGATGTGCTGAACTCCCACATCCTCCCTCCCTTCTCTCCTGCTGANGAGCCCCTCGGTGGGGTCTGGGGAGGCTCTGCACATCCCAAGTGATGTGCTGAACTCCCACATCCTCCCTCCCTTCTCTCCTGCTGAAGTTTTGGTCCTGCAGCCAGGCCAGCCACGTTACCCCAGAGCAGATGGAAATATCTCTGTGTATCTGGTAACAGAGCTCAGGGCCCAGCAGGGGCTGGGAGATTCCTGTTCCCTTGCAGGGGCAGATCTCATCTCWAATAATAGTGGCTGAATTTAGGTCCTCTCTGTAAAACTGGCCTGATTTTTATCCCCTGGACTTCCTTTTCTGTTTCCTAGCACAGTGGTGCTGTTGCTGGTGTACCTGGGGTTTTTGAGGGGGTTTTTTGGTTGTTTAATTTTTTGTTGTTGTTGTTGTTTTGGTTTTTTAATGAGCGGGGTTGTAGGTTTTTGTTTGTTTGGGGGTTTTTTTGTTGGGTTTCTTGTTGAGTTTTGCTGTTTGCTTGTTGGGGTTTTTTTTGATGCTTTGGAGTTGAATTCTTTTGGCAGAGAACATCAGAGAGGAGYAGGTGTGAGTGTAAGAACCTGGGGGGTGGCTGGGCTAAGCAGAGAGAAAGGAGAAGCAGCAAGGCTGCACATTTCTCAGTGTGTGGAYTAAGTTTTAATAAGGTCATCGAGAACTCAAAATTAATTCTGAATGAGGTAAAAACTGCCATAGCAGGAAACCATAAAATATTTCATGGTAACCCTGTGTAGGAGCCTTTAGTGTCCTGTGCATCCTGTAATGGCCCTGGGAAGGAGATTGCAAAGTGTGATATGGGAGAGGGCTGCATCCTCCTCTCCCTTAAAGAGGAAATGGGCAAAGAAGCCAAATGCTTTTGCTCTTCTAACAGGAAGAAATAATGGTTTTCTAGGTGAGGTTTAATGCTCTCAGCAAATCTTTGCAGATTTTACATTACAGTCATTTCCTCGAGTCAGACTTCCCTGCTGCCTGCTAAGTAAACACAGAAAGCATAGATTATCAGTTAAGGGTATCGACAGCATTTCAAGTGCTATCAGAGAACATTTAATTCAGTTTAATTTTGTGATAAATCTCATGTTTAATCCTCTGGTTGCTCTGTAATCATGTCTCTATTGATCTTCTCTGAATGACTGCATGCAGTTTAATAAACTTTGCCATTAACCCAAGCTTTCTAAAAGAGGAGATTGATTCCAGTATCAAGTCTGATAGAACCAATAAGCACCTGAAAATCATTAAATGTGTCCATTATAAAATATTTGCATTAAGATCAAAGTAAAAGTGTAGAGGTGAATTTGCAGCTTATTAGAGAAAGAGTTGGCAATTGGAAATTCTCAGTATGTCAGTCAAAATCAGCAGCAGTTTTCAACCTGGCTGATTCAAGCTGACACCTCCTTTCATTTCTTATTCCTCAAATCCCTCTTTCATCCTATTGAGCGACCTCCTTCTCTCGTTTCCCAGCCATAATTATATCCTTTAATTTATTCCATCTTTTTCACCCCAGGCATTTGTTTAGTCCAGGGGCTTGAGGTCATTTTCACCTCAGAATAAAGCTGCAGACTTGGGTGTCCTTTTGAAGCGCTGGTTTGGATTTTCTGTCCTGAACTCCTTTTCTAAGGAGTGTCCACGTTACGTGAGGTACAACATTGGGATGGAGAAGTGGGGAGGGAATTGCTGTGCTGCCMCTGCATGCAGGGAGCCTCAGTGTGATGGGAGGAACAGGAGAAAGCCAAAGCACAGACCCAGACGTGGCTGAGTGCCAGCAGTGAGGCTGCAGATGCTCATCTCTTCCTTTAGGGATGGTGAACATGCAGAAGACATTTCCCACCCTGCACATCAGCTGGGGGASAATAAGGGAGGTGCAAGAAGGCCCTGCTTGGCAGGAGGCAGGGCAGGGTCCCAGGAACACCTGGCTGTGGTGGCCTGGCCTGATGAAGCTGAAGGGCTGCAGAGGTTTGGAAGAGGAGAGACTGGCTTTGTTTATTTTGGGATCAGCAGCAAACAGGCAGTGCAAGCCCTCCTGTGCCTTGTGGGGTGCAGCAGTTGACCTCTCCTGTTGCCTGTGCCAGGGGCTGCCTTGGTGTGGCTCTGGGAGGAGGGAGATGTGCCAGGAGCCCCCTCAGCCTGCAGTGCTCCCCATGCTGGGGTGCATCCTGGGGGCTGCTCATTCACCCCTCCCAGGATTTAGCACTGCAAGGCACAGATGGAATAGGATGTGGTTTTACTTCCATTGCACAGATGAGCTCTGCTGCACGGGAGGGCTGAAGGCCCAAATTCATGGAGCCATTTATTTCCTTTGGAAAGGCAGTCAATGGGAATTAAATAGTTTTAGGCCCCTGAATACTTTCTTTGTGGCCAGGGGCTTAGCTGAGAGCTGCAGGTCACAGGGAGCACTGGGGGAGATCAGGAATTCCCACACCACCTCCAGGCCCCCACATCCATCATTTACCTTCCCAGCCCYGCTCTAATCCTGTGCCTGGCAGGGCACAAGTGCTGGGAAGGTCAGACAGGAGAGATTTGGATACCAGCCCCTKCAAGCAGCTTAGCAAACAAATCTTTCCTAGCAAAGGTTTCCTTCCCAGRGCAGGCTGATTTCCTGCTTATGGTTCATATTCTCTTTAACACATTCTGTGGCTCTGGAGAGATCATTGCAGAGCTTTATCTGTTCCTGCTCCAGGCAAGTTTTACACAGAGACAGGAGCTGGGATGTTTCCTGCAGCAGGAGGAGTTCAGAGCAGGCAGCCGTGCCYTGAAGTGGGCTTTGACTCTAAGTGCTGCTGAAGTGATGTGATTCACAGCTTTTGTAACTCCGTGCYAGTTTGCTGCAGGCATTAGCAAAGCTCTTGACTTGAGATGTTCTGCTTTGGAAGCAGATCCCCTGACTGTGCATCCCTACCAAGTTACATTTGTAGCTTCTAGCCTGGCTATAAACAAGAAATATTACAGTCATTGCTTTTCCAGCCACTAAATAGCCCTGAATATTAGATGACCCTTCKGTTTTAAAAGATCTGTCTACAAAATATCTTGAATATTTGCAGAAGACATCATGTTTTCAGCCACAGAGAAGGAAATTCTCTTTTTCTCTGGTGTATGAGGTGCCTTTGCAGGGTCTGTGCCCTGAGATACAACAGGAGAAAGCAGCCAGCTCTGGCTTTCCCTGTTTGTTTATTTATTCATGCTGTGTTCTGTGCCCATTTAACTGGAGACTCTGTATTCTACATACAAAGGGAAGGAGGGATCTGTTTCACCTCCTAGGAACTGTAGGTGTGTACCTGGTGGGTTTTGGGTGATCCCACAAAGGCTGTGGAGCATCCCTGAGCCCAGAGTTGAAGCCAGGGGGTGATGCCTTCACAGCAGTGCAGAAACAGAGGTGAAATTTGGCATTTCCCAAGGGCCTGGGCTCTGTGTTGGGCACAGGGTTTGTCCCTTTGTACAGACACAGCAGAACAATTCAGATATTTATTTCCTCCTGTACTTGAGTGAGGACTCTCGAGACAGGAGCAACTTGGGTCTCTTTGTAAGTGGTGGAAGGACAAGGCAATGATAAATCTTGTCTGTTATGCTAAGCTGTGCTTCTGAACTGCAGAGAGGGGGATTTGCCAGTGATCAGCACTGTACAAGAATGTAATCCCTCTGGTTTTTTGATCATCAGATTTATCTTCACTGTATCTCTTTCCTTGGGGAAGAATAAGCCAGCAAATGGAAAGGTTACATATTGCTCTGTTTCTTAAACTTTTGTACTTTACTGTTTTCTTTCAGCCTGAATGCTAGAAGGTGGTTTCATCTGCAGATGGGAAGATGAACCGTTGTTTCTTTATTCCCTCTAATTGCAAAAAGGTTCTGATCCTTTTCCTAATGAGGAATATTGCCAAGCTCACCTGAAGTGTTGCAGTCCTCAGGTCCTAGCTGAGCTCTCTTTCTCTCTCCTTGTTTTCTAATCACTGTTCTTTCTCTTTGAAATCTTTCCTCATCAGTCTTTTCTGGCTGTATGCCACATGCCAAAACAGTGGTAGAGTCAGGGAGTTCCTAAAGAAGAAAAAAAATCCAGAGGAATATGAGACAGTAAGAGCTTAGAAAAGCTCCTGTGCTGAGTAGTTCAAATTCTTGACATATCAGATGAAAAGGGTTGTTTTAAAATAGATTAAATTTTTCTTAAGGCTCAATAATTACAACCCAACATTATGTGGAGATTTTCTGGCTGGGTGAAAAAATCTGCAGGTTGGATTACTCATGGATCACACCAGCTGGCACAATCCATGAGTGCTTCTGCTCATTCTGTCCTTTGCTTTGCTCATTCCTGCTTTCTCTGTTCTGCTGGCCTGGGTGTGCAGAGGGATGGTCTGGGTTCCCTGTGGGGGTGTGAGGTGCCTGTGTGGTGCAGAAGTGCAAGGCAGGGACGTCTCCATCCATGGCAGGGACATTCCCATCCACGGCAGGGACATCTCCATCCACAGCAGGGACATCTCCATCCATGGCAGGAGAGTTCCCATCCATGGCAGAGACATCTCCATCCATGGCAGGGACATCTCCATCCATGGCAGGGACATCTCCATCCGTGGCAGGGACATCTCTATCCATGGCAGGGACATCTCCATCCGTGGCAGGGACATCTCCATCCATGGCAGGGACATTCCCATCCATGGCAGGGACATCTCCATCCATTGGCAGGGACGTCTCCATCCATGGCAGAGACATCTCCATTCCATGGCAGGACGTCTCCATCCATGGCAGGGATGTTTTCATCTCTCCCTAAAGCAGTTTCCTCCTTGTTTCGTTCCCATCCATGCAGGGACGTTCCCATCCATGGCAAGGACATCTCCATCCATGGCAAGGACATTCCATCCATGGCAGGGACATCTCCATCCATGGCAGGGACATTCCCATCCATTGCGGACGTTCCGCATCCATGGCAGGGACGTTCCATCCATGGCAGGACGTTCCATCCATGGCAGGGACATTCCATCCATGGCAAGGATGTTTCCATTCTCCCCTAAAGCAGTTTCCTCCTTGTTTTGTTCCCATCCATGGCAGGGACATCTTCCATCCACGGCAGGGACATCTCCATCCATGGCAAGAGGTGTTCCCATCCATGGCAGAGACATCTCCATCCAGGCAGAGGTGTTCCCATCCATGGCAGGGCACTTCCCATTAGTGGCAGGGATGTCCCATCCATGCAGAGGTGTTCCCATCCATGGCAGGGATGTTTCCATCTCTCCCTACAGCAGTTTCCTCCTTGTTTCGTTCCCATCCATGGCAGGGACATTCCCATTGTGGCAGGGATGTCCCATCCATGGCGGATGTCCCATGCCATGGCAGGGATGATTTCCATCTCTTCCCTACAGCATTTTCCTCCTTGTTTTTACCTGGGCTGGCTCAGGGTGGTGTCTCTGTCCCCACTCCAGGTGTTGCCATCCAGCCTCAAGGCTGGCAGGGCAGCAAAGCCAAGTGTGTCCCAGCTCAATGTGTCCAAGAGATTGTAGGGAGCATCCTGAGGCCTTTGGAATGCTCTGGACTTTGCTGGTGCTGCACCATCTTCCCACAAGACAAGGAATGCAGAGGTGCTTCTGATTCCATTTACAAACCATAATCCATTTTTGATGACTGCTGAGTGCTGTGCTAATGAGTGGTGCCAGGCTGAAGTCATCTGTTTCCCAGTGCAGGGATGAGAGCTATCTAAGCCCACATGCATTTATTGCAACCCTAAGAGAAGGGGGATACCCTTTAAATGTAAAATTTATTGGCCCCCTAACTCCTTGCCTGGGTCTGTGGCCTGCCAACCAAAGTGCTGTTTGAATTATTCAGAGAACACAATGTGTGTGGAGGGTGGAGGAGCCCACAGCCAGCTTTGTGCCAGCTGCTCCTGCAGTGGAATTTTATTTCCCCCCAGTGAAATCTCCTGGAATGTGTGTTTTGATCAGTATATGCAAATACTGTATAACTACAGATACAAATGTACAAAAATTTTATTTTTGGGAGAAAGTTTAAAATTTTAAAATATTTTTTTTCCATTTTAAATGAGGAAAAAAGTGAAAATTAAGAAAACTATGTGAAGGGAAAAAAATCCAGAAGTTTTGGTGTAGAACTGAGGAGTTGCTCAATTATCTAGACATACTTAAATATTTGTGTTTCATATTATTCTGTGTGGTTGTTGATAACTGTTCGTTCTGCTCTGGCTGCCAGAGATCTCTGCTCTCCATCCTCTCCCCGTCCTCCCCCTGACGCTCTGACAGCAGGTGGGAGAACCCAACGAAGTTATCAACAACCACACAGAATAATATGAAACACAAATATTTAAGTATGTTAGATAATTGAGCAACTCCTCAGTTCTACACCAAAACTTCTGGATTTTTTTTCCCTTTCACATAGTTTTCTTTAATTTCACTTTTTTCCTCATTTAAAATGGAAAAAAAATATTTTAAAATTTTAACTTTCTCCCAAAAATAAAATTTTTGTACATTTGTACTGTTGTTATACAGTATTTTGCATATACTGATCAAAACACACATTCCAGGAGATTTCACTGGGGGGAAATAAAATTCCCACTGCAGGAGCAGCTGGCAAACAAGCTGGCTGTGGGCTCCTCCACCCTCCACACACTTGTTTCTCTGAATAATTCAAACAGCACTTTGGTTGGCAGGCCACAGACCCAGGCAAGGAGTTAGGGGCAATAAATTTTACATTTAAAGGGTATCCCCTTCTCTTGGTTGCAATAAATGCATGTGGCTTAGAAGCTCTCATCACTGCACTGGGAAACAGATGACTTCAGCCTGGCACCACTCATTAGCACAAGCACTCAGCAGTCATCAAAAATGGATATGGTTTGTAAATGGAATCAGAAGCACCTCTGCATTCCTTGTCTTGTGGGAAGATGGTGCAGCACCAGCAAAGTCCAGAGCATTCCAAAGGCTCAGGATGCTCTTACAATCTCTTGGACACATTGAGCTGGGACACACTTGGCTTTGCTGCCCTGCAGCCTTGAGGCTGGAATGGCAACACTGGAGTGGGGACAGAGACACACCGAGCCAGCCCAGGTAAAAACAAGGAGGAAATTGCTGTAGGAGAGATGGAAAATCCTGCCATGCATGGATCTGCCATGGATGGGGACATCCTGCACAGATGGGAATGTCCCTGCATGGATGGGAAACGTCCTGCCATGGATGGAGATGTCCTGCCATGGATGGGACGTCCCTGCCATGGATGGGAATGTCCTGCCATGGATGGGAATGTCTGCATGGATGGAGAATGTCCTGCCATGGATGGAATGTCCCCTGCCATGGATGGGAATGCCCGCATGGATGGAACGTCCCTGCCATGGATGGGAAGTCAACATGCTTGCCATGGATGGAATGTCTGCCATGGATGGAGATGTCCTGCCATGGATGGAGATGTTCCTGCATGGATGGGCATCCTGCCATGGATGGGAAGTCCTGCCATGGAGGAGATGTGAGGATGAATTCCTGCCAGGATGAGATGTCCCTGCCATGGATGGAAATGTCCCTGCATGGATGGAGATGTCCCTTGCCATGGATGGATGTCCTGCCATGGATGGAGAGTCCTGCATGGATGGGAATGTCCCTGCCAATGGATGGAGATGTCCCTGCCATGGATGGAGATGTCATCTGCCATGGATGGATCTGCATGGATGGAATGTCCCTGCCATGGATGGGGACATCCCTGCCATGGATGGAGATGTCCCTGCCATGGATGGAATGTCTCTGCATGGATGGAATTCCCTGCCATGGATGGGAATGTCCTGCCAGGATGGAGATGTCCTGCATGGATGGAACCTCTGTTGGATGGGAGGATGAGCTCTGTCTGATGGAATCTCTGCCATGGATGGGAATCCCTGCATGATCGGATTGATGAGACTCCCTGCATGCTGCCTTCACTTCTGCACCACACAGGCACCTCCACCCCCACAGGAACCCAGAGCATCCTCTGCACACCCAGGCCAGCAGAAAGAGAAAGCAGGAATGAGCAAAGAAAGGACAGAATGAGCAGAAGCACTCATGGATTGTGCCAGTGGTGTGATCATGAGTAATCCAACCTGCAGATTTTTTTCACCCAGCCAGAAAATCTCCACATAATGTTGGGTTGTAATATTGAGCCTTAAGAAAAATTTAATCATTTTTAAAAAAACCCTTTTCATCTGATATGTCAAGAATTTGAACTACTCAGCACAGGAGCTTTTCTAAGCTCTTACTGTCTCATATTCCTCTGGTTTTTTTTTCTTCTTAGGAACTCCCTGACTCTACCACTGTTTTGGCATGTGGCATACAGCCAGAAAAGACTGATGAGGAAAGATTTCAAAGAGAAAGAACAGTGATTAGAAAACAAGGAGAGAGAAAGAGAGCTCAGCTAGGACCTGAGGACTGCAACACTTCAGGTGAGCTTGGCAATATTCCTCATTAGGAAAAGGATCAGAACCTTTTTGCAATTAGAGGGAATAAAGAAACAAGGTTCATCTTCCCATCTGCAGATGAAACCACCTCTAGCATTCAGGCTGAAGAAAACAGTAAAGTACAAAAGTTTAAGAAACAGAGCAATATGTAACCTTTCCATTTGCTGGCTTATTCTTCCCCAAGGAAAGAGATACAGTGAAGATAAATCTGATGATCAAAAACCAGAGGGATTACATCTTGTACGGTGCTGATCACTGGCAAATCCCCTCTCTGCAGTTCAGAAGCACAGCTTAGCATAACAACAAGATTTATCATTGCCTGTCTTCACACCACTTCAAAGAGACCCAAGTTGCTCCTGTCTCGAGAGTCCTCACTCAAGTACAGGAGGAAATAAATATCTGAATTGTTCTGCTGTTTCTGTACAAAGGGACAAACCCTGTGCCAACACAGAGCCCAGGCCCTTGGAAATGCCAAATTTCACCTCTGTTTCTGCACTGCTGTGAAGGCATCACCCCCTGGCTTCAGCTCTGGGCTCAGGATGCTCCACAGCCTTTGTGGATCACCCAAAACCCACCAGGTACACACCTACAGTTCTAGGAGTGAAACAGATCCCCCTTCCATTTGTATGTAGAATACAGAGTCTCCAGTTATAAGGGCCAGAAACAGCATGAATAAATAAACAAACAGGGAAAGCCAGAGCTGGCTGCTTTCTCCTGTTGTATCTCAGGCACAGCCCTGCAAAGGCACTCATACACCAGAGAAAAAGAGAATTTCCTTCCTGTGGCTGAAAACATGGTGTCTTCTGCAAATATTCAAGATATTTTGTAGAAGATCTTTTAAAACGGAAGGGTCATCTAATATTCAGGGCTATTTAGTGGCTGGAAAAGCAATGACTGTAATATTTCTTGTTTATAGCCAGCTAGAACTACAAATGTAACTTGGTAGGATGCCAGTCAGGGGATCTGCTTCCAAAGCAGAACATCTCAAGTCAAGAGCTTTGCTAATGCTGCAGCAAACTCGCACGGAGTTACAAAAGCTTGTAATCACATCACTTCAGCAGCACTTAGAGTCAAAGCCCACTTCACGGCACGGCTGCCTGCTCTGAACTCCTCCTGCTGCAGGAAACATCCCAGCTCCTGTCTCTGTGTAAAACTTGCCTGGAGCAGAACAGATAAAGCTCTGCAAATGATCTCTCCAGAGCCACAGAATGTGTTAAAGAGAATATGAACATAAGCAGGAAATCAGCCTGCCTGGGAAGGAAACCTTTGTCTAGGAAATTTGTTTGCTAAGCTGCTTGAGGGGCTGGTATCCAAATCTCTTCTGGTCTGACCTTCCAGCACTTGTGCCCTGCCAGGCACAGGTAGAGCCGGCTGGGAAGGTAAGATGGATGTGGGGGCCTGGAGGTGGCTGTGGGAATTCCTGATCTCCCCCAGTGCTCCCTGTGACTGCAGCTCTCAGCTAAGCCCCTGGCCACACAAGAAAGTATCGGGGCCTAAAACTATTATATTCCATTGACTGCCTCCAAGAAATAAATGGCTCATGAATTTGGGCCTTCAGCCCTCCCGTGCAGCAGAGCTCATCTGTGCAATGGAAGTAAAAACACATCCTATTCCATCTGTGCCTTGCAGTGCTAAATCTGGAGGGTGAATGAGCAGCCCAGGATGCACCCAGCATGGGGAGCACTGCAGGCTTGAGGGGCTCCTGGCACATTCCCTCCTCCCGAGCCACACCAAGGCAGCCCTGGCACGGCAACAGGAAGAGATCAACTGCTGCACCCACGGCACAGGAGGGCTGCACTGCTGTTTTTTTGGGATCAGCAAGCAAGCGTCTCTCTTCAAACCTCTGCAGCCCTTCAGCTTCATCAGCCAGGCCCACAGCAGGTGTTCCTGGACCTGCCCTGCCCTGCCAAGCAGGGCCTCTTGCACCTCCCTTATTCTCCCAGCTGATGTGCAGGGTGGAAATGTCTCCTGCATGTTACCATCCCTAAGGAAGAGATGAGCCTCACTGCTGGCACTCAGCCACGTCTGGGTCTGTGCTTTGGCTTTCTCCTGTTCCTCCATCACACTGAGGTCCCTGCAGTGCAGCGCAGCACAGCAATTCCCTCCCCACTTTCGATCCCAATGTGTACCTCATGTAACGTGGATGCTCCTTAGAAAAGGGTTCAGACGAAATCCAAACAGCGCTTCAAAGGACACCAAGTCTGCAGCTTTATTCTGAGGTGAAATGACCTCAAGCCCTGGACTAAACAATGCCTGGGGTGAAAAAGATGGAATAAATTAAAGGATATAATTATGGCTGGGAAACGAGAGAAGGAGTCGCTCAATAGGATGAAAGAGGATTTGAGGAATAAGAAATGAAAGGAGGTGTCAGCTTGAATCAGCCAGGTTGAAAACTGCTTGCTGATTTTGACTGACATACTGAGAATTTCCAATTGCCAACTTTCTCTAATAAGCTGCAATATCACCTCTACACTTTTACTTTGATCTTAATGCAAATATTTTATAATGGACACATTTAATGATTTTCAGGTGCTTATTGGTTCTATCAGACTTGAATACTGGAATCAATCTCCTCTTAGAAAGCTTGGTTAATGGAAGTTATTAAACTGCATGCAGTCATTCAGAGAAGATCAATAGAGACATGATTACAGAGCAACCAGAGATTAAACATGAGATTTATCACAAAATTAAACTGGAATTAAATGTTCTCTGATAGCACTTGAAATGCTGTCGATACCCTTAACTGATAATCTATGCTTTCTGTTGTTTACTTAGCAGGCAGCAGGAGTCTGACTCGAGGAAATGACTGTAATGTAAAATCTGCAAAGATTTGCTGAGAGCATTAAACCTCACCTAGAAAACCATTATTTTCTTCTGTTAGAAGAGCAAAAGCATTTGGCTTCTTTGCCCATTTCCTCTTTAAGGAGAGGAGGATGCAGCCCTCTCCATATCACACTTTGCAATCTCCTTCCCAGGCCATTACAGGATGCACAGGACACTAAAGGCTCCTACACAGGGTTACCATGAAATATTTTATGGTTTCCTGCTATGGCAGTTTTTACCTCATTCAGAATTAATTTTGAGTTCTCGATGACCTTATTAAAACTTATTCACACACTGAGAAATGTGCAGCGCTTGCTGCTTCTCCTTCTCTCTGCGTAGCCCAGCCACCCCCCAGGTTCTTACACTCACACCTTTCCTCTCTGATGTTCTTGCAAAAGAATTCAACTCCAAAGCAATCAAAAAAAACCCCAACAACAAACAACAAACTCAACAAAACCACCAAAAAAAAAACCCCAAACAAAAAAAACCTACAACCCGCTCATTAAAAAACCAAAAACAACAACACAAAAAATTAACAACAAAAACCCCCTCAAAAAACCCAGGTACAGCAACACAGCACCACTGTGCTAGGAAACAGAAAAGGAAGTCCAGGGGATAAAAATCAGGCAGTTTTACAGAGAGGACCTAAATTCAGCCACTATTATTAGATGAGATCTGCCCCTGCAAGGGAACAGGATCTCCCAGCCCTGTGGGCCCTGAGCTCTGTTACAGAACACAGAGATATTTCCATCTGCTCTGGGTAACGTGGCTGGCCTGGTGCAGGAGCAAAACTCAGCAGGAGAGAAGGGAGGGGATGTGGGAGTTCAGCACATCACTTGGGATGTGCAGAGCCTCCCCAGACCCCACCGAGGGGCTCAGAGACCTTGGTATATACTCGGGACACTTGGTGGCTGGATTTTGATCCCATGAACGACTTGCACCTTGGTGTGAGAATTGGAAGGTCACACGGTTTAAAGGGTGTTTTTAAGAGTGCACACGGGGTGAAAATATAAGTTTTAGGATTTTTGGTATGTGGTTATGGGGACAAGATGGAGGATCAGGGTGTTCTCATCCTTCTTCTTTCTCCTTGTTCTCCATTTTCTGCTGTGATGTTGGCACTTGGGATTGGTTTAGAATAGAAGATGACTGTTAACATAGGTGATGGTATTGGAAATTAAAGGTAATATGTTGTGTATTTAGTATAAAAATGAAACACCACCCCAGGGGGGGTCAGGTGCTTGGCTGCCTTGCAGAACAGACTCTGCTCGGCAGGGAGAAACTTATAGATAGAAATAATAAACAATCTGAAGACGGAATCCAGAGAGTCCAGTCTCTCTTCAGAGACTGGGCCGCTCCAGACACACAGCTGATCTCAGGACAGAGAAAAGACAGCCGACCGAGAGGAGGAGAGCCTGAGCACACAAGAGACCAGATGCAAGTAATAATACCATCACAAGCAGAGCTTTGACAAGGTTTGATCGGGTTGTGCTTTCCAAAATGGTCAGCAACACACAAATTCAACTGAAGAGTTCCTTTAAAATGTAATGTTTGGTTCAACAAGCAAGCAGGAGGAGGGATGGCAGCTTCCAGGATTTTTTTCATCACACATCTTTTTCAGAGAAAGTCTGTATCCCACCACAGCCCCCACCAAAAGCTTAATAAACCTTGATAAAATACCTCAAAGAAATGTGACCATCCAACAGCAAATAAATTACCAAAACAAAACCCATTCAAAAAGCCCTCATCAACTATCATGAATTGAATTTTTACTGACTCAGAGGGGTTAGCTGCTTTCTAAAACAGGCTCGCTATCCCCAGTGTACTTTGCAAAATTCAATCAGTAATCAATCCCAGATGCATTATGTGAAATCTTATTTCTCCAAGCTCTAGAAAAGAACAAGCAAAAAGGAAGGCTTTAGGAACACTAATTGCCAATAAATACTCACTGAGCCAATTTTTGCCTTTACTGCTTTTTGGAGGAAATAAGAAGGCAAAAAATCCCAAAAACAAATGCTTTCGAGTACTACATCCTTTTAAAACTTCACTTGTGGATAGAAAAAACACATGGGCACATACCCTGAAGTTAGCCAGCATTTGTGCTGCCCAATAAACAAATCTTGAAAATAGATTAGCATCATTCCAGTAGGCTTCACTAGAGAAATCACTGCCAGCTCTGTCCAGGAAGGGAAAATCCCTGTAATATGCAATAAAATGGAAAAAATCTCAGTGGTAGAGCAGGCATCGTTCCAGCAGTGTCTGTGGCAGCCCAAACATGGCTGTATATTTATATGGGTGCCATCCACAGTGAGTCAGATGACCAGGACTGAGAGCCCGACTGACAGGGACAGACTCACCCTGGTCTTCATCAGAGGGGACAGCCAGGTTTTATGGGTCCCACTATTTATGGGATGTCCACAGGACACAGATGGCATCAGGACACAGGAGAGTGGCATTCACTTCTCTGAACAGAGAGCTCATTCTCTCTCCAGGATTCTCTGGAGAAGGCAGTGAGAAAGCTCAGAGAAAGAAGAAAAACACTCTTACTCTTTTCACTGCTCTGTTGTTTGGCAATGTGGAATGCGTTATGGAGATTGCTTGTGAGAGTGATTGTTATTGGACTCTGGTGAAGGTTGTTGGGATTGATTGGCCAGTTTGGGTCCAAAAGCTGTGTCCTGACTGCTGGAGACAGTCATGGAGTTTTCTTTAGTATCTCTTTAATATATATAGTATTAGTGTAATATAACATAGCTTAATAAAGCAATTGCTCAGCTTCTGGAGTCACTGCATGTTGTTCCTGGATGGGGTCACCCTGCAGTGACACAGGAGCACTGCACCACCCAGCCAGCAGCAGTCCACAGCAGGGCCAGGACGCAGCTCAGCAGCGTGCAGGTGACATCAACACCCAGCCTCGCAGCATCCCTGCCTGGCACTGCCCCTGGCATCAACCCTCTCCAAGCCAGCAGCCTGCTGCCCTGCCCTGAAAACAAACAGTTTCTGCGCCTTCTGTTGGCGTGCAGAAAGAGGGATGTAAAGCCACTGAAAAGAACACAGTTCCATATCTCAGTGTACCACCTGAAAGGGGGGCTGGAGCCGCAGGTGAAGGCAAACAGTGTAAAATGGGATTTTTCCAGGCAGCTGTTTCCTGACTGCTGCTCTCTGGAAACAAGGCATCCTGCAGCTCTTGCTCATGGAACACAGCACTGTGCTGAGACCCATCAGCATCAGTGACCAAAGGCAGCACAGGGGCCCAGAGTGGCTCCTGTTTTGCCCTGGGCAGAGGACCAGCCTGTGAGAGTCTCAACAGTGTAGACAAAAATGTTCTGAAAAGTTTATTTTAATTCTTACTGCTTTTTTTGTTTTCTTTTCATTACTATTAATAAGATTTCTTTATACTCTTTTTAAACTTTTAAATCTAGCTTTAGCTTTCTCCAAGAAGTTAAACATTCCAACAAGAAGTAAGACATTAATAATTAACCAACACATAAAACTCATCACACTCATTAACACATTAGTTTAAAAAAAAATCTCAAAATTAAAAAAAATCTTAAATTAACAAACCAAAACTACTACAGAGAGACCTCACTAAACTACAGCTGGGAGCTCCTGATGGAGGTCTATCCCCACCAAGTGTGCTCCTGCTGTCCGTCCCACAGCTAGAGATGCTGGCTTGCCTTTTTCCCCTCTCTGGCCTCAGCCACAGAGGCCCGGGCAGCAGGGAGGTGACAGCTCAGCACAGGGAGCTGGAGAGGCTCCTGTGGCACCAAACATCACCTCCCTCAAAAAGCACTTGCTGTGTGCTCTGTGTTTATTAATTAATGGGTCAGGATAATAAATTTGTCAGTAATGACAAAGAAATTCCCTAGAAACTGGAGCACTCAGTAGTCATTGAAGCTCCGTCTATTTAGCAATAGATGAATGCTCTCAGTGAGGCTGGCTGTGATTAAGCAGGTCTGTCACAGCTCCTGCAGCAGCTGCACAGGCACAGGTAGCTCTCAGGGTCTCTTCTCACAGGGATGGGAAGAATGATCTGATGTGAAAGGAAATCAGCAACTGAAAACCAATTAATGAACTGACACAGAAGTAATGGGTCATTTCTGTAAGTTCTGCTGCTCTATTGACTGTACAAGCTTCAGTTTTTACAAGTCAGATTCATTAAAGTTTCAACAAACAAAAATAATAGATTTGCTTCTGGCTTGCTAAAGTTCTGTTTTGGTGGACTCTACCTTCCTGAGGAAATGTGAGGTTTCTAGAGGGACTTTGATTTTGGGAACTCATTTTTGTTTTTTCCAGCGGCTGAGACACTGAATCTATTTCAGTAGTTTGATTTCTTAAAAATTCAAAGGTGATAAACTGTTTTGTTACTTTTACCTTCTAATTGAGCTGTTCTTTTCATATTGTATCTCCTCAGCAGCCACTGAAAGGCGAAGTGAAGTTTTCCAGGGATTTCTATGTGCTCTGTTTCTAACACACACTGCAAGAAAGTTAGAAGGGAATACACAACTCGGCTCTTCCACTTTCAAAACTAAAAACAATTGCAAAGTCCCAGTGCAAATGTGGCTGAATAATGGTTTGGAGAGCTTGCGTCCTTGGTAGGGGATATCAAAGATAACATTCTTGTCCATTAGAGAAGAGAGAGAATGCCATGAAGGGTCCTTTAAAACAAGAATTTAAACAAGAATGAATCAACAGAAGACTCTGCTTGTAAGAAACACTGGGTGCGACCACAAAGAAATGGTTTGAAAGCTTTTTCTACAATGCAAGATAGAAAAAAAAAGGAATAGCCCTGGGACAGGACTTTCAACCTGGAAACAGCAAATTTACACCAGCTGAGAATCTGCTCAATAATAAAGGGAATGTTTCTGTATAAGAAAATGAAGCACAAGATGCCCAAGATTAGCAAGGAAGTTTCATAGAATATTAATGTGAGGCTAAAAATTACAGGGACTGCAAACATGAGGTGGCAGAGATGGATCACCCAGGGGACAACAAGCAGGAACTTCTCCTCACTGATGACTGCACTGAGTCCCCACAGTGTACAGCTCACTCGAGAAAAGCTAGAGCTCTATGAGACAACATGATCAGAAATTCTTCCTCTTGAATCCAAATATTTACAGCAATGTGCTTGACATTCTGGTTTGCTGAGAACCATCAATAAACCAGAAAATTCTGAAGCAAAGCAGAGCAGTGGTGGAGGAAGCTGTGGGGAAGGGAGGCCCTTCTCAGAGCATCCCCAGCTGAGCACAAGCACAACGCTGTACATTTGGAGGCAACTTTAGTGTCTTAGTAGTTAGATTAATGAATGTAATTACCTAACATTGTGTGTGAATGCTGCAAACTGTAATTTATAGTGTGCTGTAAAGTTCTAATGTGTTTTTTATGTCCTAAGCTGCTTAACCTATTCGTAATGCATTTGTACACGAGCCACCTCCCTAAGCGGCTCTCGGAGCGCGAGCCTCCCTCGCTGCACACTCCTCTCTGTGTCCTGATCACAACCTCTCCTGCTGGCAGCTGAGCAGGAGGCGGTGCTGAAGGCTGGATGATTTAAGTCCAGAGGCAGGAACTTCTTTCCTTCCTTCCTTCTCCGGGCTGGCAGAGCTGCAGTGTGGTCCGAGAGGAGACAGCACATGCTGGGTGTTTTCTGTATTTCAGGGTCGCCAATGAAGGAAGGATGATGAATCTGACTCCATGTTCTCAGAAGGCTAATTTATTATTTTATTACACTAATATTTATATTAAAGATGACTAAACTAAACCTATACTATAGAATACAGAAAGGATACTTACTAGATGCTAAAAAGAATAATAATGAAAACTCATGACTCTCTCCAGAGTCCTGACACAGCTCGGCCCTGATTGGCCAAAGAGTGAAAAACAACTCACAGCAGAATGCAATGGAACAATCACCTGTGGGTAAACAATCTCCAAAACCATTCCACATGAGGCACAACACAGGAGAAGCAAATGAGAAGAATTGGTTTTCCTTTTTCTCTGTAGGCTTCTCGAGCTTCCCAGAGAAAAACCTGGGTGAGGGATTTTCCAGAGATGTGAATGCCACAGGTGGCGGTCCTGGAGGGGGTGAGTGGAGAGCCAGATCGCCCCAGCCTCACTCTGCAGCTCGTCTGCACAAGCCAGGACACCAGGACACCTGGGACAGCATTATTTATTGTGTAACTGTCTCAGACAAAACCCTTCCCTTCTCTCAGTTCAGCTGCCTGCTCTTCCTGCTCGCAGGATCCGTGGGTCCTTCCTGCTCAAGAGGAGGGGATGTGGCCAGGACTCCCTGAAAGTATGTGCTTATTGTTGCCACTAACAATTTAGGCAAACCATTTAAGCTTTCTTATGCCCTTGCTTAACATCTGTAAAATGGGACTAAATTAAACCTCAGAGGGATTTAGTTAGACTTAATTAAATGGTTTGTAAAGTTGCCTTTGAGATCCTCAGGAGAAATGTGTTGTGCAAGTGCAAATTATTTTTACTGTTACAGTGCTTTCTACTTTCAACACACGTTAATATTAATGATCCAGTCCTCCTAATGCCCAATGATACAACTTTCCCTGAACAGTAATTTCTCAACTAAAAACAACACAGGACCTGGTAGTGAACATCAAAACAACCCTTGTTGTTCATCATAAGTAGTCTGAAACAGCAGATAAGAGAAAATATTTTAGTCTGTAAAACCTAAGATGGGGATCCCAAATGCTGTGCTGCACATGCATCAGTTCAGAGCCAAACAATGCCAATTAAATCACCAATCAGTGCTCCTACTACACACTGGCCAGAGACCCGGGGGAAATCAGCATCAATGCTGATATATAATAATGCTTTTGCCTGGTTCAAAAGGTACCGATGGCATGAGTGACGTGATTACATTCATTAACAGCTCCACGGTGCAGAAGGAACATCATGCCCTGTTAGTGAGAGTGTTTACAGCTCCAGGGGGCAGGGAGAGAACATCCTGGATTTTCAATAAGGTTTGTCTATTGTGATCCCACAAAACGATCTGAAAGTTGCCTGCAGGCAAAAAAAAACAATCAGCCATGATTCCTCCTCTTTCTCTCACTTTCCAGGCCAATTAAAAGGAGAAAAATAAAAAAAATTGACTGTGACTCGAGGTCTGAGGAGCTGGGTGATGTGACCTGGTTTGCAAACGCAGCAAACAGCCACAGGAGCAGCAAGCAAAAAAATACAACACTTCCTCCCTAAAAATATTTAGAATTACAAAATCACAAAACAAACTGTGACTGTAACATCCATAAAGACAAATCCCAACACTAATGAAGTGGCAGCAAGGAGTAAAAACTCTAAAAACTTCATCACTACTAAACATTTCAAGCCAAAACTTAGGTCCTCTAGCAAACTCTATAAGAAAAATACAGCTTTAAACTCACCACAAAAATTCAACAAAAGCCAAATTCTTAATAAAGTAATGTTGAGCCATCCAATCATGCCAAGCCATCAGTATAATATAATTTATCTTTTTTGTTTGCAGTTTTAGGGAGAATCCACAGCTTCATGGTCTAACCAAACTCTGAACTCTCCCCTCCCAGGAGTGGCAGACTCTGCTAAAACTGAACCAAATACCTCTGACAAGTGTTTTATTAGTACTTTTCAGTATTTAACTTAAAATATGTGTGGGTTTTGTTTCACTAATTTAGATTTGAATATTTTGAAATTTTTTGGCTAATTATAATGAGTGTGGTGGGTTTCAGTGCTGGTATCACTATGTACTCACTTCTTGCTGTGGGCTAGGATTAGGAAAGGCAATGGAGGCTCAAAACTTTAAAAGGGTGTAAAAATTTATTAACAGTAACTAAAAGAAAGAGTAAAAAGAATTAGAAACAAAAGTTTTAAGATTTTTTCTCTTTTCCTTACAATTTTTCTTTTCTCACTGACAATGTAAAGAAACAAAACTTAAATTTTAGTCCATTTACTATGTTAAAAGTTTTTCTACTAATAATATATAGAGCCAAATAAACATTATAAAAAAACTATTCCAAATTTGAAGGTATAAGTTTCACACACAACTTTAGGTGGTTCTCTACTTGGAACTGTGTGTGTGTGATTTTTAATTATATGGTGAAGTCTGATATTCTATTTGATCTTCAATAATAATGACATAAAAAGATACATCATCTATTGATTATTAACACAAAAGTTTTTCCAACCCCGGTTCCCAAATCTTAGGTACTAGCAATAGTAGCCTTACTTAAAGAAAGGCTGATTAGAAAGCACTTCTTCCTAATTAAAATTAACGAATTCGAATTCTTTATAAAATATAATTAATAAGAATAAATATAAAGGCGAAAGAAAAGAAAGCCAAGGAAAAAAACCAAGTAAAAAAAAAGAGATCATATCATGCCAGATGAAAATCCCTTTGGCGCTGAAGACCAGAAATAAGGATACAATAAGGATACAGGCAGGTAGGAAATGCAGCAAAATAGAAATGGTGGTTTTGATCATGAAGTTTTTTATTTCAATCTAACACAAGCTCTCTCATTACGT
>NDFG01000029.1:1693075-1705106 GCA_002167245.1 Sporophila hypoxantha
TTATTTGAAACATGAGAGAGGTATTGAAGATTTGGGGCATTTTCAACCATCAGCTGTAAAATTCTCCAATGTAACACGAAACACAGTAGGAGTTAATGGGGACTGTCAAGATGTGAATGGCAAATTGGGTACCCAGAGTAGCAGTGTTTCTGAGGGTTTGGGTCAGTTTGTGCAGGTTTGGGTTCAGTTTGTGCAGGTTTAGGTTGGGTTTGTACAGGTTTGGGTTCAGTTTGTGTCGGTTTGGGTTTGGTTTGTGCAGGTTTGGGTTCAGTTTGGGTTCAGTTTGTGCAGGTTGGGTTCAGTTTGTGGCAGGTTGGGGTTGGTTCGTTTGTGCAGGTTTAGGTTCCGTTTGGATTCAGTTTGTGCAGGTTTAGGTTGGTTTGTGCAGGTTTGGATTCAGTTGGGTTCAGTTTGTGCAGGTTTGGTTTGGGTTTGTGCAGGTTGGGTTGGGTTCAGTTTGTGCAGGTTGGGGTTGGGTTTGTGCAGGTTTGGGTTCAGTTCAGTTTGGGTTTTGTGCAGGTTTGGGTTGGGTTCAGTTTGTGCAGGTTTGGGTTGGGTTCAGTTTGTGCAGGTTTTAGGTTGGGCTTGTGCAGGTTTGGGTTCAGTTTGGTTTGGGTTTGTGCAGGTTTGGGTTGGGTTCAGTTTGTGCAGGTTTGGGTTGGGCTTGTGCAGGTTTGGGTTCAGTTTGGGTTCGGCTTTTGTGTGTTGCTGTCCTGGATTCCCAGCTAACAATCCCCCCTGTGTGATGCCTCCCTGTGAGGGTGGGCAGGCCCTGGCACAGGGTGCCCAGAGCAGCGTGGCTGCCCCTGGATCCCTGGCAGTGCCCAAGGCCAGGCTGGACAGGCTGGGAGCACCTGGGCAGTGGGAGGTGTCCCTGCCACCTGGATGTGTTTTAAGGTCCCTCCCAACCCAAACCCTTCTGGGATTCTGTGCTGGCCAAGCTGTAGGGTTTCTCTCAGCTGTACCCTGCAGGCATCCTAATTTCCTGCAAGCTGACCCTCTGTACCCAGTGCAGTGGGTGAGTGTGGGTGTGTGGTTCTTCCATGGGTTCTGTTCTGTGCTGTTCCCTTTGCCTCTTTCTTGCTTCCCCCATGTCCCATCCATCCCTCAGAGCTGCTGCAGCTGACAGCAGGCTCGGGATGGAACTGGGAAAGAACTGACTTTTGTAGCTACTGAAAATGTATTTTCTTTTCCTTTAATTAGCTTCTTCCTTCTGCACTAGTGTTCCCCATCAAATGTGAATTGTTTGTACCTTGAAAGGCTCCAGAAGTTCCTTTCTTACAGTTCTGTTTGGCACAGACCTTTGATGTCTGAATAGTGAACAGGGCGGACTGGCAGCTTCAGCTTGATTTTCTAAATACTCATGTATAAAGTGGAGTATTACACTGATACTTCATAACTGTTTGATGTTTAAAAAAATGTCTAATTTCTTTATTCTTGGAGTGAAGGATAAATTGTTGGGCTCTGATATAAAGCTGTAAAAGACTTTAGCAAGAACCTGAGGAGCAAATAATTGGAATTTAGTTGTAGACTGCTAGAATTGTAATTTGGTTTAACTAGCACTGCAGTGTAAACTGCTCCTGTTTTTAATAATCAGTTTTTAAATGTTGTATTTACTGAAGTCACATTCATTGCAAATTCAGAAAATAAGTTTTTGCAACATTGGAATTGCAGTATGATAATCCACCAAGGATGGTTTGGAAAGGTCAAGGCTTGAAATCCCTGAGCAGCACCTGCAAAGTTCATCCAGGGAAACTTCTGCAGTGCATTTGCTACACACTGTGCTTACAGGGCTGTTTTTCATCCAGCATTCCCACAGAAAAATCCTGTAATAAGGAGGGGAACAGAGTTATTCACAGGCAGTTACTCCATGAAGTTACTCACAGGCAGTTACTCACAGGCAGTTGTTCCATGCAGTTACTCACATGCAGTTACTCCCATGCAGTTGTCCCATGCAGTTACTCCATGCAGTTACTCACATGCAGTTACTCCCATGCAGTTGTTCACATGCAGTTACTGCCATGCAGTTACTCACATGCAGTTGTTCACATTCAGTTGTTCACATGCAGTTATTCCCATGCAGTTACTCACAGGCAGTTACTCACAGGCAGTTACTACATGCAGTTACTCACAGGCAGTTACTCACATGCAGTTACCCCATGCAGTTGCTCACAGGCAGTTACTCCCATGCAGTTACTCCCATGCAGTTACTCTCATGCAGTTACTCACATGCAGTTACTCACATGCAGTTGCTCACAGGCAGTTACTCCCATGCAGTTACTCTCATGCAGTTACTCACATGCAGTTGTTCACATGCAGTTACTCCATGCAGTTACTCACAGGCAGTTACTCACAGGCAGTTACTCACAGGCAGTTACTCACATGCAGTTACTCCCATGCAGTTGCTCACAGGCAGTTACTCCCATGCAGTTTGTTCCCGTGCAGTTGTTCCATGCAGTTACTCCCATGCAGTTACTCACAGGCAGTTACTCACAGGCAGTTACTCACAGGTAGTTACTCACATGCAGTTACTCCCATGCAGTTGCTCACAGGCAGTTACTCCCATGCAGTTACTCACATGCAGTTACTCACATGCAGTTGTTCACATGCAGTTACTCCCATGCAGTTACTCCCATGCAGTTACTCCCATGCAGTTACTCCCATGCAGTTACTCACAGGCAGTTTACTCACATGCAGTTACTCCCATTGCAGTTGCTCACAGGCAGTTACTCCCATGCAGTTACTCACATGCAGTTACTCCCATGCAGCTGTTCCCATGCAGTTACTCCCATGCAGTTACTCCCATGCAGTTACTCACATGCAGTTATTCCCATGCAGTTACTCCCATGCAGTTACTCACATGCAGTTACTCACATGCAGTTACTCCCGTTGCAGTTACTCCCATGCAGTTACTCCCATGCAGTTACTCCCATACAGTTATTCCATGCAGTTACTCCCAGTGCAGTTACTTCCATGCAGTTGTTTCCACTGCAGTTACTCCCATGCAGTTGTTCCCATGCAGTTACTCCCATGCAGTTACTCACATGCAGTTACTCCATGCAGTTGTTCACATGCAGTTACTCCCATGCAGTTACTCCCACGCAGTTATTCACATTGCAAGTTACTCCCATGCAGTTACTCCATTCAGCTGTTCCCATGCAGTTACTCCCTGCTGCAGTTTTTTAAGGTGCTGTCAGAGGGCAGGGGTGGCAGTGATGGGCTGGCTCTGGGCTGGGGTTCAGGGGGGATGAGTGCACCCCTCAAAGCCCTGCTCTGCTGCCACAGGGGGTTTGATGTTTAATCAGGGGGTTGTCATTTATGTAGCAAGAAGATGGACTTTGCTGAAATGAATCAGGCACAGCTCCCTGAAAGACCTGATGAGAATGCAGGGTGTCCTTCAAGCCTCCCACCATGAGAAATGGTCTGGTGGAGGCAGATCACTGCTGATCTGGGGCTGCTTCTCCTCCCTGTGCTGAGGCTGTGGGTGCTGACCAGAGCCAGGTGATTGCAGTGCCCTGCCAGGCAGGAGCCAGCTCAGCACCACAGGCCCCTCCCTGCCAGGGCACCTACTGCACCAGCAGCCTGATTAATGTGCCCAATAGAAATAAAACAAATGGAAATTTTTTTAGATTATACAGTACACTCATAAATATTAATGCACTTCAGTATTGAATTGCYTGTAATTACATATTTATACATTTAAGTCACCTTCCTGATACACTTAAGGCACTTTACTGATGAAAGATATCTCTGAAAGAGAAGGTTTTAAACTGTGCCTAATATGTTTGTAGGATTTACTGAATAATGTGTGGGCTTGTATGCTGGCAGGAGAGGAGAAAAAGCTCCATTAGAGACTGAAAGTGTTCATGGGGTCTGCTCAGGCTGAATCCACTCCTTGGGTAGCTGCTGAAAAATCTGTCTCGACATGAAATATTGCTGCATCTTCTTATCTATGTAGATAAAGTCTGTGCAGTCCTGTCACCTTAGAGTAATTACAGCTTATTACTCTAATCATGATGATGCCTGAAGACTGTAATTAAGATTGTGCTGGCTAATGTACTAGCACACGGCATGGTACAGCTATTGTCCTATCTAAACAAGGCAGAGATAAAAATGGGATGAGGGAGAAAGGGCACAAGTGGGGAAGTGATTTATGCAGGGCTGTGCTTCCCAGCCAAGCTCTGCCTCCACAGAGCCTGGGGGCTCCACGGGCCAGAACCTGAGACAATCCTGGGGGAATCCACAAAATCAGAGGGCTTTGGGAAAGCTGCAAAAGGCAGACCTCAGAGACAGCAGAACTGTGATTAGAGCTAAGGAGCAGCCATGAGATTGGTCAGCAGAAAAATTATGTAAAAAGTAGAGAAATAAGGACAAATAGAGCAATGGTCTGTGTATTAATGCTTGTCTAGAATAACTCCCTAAGCTACAGAAGGTTTATCTAGTGAGATATTAGGAAGTTCTAAGCTTAATAATGGAGCTCTGTGCATTGTGTTTTAAGGCTTACAAGCAGGTATTGTGTTTGAAATAAGCAAGCATTGTTTAACCAAAGGTACATGTGCTTATAGTGGTTGGATAGAACTACTGTCAATGTGCTTTTGCTTTGTGTGATTGGTCAAAAAACTTTTAAAGTGAGTTGTAACATTGAATTCTTGGTCTGCTGCCTGGGATGTGAGCTGCTGGCATCTTCCCATTGTCATAACCCTGTAATGAGAGTGATGCTGGAAAATAAAACAGCTCAAGGCACGTTCCCAGCAGTCCTGTCCTGTTGGTGATTTATATACAGACCCCAGCCAGTGATAAATCCCAGGCAGCTTGCACCTCAAACACCAGGAGAACACCCTGGGAGAGCTCTATTCAAGCTACTTTTAATGCATCTTGTCCATCTAAGTTTTATTCTTTCATCATGTTCTCTTGCATGTCCTCATCTAGTCTGCAGATGAAGAATTTAACACACATTTCTATGCACACTTTTATTTTCAGGCCAAGTCATGTCTCTGTTGAAATTTGTGAGAGGCTCAACCCCACAGGTCCCTCCCCAAGGGTTTGATCCCCAGAGCTCTGTAATTTCCCCACAGTGGTGTCTGCAGCTGGTGAAAAGCAGACGGCTCTTCTGGAGGAACAGGGCTGTCTGAACACCAATCCTTATGGCAACATCTCACTGCAAGCCCACCCAAACAGGATMTAAGGCCCCTTTCACAAGTTAGGCACATCTGGAGTTCCTTGGTGTCTTTTTGCTTTGAGCAGAAGAGGAACATTCCTTAACTTTGAACGCTCCTGCCAATTCTTCCTTCTGCCTTGGAAGGTGCCTTTCCCTCCAGGCTGGGGAAGGCTCTGTGCATTTGGTGTCCCTCACCTTGCCCCAGGTGTGTGAGCAGATTCCTGCCTCCCAGCTCTGCTGGGCTCCAGGTTCTTTAGGMGTTTCTGCCAGTTTGTGAAGCCTTGTGCAGTTGTGTGGAACAAGGGCTCTGAGGAAGGCTCATCCCAGGTYCACCCACAGTGATCTGCTGAGTCTGACCCATCTCAACCCCCCTTAAAGCTAATAGGAACCAGATATTTCTTGATGGAACTGCCTGGCCCCTTTAGACATTTCATAAGCTTCTGGAAGCCTGCCACTGTTTCATTTAGACCACTCACAGCTGGGAGAAAAATCCCACAAAAGCTACTTAGTCATCAGAAGATTTTTTTTTTCCAGAAAGTTTCCCCTTTGTTCARTCCTTCAGCCTTCACATTTACAGTGAATCCTCTTGAATAGCAMTTGTGTCTACAAACATGAGCTCTGTGTTCTAACAGAAGCCTTTGCTGGTATAATGTTCTACTCATAAAACACTGGATTTTTTTATGCTGACCTGAAAAAAAAAAAAAAAAAAGAATGGTTAGCAGCATGACGCTATCCAAAGTTACAAATCAGTTCTAACATAAAATATCTGATGTTTTATAACCTGTCTCACTGTCCAGGAGGTCCAGGGGTGTTTGTGGATGCTGTAGTTTTACAAAGCTGTTGAAATGGTTACTGCACCTGAGAATTTGCCTTCCTGCATTTATGGTGTGCAGCTAAACCTAAAACCTTCTGGGAAGGGAGGCAGAAGGTGTGCTAAGGAAAAAATGGGGTTGTTCCTGCTTTTCATTTCCTTGGGCAGCTCCCAAGGATCCCTCTGCTTGTGCACAAGGAGATCCCAAAGCATTTTAGGAAGATCATTGCTAATCCTGAGCTCTTTCTCAGTAGGGGCAGGGAGGGACCCSTGAGCAGACACAGGAGATTTCTTAAATTACTAATCCTGTGCTGTAGCTAAGGATGCTCCAATTCTCTTTCATGAGGTTGGATAAGGCTCCTAACTTTTTGGATAGGAATAACACTGAAACACTGAGAACAACCCAGGGAAAAGTCCTGTGGTGTCTTAGGTGAAGAAAAGGTAGAAAAAATGTCTTAGAGCTTCTGTTCATTACTCCCATCTTTAATGCCTGTAAAATCATTCCCTTTGCTAAATATCAAATTTGAACAATGACTGTCTTCAGTTTAATTAATCATCTCATTGGTTTCAGTTATGAATTTTGTGCAGCTCTTGTGTTTTAGAGAGTCATTTAGGGAGCAGTCTTTAATTAAAGCCAAACTGCTTTTTGCCTTTAGGCATGTTTTTTTGCATAAAAAGGTGCCATAATTTGAATTACATTCTCCTGAGCCTCAGTCTTTATGTGACACAGGGACCAATAGCCCTTCCTGCTGTCAGTTGTGATATTAAGTGACTGTAAACAACAGCTGAAAGGCTCACAAGATTACCCAGCCCTTATGGTGGGCATGGAAACTTCTGGGCCAAGCCAGGCACGTCAGCTCAGCCCTGCTTCAGTCACCTCCCTCCCAGGGCAGCACCAGACCCCACTGGGCAGCTCTAGGAGTGGATGTGACTCAGCACATTGCATTTATTGSATGCAGCATCTGCACTGTAATTAACATCTTCTCAATAGCTTCTCATTCTTCTCTCCTAATGAATTCTCCAGCCTCCTCTTCCTCTGCCTGTAATTCTGTGCTGTTGAAAAAGATTCGTTTCAAGTAGCATTTATCTGAAATGAAAATAGGGATTCTGRGTGTTGCAYGTTATTTGTAAGAAAACAGCTGTGGGCTAAGTGCACAACTCACAGTTGTGTTACAAGAGTGGAGTATTTTTATAGACAGACATTGATTCTGGGGGTMAAAGGGTCAGTGACAGAGTTTTCAAATACAAGTTGTTTTTTTCATGCACTTTTCACCCTTCTCCCTGAGACRTGGAAATCAGGCTTGAGGGAAGCATGCCCTGAAGTCAATGGGGATTCATTGGCCTTAATTGGATTTAGGTCAGTCYTGCCTTGGCTTCTCAAATACAAGAAATAATAAGAAAAAATATTGAAAAGTCAAGCATTGTTTAGATCAAAGCAGATTGTTAATTTAAGCATGATAAACAAATGCTGTCTTCTAAACGTGTGCTCTCTGGATGCATGAGATGCTRATGAGATTTGAGGTTGGTGTATGAAGTCTCAAGGGGGATGTGTCTCCTTCCATGCACTCACTTCATCCTGCCAATTTTATGTAGCATTTTCCTATCTTTTGATTCAGAGGACATCAGTGAAGGGTGGGTTTGTTCCTTTTCTGGTGACTGCAGCATTGCCCTGAGAGTGCTTTGCAGGTCACCTGCAACCAAACCAGAGCTGTAGTTTGACCACGGTGTTTTTCTCCTCCCTCTGCAGAAGGACATAGCTCTGAAACCTCAGGAACGTGTGGAGAAGAGACAGAATCCTCTAGCCAAGAAGAAAAGGGAAGCACTTACCAATGGGCTGTCATACCTTCCKAAAAAGAACAGGCTCCACCACCACCAGTACAGCTCGGACCGGGAAAATGACCGAAACCTGTGCCAGCACCTTGGGAAAAGGAAGAAGTTACCCAAGGGCCTCAGACAGGTGGGAGACAAGMTCCCTTCTGCGGGGAGGGAGGGCTCTGCCCGTTGGTTCATGGTATGTAGAAGCCAATTTCTCATTTTGTGGGATTGCTTATTTTAATGCTTTTGTGGTTGTTTTGTTCTTGGGCTCTTGGGTGCGACGTGGTGCAGTGTCCTAGCACTGAGAGGGACAGCAAGTGGTGCATTGATGCTGATCTGGTAAATAAATGTGTAAAAGTGAGAAGAYCTTTCCACAGGCTGGCTGTGAGACTGTCAGTGCAAACAAATGAGGTCTCTCTGTGGGTGCAAGGCCAGTTTTGTCCTCTAAAGAACATCTTGTCTTCAGGCTTTGTACACTGTAGCAGAAGAGCCCTCTGAACATGCAAGGTGAAGTGAGGCAATTGCAAGAAGGGCAGCTGTTGATCAGAGCAAAGCTGATTAGGGTGTGAGGAGCTCATTTGTGAGGTGTCAGTGGTGCTGGTGTCTGCTCCCCTGGGTTACTGATCACCCACCCTGAGCAAGAATGTCTGCCTTCCCACAGTGGTGGGAGTGAGCAGGCAGCAGCCAGGATTGCAAAGCTGGAGGCTGAAAACATTGGATTTGTCTTTATGATTGTGCAGTGTTGTGTTTGTTGTGCTTTTTAAGGAAGAAAGTGTGACAAGTGTAATTTCTGTGATGCTGATGATAGTACATAGTGGTAGGGACTAGGTCAGCTTTTGCCTGTATTTGAGTGATATTAATGACTCTTGAACCAAAATCTAAATGTTTAATGGGGATGGTTGATARTCATGGAATCAGTTTTCATCCTTGTATAGTGCAGACCAAACCTTGCTTTGCAGAGAAACTTGTAGCWAATAGTGAGAATTCACTGCTTCTCATTTTGTGAGTTCAGGGAGGTGGAAGGAACATTGAGGATGACAAGTATGCTGAGTTGTGTTCAATTTTGATATGCAGAGTTAGAGAAGCTGGGAAGAAATAAGTTTTCATGATAATTTTGAAGCCTATATGTTAAGCTGTATATAGGAATATAGTAAGAGATTATACAGCTCTTTAGCAGAGCAAAGAAATTGTAAAATGCCTGTTCCACGCTACCAGCTGTTAAAGGTGTTTCTTCTGATTTAATTTTGCTTGGTATTTCAAAGGAAGGTGGGGAAAACTCCTCAGGATAGTAGATGCAATGATTCCATTACCAGAAGATARTGAAGGCTGCTGTGTTTCCTTGACTGTTCCCTGTGTTCACCTCTGTGGTCTCTGCTCTGMTTTGGTCTGTCAGACTGACTGTGTGCACTGAGAACTCTCCTAGTGGGGCCTAATGCCAGGTGGAACCTTTCTGTCCAGAATTTCATCTGTGAAGGAAATGGCCCTTCCTGCTGATGGAGATTATTTGTGAGGTTGTGSTTTTGGGAATGAATATGCATTGGCTTGGAAGGTATTGAGTTGACYAATGTCATGGAAAATGGTTTTCCTTTGAGCTGATAAATCTGAGTACTCTGCCTAATTCCTAAGGCATAAGACTGAGAGGAAGTAAAGTATCTTGCTCAATATAAATGTAATACACGTGGTAGGAGTAGAGCTTCTCAGATAAGAACATTTAAGTCTTATGAACAGTTTAGGTGCTGACAAACACATACAGCTTTGGCAGTTAACATGGAAAAAAGATGTCATGGAAAAGACTGCAGAGTTCTTTGGAAAGACATGCATAAGACAAAGACAGAGTTTTGGGTAAGCATTTTCTGASCTCTTTCAAGACAAATGGTGAAGAGCACAAAAGAAGGAGGAGACTGATAAGTTCTGAGCATGTTTTTTTTCTGATCATGTTACACTTTTCCTCCTCAAGTGACTCTAGGCTGCGCACTTGGGTTGCTTTCCCCACCCAGGTCCATCCCACTGAATCCCTGGGCTCCTGAATGGGAGGTGGATTTGCTTGTCAGCCTTGTCTGKCAGCAGTGACCAAGAGCTGGGGCCACTGTGGTTTGTGTGTGACACAGCAGGAGTGCCCTCACCGAAAGTTCAGGAGGCTTCTGCATGTACACCGTGTCCTTGCTATATTAGGGCTMTATATTTGATACACAAACAATTTCTCCTTCCTCTCCTGTCCCTGGGGGAATCCTGGATTGTCACCTGTGATTACTGTAACTGGATGGCAGGATGCAGTCTCAGAGCTGTCACTTGCATTCCTGTGCTTGCATAAGACCTTGGCTGCAGTCTGTCCTTGCTGGGAAACGTTTTACACCTGGAGTGCTCACTCGTTTTTCCAGTGGTTAACAGTCCTGTTGGATATGGTTTCCTGTGAAATCTGTTATCTGCTGGAAGTAACTCTCACTGCAGGATTTAGGGTATGAAGCTCCCTTGTCAAACAGATTTAGTTGAAGTCAGCTATTGAAAGCATTGCTAATTAGTTTTCAGAGAAAATCCTTGCAGTATTCATGCAGGTATTTATCCAGCTCTGCTGAAATGCCTACAGGTTTATTGAAATCCAGAAAATGTGAAACTGTAGGTTAATTAAGGCTCATATTTTACTTGTGAGAAGACTTTTGAACTCTGCTTTGTGAGCTTTTATAAATGTACTTATTAAATGCCTCAAGGAAATTTTGGTTGGCGTTAAGCAAACATAAGACTCATCAGAATATTTCTCCAGCGTTTTAAATTTAATTTCCTTTACGTTAATTGGTGATGYCATGTTTTTATGTGCTTTCTGTAAAAATCATTTGGAAATCTTAAAGTGAACATTTTTAAAGCAGTAAAAGGGTGGCAAACATTTTTAAATGGGTTTTAATGAGATTTTATTCCTCGAGGTCTGAGCACAGTGGGGCATACCAGGAAACAATGAGCTTTCAGGGCAGAAGGAGTGTTGAGAGTGTTTTGATAATGAGGGGGAAGGATCATTTCTCTTTGTTCAGTGGGTGTGTGATTTGAAAGGAGCAGAGGACATTGACTTGTGCTACCTCCACCATTTCCTTCACTGTTTTTCTTCGTCTGGTGGGAGGTTCTTGCACCTTCTTGCATAAGAGGATCATCTCTGGATATGCTTTTAAACCATCAGTGTGTGTGTTGGGCAAGGCATTCTTTGGCTGGCTCACGTGTGCATGAGAGCCAGCAGCTGCTGGGCTCTGCCTTCACCACCTGATTCCAGAAACGCTTCCAGAATATCAAATCCCAATCCCAGATACTGCAGGAGTGCAGAGGAGACAACTGGTAATAAATAGGAGGTGGATGATAAATAGCAGGAAGAAAACTCATGATGGAGAAATGAATTGGGAGGTAAATTATAATGAGATAAAGGAAAAATGGGAAGAACAGCAGCAGAAGATACACTGCTGACTCTGGCAGTCCCCAGCTACAGGTGTTATAAACCACTGGCTTCCACCTCGTGCTCCATTACATGAATCAATTAAAGGGGAGGGAGGGGAGTGCTGAAGCTGTTCCATCTCAAAATAAAGTCCACGATCCCCTTGGCAGTSTCACCCTGAATCTACACATCCTACATTTGAGACTGCTGAGCCTTTGGGTGGCTGATGTGGGCAGCCATCGTTGTCCCCTGCCACAGTCACTCAGAGTGCCATGTGGTTCTGTGTTGATTCAGTGCCAGCACTCTCATGCCCCGGTGCAGAGGTGTTCGTGTGCCTCAGTGCAGCAAAGCAGCGGCGCAGAGGGTGAAATGCTCGTGTGGCTGAGCCTGTCCTGGGCCAGGGTGCCTGGTGCAGCTCCAGCCCTGCATCCAGGGTGCCTGGTGCAGCTCTGAGCCCTGCAGTCAAGGTGGCTGGTGAAGCTCTGATCCCTGTTGCCCAGAGTGGCTGGTGCAGCTCCCAGTCCTGCAGCTCGAAGCCCCGCAGCTCGAAGCCCCGCAGCTCCCATCCCCGCAGCTCCCATCCCCGCAGCTCTGAGTCCCGCAGCTCTGAGTCCCGCAGCTCTGAGCCCAGCAGCTCTGCCCTGCAGCTCCCATCCCCGCGGCTCTGAGCCCCGCAGCTCCCATCCCCGCAGCTCCCATCCCCGCGGCTCCCATCCCCACAGCTCCCATCCCCGCAGCTCCCATCCCCGCAGCTCCCATCCCCGCAGCTCCCATCCCCGCAGCTCCCATCCCCGCGGCTCCCATCCCCACAGCTCCCATCCCCGCAGCTCCCATCCCC
>NDFG01000029.1:1705354-1756408 GCA_002167245.1 Sporophila hypoxantha
TCCCCACAGCTCCCATCCCCGCAGCTCCCATCCCCGCAGCTCCCATCCCCACAGCTCCCATCCCCGCAGCTCCCATCCCCGCAGCTCCCATCCCCGCAGCTCCCATCCCCGCAGCTCCCATCCCCGCAGCTCCCATCCCCGCAGCTCCGAGCCCCGCAGCTCCGAGCCCCGCGGGTCCCATCCCCGCAGCTCCTATCCCCGCAGCTCCCATCCCCTCAGCTCCGAGCCCCGCGGCTCCCGGCCCCGCTGCCCAGGGCTCCGGGCTGCCCAGGGCTCCGGGCTGCCCAGGGCTCCGGGCTGCCCAGGGCTCCGGGCTGCCCAGGGCTCCGGGCTGCCCTGGCACGGCGCGGGGAGCGCAGCAGATGGGCCGGGTTGTCACCGGCGCTGTGATCCCGGCGAGAGCTCGCCGTGCTGACAAGCGATTTACAATGTGCTATTTACAGTTTGGGTTTGCAGGCTCTCAATGACATCTGAGTGCTCTTTAGCAACTGCTTTCATTACTACTTTTCGAAGAGCAGCTAATTGAAAATGAAATTGTGGGTGGGCTCTGGGAGAGCCGTAGCAGCTACAAGGACCATACGCAGCCACAGAAATGTTTCATTTCTTGGACTGCCTGCTGGAGCTCTGGGCAAGGGAAGAAATGGGGATGTATTTGTGCAGTGTGAGGTCAGACACCTTGGAAATCCTGCCTGCAGCATGCATCACCCGGAGMGAGTGATAAAGGCTTGAACCTCCCTGAACACAGCTGCTGGGATTTGGGATGCCTCTTCTGGCAGCCGGTGGATTTCAGTGACTATAAAACTTGTGAAGAACAGGAAGSAACCTTGGGCTGTGAAACTACCTTGTGCAGGGGATTGGAAGCTGAATGTGGGATTTTTGGGCTGGTTTTGCACTGCTGGAGGTCTGGCTTTGTATGAAGTGACAGGAAACATCAGTACTGACTGGTAAAATGTGGGACAAAGRCACATACATGCCTTGGGAGMAGTACCAGCCAGGATCWGCTCAGCAGGGATATGGCCACACATTGATGGAAAGGGAGATAATGTTCCCATTCTGTATGTAAAGGGACAAGTTGCTTGGTTTAGGGGTTTTTTCAGATACAAGATGCTAGTGCACCACTTTGAAATGAGTGGATTTGCTGTTTGTGCTGCAGCCTACACGGCGTGGTTTGATTCTGTGCCAGTGTTGCAYAAGTCTGAAGGCACCAACAAGTGTCACCAGCAGCAGGGCCTGCAGGGACCACTGGTTTAACAAAACTGTGTTGGGATCATGTCACTCAGAGTTGGTTATTTATCTAGCATATCAAACAACATTTCATTTGAAAAATAACCCACGAAATGATGAAAAAAATCAGATTACAGCTCTGAAAGAATAGAAYGGGCCATGTCTGGGTAACTGCTTTGAGGTTACATCACAGCAGGAGTAGGTGCAGCAATACAGTGGGAGKAGATGTTCATGTGATGAAGGGGATGGGTAGAGCTGGGCTTTGAGAACCCTTTGTAAGATAGAAAAAGGGAAAGAGATCTGTGGGGAAGGAATGAAGAGGTGAGGTTTTGCACAGGTGTAGGCTGGGCTGTGTGGGGTTTTTGAGGGGTGAATGTTACACGTGGTGTGCAAATAGAGGGGGATAGGGGGATGCCTAAAGAGGGGGCAGGTTTTGTGAGCCAATATCCTCTGTCTCTGCTAATGTCCAGCTCAGTTTATCCAGTCCACCATGTGCRGTGGAAATGCTGAGTGCTTCATGCTGGCCAGTTGGTAATTTCACCCTTGGCAGGGACCCACACTTTATTTTCACACATGCACAGTGTGTGGATTCCTGGCTGTGTGGGAGCATGTGCTGAAAGCTGGGCTGCCTTTCAGTCCCCTTCTCGTTTCCCGTTTGGAAAGCGCCGTGGGTGACAAACAGTGCTTGAATTACAAGCATTTTGTGATTCTCAACTGCRGTTTGCCTCTGATCAGAGGCCACAGAAATCTCCAGCTGCACTTAACCCGCAGTCACCGTATCCAGTGCGTCATCTGTGAAGGCACCCAGCTGCTCAAAAGCATCCAAACAACTTCTGGGCCCTGATAATATATAATTGAGCTCAATGGGCACAGAAAAGACTGTTGTTCTCAGCAGAAAGGACTGAAAAATGATGTGTGTGGCTTCGTGTGCCTGTTGTTCTGCGCTGCACATCCCCCCTGGCTTCCCCGAGCTCCTCAATGGGCACYCTGGATTCCAGGAGAGCACACACAAAGCCAGGTTAGGGAGTGCAGAGCTGGTCCAAGGACACTGCTCTGGGCTGGGCAGGGCTGTGCTCAGCCTGAACAAACCCCTGCAG
The DNA here is from genome assembly GCA_002167245.1 of Sporophila hypoxantha. Classification (NCBI taxonomy): domain Eukaryota; kingdom Metazoa; phylum Chordata; class Aves; order Passeriformes; family Thraupidae; genus Sporophila; species Sporophila hypoxantha. The sequence continues at coordinate 1,707,676 of NDFG01000029.1, forward strand.
TGACTGCTCAGTGCTCAGGGAGCTGCCACTCCASCAGTGCTCGCCCACAGTGACGTGTCACAGGCGTCCCCCCCTCATAATCACCAGTTTCACCTGCAATTTTTCAATAAGCCATTGAATTATACCTCTCTAAATGATACACTGCAAATCCAGCAGGTCCTAATTGCTAATGATGGTTCTGAAAGACTTTCATTTGACTGTAATTAGGTTTGCAAGCAATCAGCTGCCCTTATCAGGATGGAAACACATATAATGTAAAATACAGGCTGGTGGGAAGGGAGCATTTTCTTAACAGGAGGAGTGGAGAGGAAGATGTTTTATTAGCAGAAGCTGTGACATATTTTAACACCTTAAAAACATCATGTGTGAAATTAATTCTGCTCAGTATTATACCATCTGGCAATGTTATTGTTCTGTATATATTTCCATGTAAGTGTGCTTTTTTCGTCTGGGTATGAGCCTGTGTTTGAAATAGTAATCATGAGTCAAATTGATTACTCAGGATGTTGTCCCTGCTAGAAGGCTTAAAAATACATTTTGGGAAGTCCCAGGGACTCAAAATGGCTTCTCCATGGAGAGCTTCCCTTGCAGGGCTGATGAGGGTGGAAGAAAAGGGRCTGGTTTTTGTCATGCCCCTGTGCTGWGAATGAGTGTATGTGCCCAAAGGTAACAGGAACTCTACCCAGAGAGTGTTTGTTGGTGCTGAAGTAGCAAATGCCTGTGTGTCAGCCTCAGAAGCACTGTATTTGGTATGATGGTTTGATCCTGCCTGTGTGCTGCCCTGTGCACTGCCCAGCTCAGAGCCTGCTGTGTGTGAGCCGCTGCAGCACCAGTGCAGGCYCAGAGTCCCCAGGTGCAGACCCAGAACCATACAAGCTTAAAACTTGGTCAGAGGCTGGTTTGGCCACTCTGGGTGAAATATCAGCTGCTGGGCAGGGTGGACTGTCCCTCAAGCAGGACTCAGAAAGGCCATTAGCACCTGATGTGGTGACTGTGATTGCTGTGATGCTTCTGGCTGGTGGAGCTTGTGCAGCCAAGGAGGAGCGTGGAGGAACTCAGGTCACATCTGGAATYGGCAGTGGGATATTAAGATCTCRCCCATTTCTCTCAYGCTGATGGTGTGAGCTGATCACCCRTGGGCTGTGGCAGAGGAAGGGTTTCTTTGCCTCYTGTGCTTGTGCCTGCTGTCACTGTTGTGTTGAGTGTGATCAGGCTTGCAAGAAAATGAGCAATGTTGGCATGTTTTTATTTCTAATGCAAATATTCTCTGCTCTGCCCTGCTGCATTTCACTTTGTCTTTTGGCTCCAGTTTGCTCTGAGATAGACTTGCAGAGATGTCACCACGCTGTTARCTGAGCAGGCAATGCTGTGGCAGAGGAAGGGCCCCTGTGTGCACCTCCCACAAACTCCCAGCAAATTCCAACTGAAAAAAAGGAGATTAGAAACAGCCACTTTTGGGCTAACCTAATTATATTAATCAACTAGACATCTTGAGAATTTTAGTAAAAAAAAAAAAAAKCAGTTTCTTGTGCACAGAGCAGCTATTGTCTCTCAGGATTATCTTTTTTCTTTTAATGTTGGCACCCTACTTTAATTGAAAACTTAAATGATTGTTAAATGTGCCAGGAAGTGAACCATATTTTAAATGCTCAATGCAATCAATTACTGTCTTAAAAGTTTCCATGCATGTTACCAGTAAGGAATTAAACAAAAAATTAATTTTGACTGAGTCTGCCTGGAGATAAATTAAATGCTAGTTTAAGTATTATAAGACAGTATAATAAAGTGACCATTTTTAAATTAAAAAGGAAGTCATCCAGAACTTTTAAAAATATTTTTTTGTATTCTAGAAATAAATGTAGGCCAAGACTTCTAACCTATGGGTTTGCCTGCAGATTAATTGTAACTTGAATGTGAGGATGTACMTCTGTGCTTATGRTACTGGATTCTTGTTTTTTCCTCTKCAYACTCAGTTTTCAGCAGGGCAGGGGGCATGGGAGTGATGGATTTGGCTGTGGCTGTGGCTGCCAGCAGCACAGGCTGGGRTGGCAGCATTGCTGTGCTGCAGGGGGCACAGGGAGGCTGGGYTGCCCCACTGCAGGAACTGGGAGCAGCCTCAGGAGCATTTCAGCCTCCCAAGGATGCTTAAGCTCCTGCTTAGGCTTTTGTAGCCTCAGTCCAGCTCCTGAGTGCTGTAACTSCATGGATTCAGGGGCACAGACCTGGGCCATGGCTTTGAGGAATGTGCAAGGACACTTTCAGAGTGCCAGGGAACAGCACTGAGAGGAGCTGTTCCCCTCCCAAGGGCGTGCAAGGCTCCCTGTCCAGCCTTCCCAAGGGAAGCAGCAGTGCCTTGGCTTGGCTCAGTGGGCTGCTTTTCTGTCTTTTGGCAGCCTAAAGGCAGCACTGCTGCTTTTAGAGCTGGTCCACCCCAGTCCCTTGGATGTGGAGGGAGGCTGTGACTGCCCTGGGGCTGAGCAGCTGCCCCTGGGGCTGGGATTTATCYCAAGTGGGGAGCTGAGGGCAGGGGGATGGCAGTGTGCAGTAAATCCCTGTGAAATTCCAGCACAGAGCTCACACAATTGCTTTCATGGCTTGCAGTGCTTTGGGGGCCACTGGGGAGGTTTGGAGCTTTCCCTGGATTTAGCCTGGCTGGCTCTGGCCAGCCCCAGGGGCTGCCTGTGTCCCCAGAGGTGGCACACCATTGCTGGGGGAAACAGGATGCACRTCTAAACTTTCTGCTATTTATTTCATTTTGGCAAAAAATGACCTGGGTGTACAGCTTAGGAAAATTATTGATAATTTTCTCAGCCTGGAGAAGGTTGTTCTCTGCTTTGTGGAGTTTCAAAAGTTGTAATGCTGCAATTTTATAAAATCAAGACATCTTAATTTGTGCCCAAACCCACTGAAATGGAACAAACTTTTAAATCCAAGTCCCACATTTCCTATCTTTAATGGTTTATCAACAGTATATGAGCTCTGTGCACTAGGAAGGRCTCCTCTGTTACTAGCAAAATGTGCCATAGGTGATTGTTTTCTCTAAGCTTGCTGTCCTCTTGGATAATTCCAGTGGATATTTGGATCAGTAGTGGAGCCAGCTGAAGAACACAGTGTGGCCAGTACTGTGTAAGGCCGRGACTCCTAAAACAGACAAAACAAAKTTCTCCTTTCCTCCTGACCTTTCCCTGCAACAGTTTTTGCTGCTCAGTATTAAAATACAGTGAGGTTCTATGAGCAAAAATGAAAGAGTTACTCTTAAGAATTTTTATTATATTTGCTACAAGAATACAAATATTTTTATAGAAGATCGACTGCAGAAGTTACTGTGGTTTTGTGTTTCCAGTGCTGTTGGAAGTTTGTCTCTAATATCAGCAACACTGTAACAGGCTGTGACAAAATACCTACTCCCGATGTGTCTAATTTCCCATTTTTTATAGTCAGTGTAAGAGCAGTTTCAGATTTATCCATCTGTATTGGACCAGCTATTGAAGGCTGTTGAAATGAGTCACTCTGTTGTGAGTGGACTTCCTTGAAAAAACCTAACTTGTAGCAAAGTCCCCCCTTACTCAGGAGGGTGCAGGAGCCTGTTCCTGGCCATAGCTGCTCCCCTGCTGRCTGCCTTCCTCCTCTGCTGGGCTCTGTGAGATGGAGGCACCTGCTTGAAGGAAATGCAAATCTCCACTTTCTCCAATTAAAGAATTGCTATTGCAGTTTAATCACAATTCCTCCTAGCATGGAAGACATCAGAAGGCTGTGCTCTCTGTTATCCAGCAAAACAAAGACACAGGAATAGAGTGRTAGTCATTSTAGATCTGCCCATGTGTYAACATCCTGAGACATCTCAGATCTATMATTYAAGGTAAAGTTTGACAAAATGTGACAGAGGTGTAAACTAGTGCAGGAAGTTAAGCCTTCACCCCACGCCTGCTGAGATCCTGCCAGAAATTGTTGGAGAAGGAAGCAGGAACATGATTGGTTTGCAGGCAGAAGTTGATTTAGGTCATATAAAAAGCCATGGGCCATTGCAGTCTCTGACAGCAAAAACTGAGTCACTGACCTCAAAATCCCCATGTCCTGTGTGCCCTTTCCCATGTGGTGGAGTTACAAATYGTTGTAATGGACCTGTGGGCTTAAGAAAGAAGAATCAAGTTCCCTCTCATGCAACTCTTTTCTGCATGACCAGAGAAACATGAGAGAAACCCCCAAGTTTGCTCATAAAATGCTGTCAAGTCTAAGCCCTGCTAACCCTGTTCCCAGGCTCAAGTCCTTAAATCAATAAAAATAATACAGCTAAGAATGGGTGTAGAACTGGAAGCTGAGGTTTGATACCTTTCCTTYTGATTTCAGGTTGGCTTTTTCTAAATATGTTAATAAAAAATATTTCAGTCAMAAAGCCAGGTGGATTTTCTCCTAGCCATTGGAAGCAGCAGATARTTGGCACATGAAGTTTCTCCATGGTGCTTTTATTTTTGCCAACCATGCTCATCATTTCCTTCTGAACAGGTTTTTGTCTGATCTAGTTGAACAAAAAAATTTCCCACTTTTATAAATGAAATAAGACTCGAGTACCCAAAGCATGCAGAGAGTTAATAAAAATGGAAATTCTGTTAAAATCACTAATCAATCTCTTTAATYTTTTATTGTCTCCCCTCCCCCCAACACATGTTCTTTTCTTGTAAAGCACCTTATTGCTTCCTGCTTGTTTACCACCTTTTAGCAAGTCAAGCAGCATTCAAATTGCTTTGATGTTAATTATATAACCTGCTCAATAGGGTTTGCTAGGTGAAGGAAAATAGCTCCTKTGTTTAAGAAAATAAATTAATATCCAGACAAGTGCTCTGTGCTTTGGTTCTGAAGAAGGAAATGACAGGATACTGATGACTTAGTGTTGTGTTGTCAAATAAAAGCTATATTTGGGTGGCATGATGCTCTCAGTTTGCAAGATTTGATATTGGTTGTCTTCACTTCTCTTGATGATACAGAATGATGTGCTGAGGGCTGATCCTGCTAACTGGAAAAGGAGTGAGTTTCCATATCTCCTGTGCCAAAGTAAAAGATTCAGGAGCAGGGATTGTGGCTGAGCCCACAGAAGCTGTTACTAACGAGTGCTTTGGACGCTGGGTTATCCCAGCTGCTCCCTGCTCCTGCTCTGGACTCTGGCCCAGCCCGAGCTGCCCTTACTCAATTCAGTTCAGGTGCTGCTGGCATTAACATCTGAGCTCTAGCTCAGGCTGAGGATTTCCAAAAAGTACTCTGAGAGTGTAGCAAAGCCTGGAGCAGCCTCTGCATGAGCTGCCAGGAGCTCAGTCAGTGTCCAGACTGGCCCCTGCGAGGGCACGGCCGCGGTGCCGCGCTGGAGCTGCACCGGACCCGCCCACAGCCCCAGCTCATCCTGCATGGAAGTGCTGCTTCATCAGAACAACTTGTCTACCAACCCCTAATCAAGGCAGATAGGTTTAATTGGCGAATTTGTGCAGAGTTTGGAGATGTGCAGATGAAAAGCTGTACCTGTGTGATGAATGAATATTAATAATTCCTAATGCAAAGCGCTGGAGCCACCGCAGCTGACGGGATTTMTGTGGAATGAGTGGATGTGTGGAATTCCTGGCAGCTCCCAGGGAGCAGTGCAAGCCTTCAGCTTATTAATGGCACTGTCTTTATAAATCAGTAACAGTGCAGGGAGGGAGGCTGCATTGTGTATCATTACAAAATGCTTTGGAAAGATCTGAAGTCAGATTTGTGGGCTGATGCTTCCTGTAAGAAGTGCAGTGTTTTTCATGATGGAAGGAGTTTATTTGCAGTACTGAGGCTCYTGCTTCCAATGTTTTAAATGAACCTGTGCTTTAATATGCAATAAATACTGAAAATGATCCCTTCAAACTTTATTCATTATCATAATGATATATTTTGATATAATCATTACTGGTGGGCTATTACTGGTCTAAATCATGTACCAGAGGGTGTGRTGTTTCCAGAAGGAGTGAGTGTCAGGAGATTTTTGTACTGTTTTAGAGTGATCATAAAGCATTTCCAGGAGTGGAGCTGTATGAGACTGTAACATTGCTTAGGGGGAAAGAGATCTTACCTATCAATAGCAATGCAAGGCTTGTAATTTTAAGTCTTTCTAATTTAAATCATGAAAATCTGTTTTTCATGAATAATTCAGGGCTCTGATTTAGTAGAATTATTTCCAGCCCATGTATATTAAGCAGCCAACCTGCTATGCCAGCTCTGTTTTCAGACACTGTTGATGGGGGGTTTCTCTTTCCTGCAGAAATGATCATCTTTGTCTGTTAGAAAATAAAGCTGCTGTGGTATTTTGTTCTTTTGATTGCACGGGGATTTTGCTTTAAACCTTGTAGGCTAAAATTCAAGCTGAAGAAAAATAAAGCTCTTACTACAGGAGCTCCTAGAATTAAATTTGGAGAGAATAAACCTTGTACTATATCCATTAGGAAAATGGCAGTATTCTTCCATTTCCTGATGTTATTCAATTACTTACCCRGCTTCCTGCTTTTAGCGTAAACTGTATATTTTAGCTCATGACCTTTGACAGCAAATTGAATCAGAAGTGGAGATGCAATGAAAGTGGGTTCTCTTTAAAAACATGGGTGTGTAGGAAATTTGGGATTTTGTTTTGTTGTTTGTTTCAGGTTTTTTTTTTTWAATAAACCTCACAGTGGATTTTGTAATATAATGCATTTTGCTTGGAAAAAAGGAAATTGAAATTAATGTCCTTCCTTCTTTGCCCTGGAGAAAGCACAGCCTGCATAGCTGCTCTTGTTAGTGCTTGCCTGCTGAAATTAGCATTGCATATTTTTGTTAATACCAATAAAAGTGGAGTTTGTTTAATTTAGAATCAAACCCTTGTTTGGATTGGATTAGCACTTTAAGAAAAATATTTAACTTGTAAAGTGATGCAACACAGGTCGATCTAATCTTTAGCTCCTCCAAGATTGTAGCTCATTTARAAGCTTTAGATCCTACTATTTCCCTTACACTTGTGAATAGTGTTAACACATTAAAAAAACCCCAAACCAGTGTATTTATCTGAACCTTTCCAACACAGGCACCCCAAACCATACAGGAACCATCAGTAATGAGTCAGCTCTGTCCAGCCATGCCCAGTTCCCTGATCCTGATGGAACTTCTCACACATGGTGTTCCCTCAGCTTTTCTATTAATTTTTGAATGAGAGTTTAGTGGGGTTTAGCTTTTTTTTTGACCAGAATGCATTCATGCAACTGMTCCCCCCAAATTTGTCATTTTTACTAATCCTATGTCTCTATAGAGCAATGACATTTTGAGGGGAGTAAGAGCTCTTTGTTGTGTTTAGAACCTGTCTTGGATTGAACTTGAGCAGAACTTGAATTTAAGACAAAACTCAGGAGATGTCTTAATTTAATGTAAAGCAGTGGAGACTTTCCTGCAAGAGCAGCCTGCCCCTTGCTCCCACTGTAGTGCTGTTCACTTGCATTGGAAGTAAAATCTCTTTTTCTATGACATGCAAAATTTTCAGGTCTGCACACAGGGCTGAGTTGTATCCTGGTGCCTCTTGGGGCTGTGCTAGGAGAGAGCCTGGCTTTTCTGTGCATCCATGTGTCTGAGCTGGTGGCAGAGCTTTGCTGCTTCTCTTGTGTTGTTCTGCAGGCTGTTCCAAGATAACACTGAATTCTTTCTTGTTCTGGCTGCAGCAATGCCAAGTGTTTGTTGAACATCTGTCAGTGTGTTCAGATTATTAACCTAACTTCTGCTCCTTTATGTTAATGAAAACATTTGAGCTCCATAACAAGCCTGTGTAACAGTTCCTCACGCCGCCAGTCCCACTGACACCCGGRTGAGTGCTGCCACAGTCCAAGCCCACCTGGCAGAGCGTTGGCAGCTCCTCCTTCAGAGGTGTTGCTGCACTCTGTGCTGCCCAGCCTGCAGCGTGCCACCGCCTACTGCTTGTATTTAATCTCTAAAGCATCATCATATTTTGGGGCAGATTACTAAATAAGTGAAATGGACAGCAGAAATTCCAGACTTGGCATCTGTACTCAGCTGGGTGTGGTCTGTCCCCTCATTGTGGTTCCATGCTGGCTCTCACATGCAGTGCCAGCAGAGGAACACTGAGGAACACGGGCAACACATGGCTGAGGAGGTCAGAACCCAGGTCAAAAAAAAAAATCCCAAATCATTTAACTCTGCTCAGGTCTGCCAGGAAGGCAGGCAGGTCCCTTRGGTCCCAAGGCTGTGAGATCTGCATCCTTGGGCCATCCACCTCTCCCCTGAGCAGCTGGATCTCTCCTGAATAAGCCTTGCTTGGAGTGGGGCTTGGATGAGGTCACCCCCGAGGGCCCCTCCAACCCAAAGCGTTGTGTCACACTGAGCGAGTAATTTCTGGGAACAGAAACTGCTGTCCACTGCAGTTCCTTGGGGTCTGCTCTGGGGCTGTTCCTGTAACATGGAGAACAAGCAGTGCAGGGGCCAGCTGAGGGAATGGTCCTGCAGCTGGGTCTCCAAAGGCCTTTGCTTTTTTGTTAYCACACAGCTTTGGAAGTTGAATTGGGTGACTGATCTCCTTTCTGGACTGCGTGCAGTTTGCTGGGCAGCAAATTGTACTCAGAATCATTCTTCCAAGCCCTATAATCTTTTACTACAGATACTATTAGTAAAAGTATTAATTACTCTGTTCTGGAATTAGGAGTTTTTAATAAAACCTCAAACAGAAAACTCAAGCCAGGTTGGCCAAATGTCATGGAACACTCAAACCTGAGCTGCGAGTGAAATAAAAGTCTGAGTTGCTTTAAGGTTTACGGTTAAAAGAATGTAAAACTTTTCASCTTGTCCAAGTTTTGACAGAAAACCTTGTAGTATTTGGCAGGCCTGGCTGGGTTTCCTTAAGTGTGAAATGCAAGATAAAACCAGCAACTCAGAGCCAAGCACAACGACACAAAAAGGTTCTCCTGAAACAAAGAGAACTGGAGATCCACAGATTGTTCTTGCAGCTCTGCTTCAGCTCCTTGCCCAGTCCTGTGGCTGGAGCACCCCGAGCTTGGCATGGGGGTGCTGGGGGAGAAGGGGCACTGGAAGGAGCTCTGGGGGCTTGTGCCAGCGCAGGGTTCAGCCCGTGGAGCTGCTTTTGAGCTGTGGAGGGAGCAGGGAGGGACAGAGAGGGAGCAGGGAGGGACAGGCAGTCCTGCAGCGCACCCATGCAGCACACAGGACAGTGCCAGCGTAAGAGCTGCAGCAAAAAGCTGCTCTGAATACATTTCAGATGTTTGACTTGGATTGGAGGGGAAAGGCAATTTTCTCCACGTCCTTCCATTCACCCTTGAACTGGGACTTCTARAGCTTGTTAGGTGAAATGAAGAACCTTTTGTTTTCTATCCAGAAAGGCTTTTRAGGAAGAAGAAGTGGTTGTTAAAGTACTTGGGAAGATTTGCTGATAGTGGATGAGAGTTGTGTTTGCACATGTGGGGAGTGGGAGCAGTCAGCCCTTTGACATTTCTGTCCATACAATACACTACACAATTCTGATAATTTACAATATTTTAAATGTTTTATTTACTTCAGTGATTTGGATATTTGATTTTAAGTACTGCTTTGATTTCTCTCTATTTTTTAATGTCCTGATTGAAGTTTTATGCTAGAAGGGATGGGTTTAGGTCAGAAAGAGGTAAAAGCAAGTAAATAGGATGTAGATAATATATATATTTATATATGTACAAAATAGATAAAGTAATTTAATTTTATTTTTAGGCAAGACTTTGGGGCTCTTGTGAAAATTGTTGCTTGCTCTTTTACATCAACACAAAGCATGCTCGTGCTTCTYAAKGAATTTTCCCAGGGTGTCTGTGGGCTCATGGAGCAGGGAGAAGGATGTGRCTCTACCAGTAACTGTGCCAGGGCACTTAGGGCCCTTGGCATTAACTCTGTGTACAAGGAGTTGCATCCAGTTTTCTCCACCACCAGGTGATCTCTGCTGAAACATTCTGTAGTGACTTCTCTAGATGAGAACAGCCCGTAAGGGAAAGCACTCCTCCCCCATCCTTTGGTTTTCCTGGTCACAGAATATGCTGAGTTGAGAGGGACCCATCAGGATCATCCACTCCCACTCCTGGCCCTGCCCAGACACCCCAACAATCCCAGCCTGGGCATCCCTGGAGCTCCTGGAGCTCTGGCAGCCTCGGGGCTGTGCCCATTCCCTGGGCAGCCTGGGCAGTGCCAGCACCCTCTGGGGGAAGAACCTTTCCTGAAATCCAACCTGAGCCTGCCCTGGCCCAGCTCCAGCTGTTCCTGTCCCTGTCCCACAGAGCAGAGATGGCAGCTGTCCCTCAGGAGAAGCTGCAGACCCCAGACAGGTCTCACTTCCCTCGGTTTCCTCCAGGCTGAACAGACCAAGTACCCTCAGTCGCTCCTTGTGTGGCCCCTCAAGACCTTTCACCATTTTCATGGCTCCTCTGTGTAACCTTCTCCCCTTTTCCACTACCTTATCCTTATTTAACAAAAATAAATTATGCACAGAATGGTAGAATCCCAGAAGGGTTTGGGTTRAAAGGGACRTTAAAGCCCATCCAGTGCCACCCCTGCCATGGGCAGGGACACCTCCCACTGTCCCAGGCWGCRCCAAYCCCSGTCCAYCCTGGCCTTGGGCACTGCCAGGGATCCAGGGGCAGCCCCAGCTGCTCTGGGCACCCTGRGCCAGGGTCTCCCCCAGGGAAGGATTTTGCCCCCCGTGCCCCTCTCCCTGCGGGCCGTTCCCAGCGCCGCCCTTTCCCCCTCAGGGCCCGGGGGCGCCGAGCCCGCCCGGGCCGGGCTGGGCGCTCCTGGGCGGCGCTGGGGCTCCCCCTGCGGGCCGCGCCGGGGAACTGCGGCACCGAGCACTGAGGGCAGGGCTGCCGCTTTCCTCTTCTTTCCTCTTCTTTCCGCTTCTTTCCTCATCTTTCCCCTTCTTTCCTTTTCTTTCCCTTTCTTTCCCCTTCTTTCCCCTTCTTTCATCTATTTTCCATTTCTTTCCTTTTTTGTTTCTTCCTCGGCTCTGGAGATAGAATTAAAAGGCCAGGGGTGTTCAGCCTTGAGAAGAGGAGGTTCCAGGGAGACCTTAAAGCCCCTTCCAGTGTCTAAAGGGAGCTTATAAAAAYGKGGGATTTTATACATGAGCAGATAATGATAGGACAAGGGAGAATTGTTTTAAACTAAAAGAGAAGAGATTTATATTAGATATTGGGATGGAATTGTTCCCTGTGAGGGTGGGCAGGCCCTGGCACAGGGTGCCCAGAGCAGCTGMGGCTGCCCCTGGATCCCTGGCAGTGCCCAAGGCCAGGCTGGACAGGGCTGGGAGCAGCCTGGGACAGTGGGAGGTGTCCCTGCCATGGCAGGGTTGGCACTGGATGGGCTTTAAAGTCCCTTCTGACCCAAACCATTTATTGCCCTTTGCAAAGAATGCTTGTTTAGGGGGAAAAGTTTGGGGTGTGTTCTGGTTTTGCAGTTAACGAGAAGCAGATTCCAGTTTTGATCAGACTGGTCACTGCTGGCCTCCTCCTGCCACTTGAACAAGCAGAGGAAAAGGCAGACAGATAACAAAGGCAGCCATGGCATCAGCTGACAGGGAATCAGAGTTCCASGGTTTGTTCTTTTATCTCACCAAAGTGGCATTTATTGGCTTTGCTTGTGCAGAGCAGCTGTTTGACTACACAGTGAGAGACTGAAAACATTCAGAGCCTTCACACAGGTCTGACAGCAGGACTGGAAGTGGAAATGTGTTCTGCTGAGGCAAGAGGCTGATGGTGTGACTTGTTGAGAGTCAGACATGCTCTTTGTTGCAATTTGGTCTGGTGAAAGCTGTCCCTGTCCATGGCAGAGGGGCTGGAACTAAATTATCTGTAAGGTCATGTCCCACCCAAACCATCTGTGGTTCTATTTGAAAATAGAAAAATCTGTGAGAGAAAAGCAGACCTGTGTACTGCCTCTCTCCCTTTTCTGTTGTCTGCTCTAGCTCGGTTATAACTGACTCACAGTGAGTGATGACACACATCCAGTAAACTTTAGTTAACACTAAATATGTCAAAACTTCTGATGCAGGGATAGAAACCTTTCTTAGAGAAACAGAAAMTACACTTCTAAAGGTGTCACTTGCCCCCTGCTTCCTTTGGGCAGTCACCTGGGGGGCCCAGAACGGGAGTGTGAATGGCAATGCTTTAATTGCTTTGTGGAAAAGAATGAAGGAAGGGTTTGGTGTTGGAAGATCTTCGTGGTCTGCTGTGYGTGCTAGCCTGGCAGGAAATGACAGAAACCAAGGTGCAGGGAAGTCCTGGGGAGCAGACAGAGCTCAGGAAGGTGTTGGGGTCCCCCTCTGAAGCTCCTGAAAACTTCCCTTATTAAAACCTATTGGTGAAGTGCAAGGGAATTTGCAGAGGGAATGTGATCCCATTAAACATCTTCACAATCATCCTTGGGTGTTCCTGTGCATGACTGAAGCTTAGAAAAGCAGCAGTGGCTCCTCCTTGTCATCACCTCAAACGCCAGCCATCAGAGCAGCTGAAATGGGGAACTGCAGTTCTGCTGGGTGCTGTGAAATAGGACAGGTTTGGCTGCTGTTGTGCTGCTGTAGCAGATTAGGAGCAGGAGAACTGACAAACTCTATTTTGCCTGTGATCAGCCTTACTGATGRATTATTATTATTCAGCTGTGATTATGTTTTAATGGACTGAGAAGTGTAGAAATGTTTCAGTATGGCTGGATGGGAGTGGTAGAGATCACTAATTATCACATCTTCATTATAAATATGGATTTACCTGAAGGTTAGATATTATGTARCTTTTCCAGTAGAGTAACTAATTCTGTGGAGTGTAGTGAGAAATGGAAATGAATGTTTTCCTCTTGCTTTGCATGCACTTAGAGAATTGGCTTAGGTGGTGAAGGGCAGGTCTTTAGTAAACCTGTAACTCCTACAACTAAAGAATAGCTGTTTCTCATCTTTCTCCCCCATTTCCCCTTTGCTGATGAGGAGCAGTGTCCTGACACCCATCCAGCACAGCATGGCTTCCTACAGACTTTCCRCTCCTGGTGGATTTTCTGATAAGGAGAATCTGATAAGGAATAAGCTCACACCACAGTGTGTCTTACCATGGAAGCACTTCATATCCTCTCCTCTACCTTGATTACTCCTCATCAATCAAATATGGTTGCAAATAATTTAATAATGCCAAATCAGCCTAACTTGCATTCAATATGATAGGGTGTGTGAGCTGCAAACCTGAGATTGACAGTTAATGTGTTAGGCTGAGCTTTTTATTTCAGCCTGMTGGAATGGTGGAGGCAGATCCTCCAGGTGGACTGGTAGGATTKAATTGTGTGCATTCAAGTGTGCATCAGGATTTAATTTTACTACATCAAGGACACAATTCTGCWTCTGGAAGCGTTGTGGTTTCCTTGCAGCTCATCCGTGCTCTGCTAGCAGTGCTCCCTGTGTGCTGCTGGGTTTGAATAGATCTCTGTGCCCGTTGGAAGCACTGTGGGCACTCAGTTCTGCTCTGGGGAAAGGCCCGTGGGTCAGGTGTGCCAGGGGCTGCCCTGCCCTGTGCTCCATCCCATCCCCWGCAGGACAGTGCAGTCTGGGCAGGGATGATGCAAAGCTGCCACACCTGCCCTCTGCAGCCTGCCCTGGGCAAGGAGCATTGAGACAACTGAMTCCATCCTTTTTTAAGTGGCCTGAGCCTTTAAAGTCTCTTTGACTAAGTGAAAATTGTGATGTTGTGCCCCTGTGCAGGCAGGCAGGTCGTGCTCAGGGATGCCTGTTTGTTATTGATAGAGACTGGTGCTTTGCTGTCCTCTTGCTTCAAAGCACTATCAGCAGTTATCTAATATTGAGATATCTTGTTATTTTATGGCTTTGAACTGAAGGGTGAGAGCAAGACAAAAGACTGGAAAGGGGAGCTCAGGCTGTAATGTGTTTATGGGAAAAGTGGGTTTTAAAGCTTTGAAAGGATTGTAATGCTCTTCTACCTTGAGATGCTAATGCAGAAACTTGAAACAGAGCACAGTATCATTAGCAATTAAATGTGTCTGTGTACTGCTCTTACATCATGTAAGGCTCTCACAAATCAAAAGGGAGAGGTACACACATCTAATAAAATAATGATTGGYAAAGCAGAGTTCCAAAGCCCTGCTTGCAATTCACAGACAGCAGCTGCATGCCTGGCATATTTGTATAAGGTTTTAGAATTAAATTAATTGCCCCAGGCTTTGTACTTGTAAAGGATTGATTTTTGTTCTTTACCTGTGTGCTGRTGATACTTTGCCTTTCTACGCCTCTACTCCAGTGGCTTTTGTGCTGWKCCATTACAAGATTTTAACTCAAATTTTATTTTCTCTCTTTGAATTGCTTATYCKATTCTTTTGATGGCAAAAACTACATCTCAATAGATAGATACACAGGTAACTTCTTGGAGAAGTTAATTCCAAATTTAGAGTAGCACATACAAGYTTACAGATGTAAATACCAATGTCCAGTGAATTTAGTATGTTAGTAAGAAAGTGGAAATACTTCTGGATCCTGGCTGTAGAAGCCAATAGCTGAGTAGGYCTGCATTGGATTTAAATTTTTGGGGAATATGTTTATTCCAGTTATGAGTTTTAACATTTCTGACACCTGTTTTATGTTTATTTTGCTAAAACAAAATAGTGTATGKACATGTATATGTGCACATATGTATGTTTATTATGCACATGATGTATTTGTTACAGCAAATGCAATGTAAACATACAAAAGTTCATATTACTTTAAATGCTGAGCTTAACTGTCAACCACAAAACATATTTGCAAACTCTTTCAACATGTGTAACATATACAATCCTAATTAGAACCAGCACAATAGCAGAGCTGCCCATATGGTAGTGATAATTATGTTGAAAGTGTTTGTCTTGTGACTCAAAATTAAGTTTGGAAGATCCAYTGTGGACTGCCTCATGCTGGGGGTTTGTAACATGCCTTCAAAATGTGTATGTGAGTAATTTGCCATGGCCAGGCTGGGTTAGATGAGTTAAAGATGAGGGGTTTGATACAGTGCTCATTTGATAGGAGTGTTTAATGTGTATTTCTAACAGAGTTACTGGAGGGCTGTCCTGACAAAGGCAGTGTTGTATGTTTGTATGTGTGTTTTACCTGTTATCTTTAGAAAATCATGAGAAAAGATGGGTTTTCTGTCTGTTGTGCTGCAAGACACACCTGAGACAGCCCTGTCCAGGCATTTCAGTGCATGAGCTGCAGTGTGTGCCCCTCTGGCACACATAGGAATGGATGTTAATGGAAAGCATCATTTCCAGCAGAATAATTAGAACTGCATTTATGAATGGGCCAGGGCTCTCCATTGAAAACCTGCTTTAAAATTCTTTAATTCTTTGATTCTTCTGCACACTTGTGACCAGCTCGTGCTGTTCTTTGGCAGGTTAAATATGCCAAGGCAGGATACAAGCCTAGTAGAAAATGGGGGTATTTAGCTTTCCATTATATATGGGCAAATAATAACAACTGTGAAGAAGAAAGGCAGTGGCTGCAGCAGTAGATAATGTGGGGTTTGTGATAAATACTCCTAGGTTTATAGTTTGCTCTGTCTTATCTCTCAGACATGTCCTGRGGTTTCCATATCCTGCAAATCAGTGTGAAACGGGAGCAAGTTGTGCTCTAAAAAGAGACAAGCAATTTGCAACACCCAAATGATGTTTTAGGTGAAAGAGTGTGGGACACATTTGTATGTATGAATAACAGTCTTTTATTAATAACACAAAATGCAGCACTGTGAGTGTGGGATGTGTTGGTATCAATCTAGYAGTGTTCCATTTGTAGGTTTAGCATCTGAGCTGAGACACCACACTGTGCTCCTGCTGGTAAACACTGAAATCTTGCTTGGTGTTACAGTGTGCAGGAAGATCCCCAGTTTGATCCATTAGGGTTTATTTCAGGGGGCAAAAATGGCGTAGTGGCATTTCAGAACAGTTTGAATGGAAATATCAAGGTGTTAGAGGAAAGTCTGTCTTGGTTTTAGAAACCCTGTGAAAATACAAATCATGATCAAAAGAAATGGATGTTGTGAATTAACCTGCTGTCACAGGCATTTATTATGGATTTGTATTTACTAACAGTCCTAAATTTGTATTTACTAACAGTCCTAAATGCTAGCTTCTCATTTTAATAAGGGTCCTTCATTCCTGCCCACTGCAGAGCTTGGAATGTAAGGTTCAGAGGGGGTTTCTGTAGAGGCTGGATATAAACCCATCCCTCCCAACTGCTGGGCTTGTGCTCAAGGGCAGTGCTGTCAATACTGTGAATTTGCAAAGTCAAACTCTCGGTTGATCTTTGGTCTTGGCTTTTTTATTTATTTCTGCTTTGGTCTCTGAAGGTTAGTTGCTTGCTGTGATGTGAGAAGAAGAAGAATGCAGGGATAAAGGGAATAATGTTTTAATCCTTTCASTGTTGTTGCAGGAGTGACTTCTAACTTAATACCTGTTACAGTTATTGACCCTSTTTTGGGGAGATATTGATTGTTTGCATTTTATTGATTGTGCAAATGCTCATCCACTATGGGAAGTGCATTCCTGTGAAGTATCACAGGTCAGTCCTTGCTGAAAGAGAGAATTACTTGCCTTCAAATCAATGGGATGAGGCCAGCTTGTATCACACCATTTCTGATGGTGAGTGCTGTGTGTTTGGGTTTTTTTGCATCAGCCATTTCCTTCATCAGTAACTGATYCCTTGTGTGATCCAAGTAAGGAACCACATATGCCTGTGTATTTAAACATTCACTTGCAATTTCATGTGGCAGGGGGTGGAGCATGGGTTTGTGTAGGAAAAMGCTGGGTAGCTCCGCTGCTCTGGTGCAGTTTAACTTTTTAAAGTGAATTTTGGAGCTTCCAGAATTTCACTTTCACAGGCTGGCTGTAGAGTAGCTGCACTCCAGCCTTGGTGCCCAGCAGCTTGGTTTGCTGTAGGACTGCAGTGGTCCCTCTGCAGCAGTAGGTGTGAGCCAGACTGTGCTGCTGTYGTTTGGGACAGCTCCTGCCATCTCCTGCTTTGGTGGAGTGCTTTTATTGAGCAGAAATGGATTTATTTTGAGGGTATACATCAAATGGTCTGGGAGCTTTTTTCATCCCACCAACTGTTTGGTAGTTTGGAGAGATCATTGCTCAAACTGRCCACTTGTTACAGTAACAGATATCAGCAAATGTTGGTCCATTTGGAGTGACAACTGAATTTTTTCCCACTTACAAGGAAATGCCCTATTTGTGTGTTTGCTCTCCCACCACCCCTGGCTGCTCTCCCAAGAGTGTCAGTGTATGGCAGTGATGGTAAAACAAGCTGGGAGACACCATGGCATGAAGTGAGTTCTGAACTCAGTGGCCTGAACCTGCCTCACAGGKACACATTCTGCAACTCCAGGGGCATTGTCCCTGGATAAAGGTGCTGCTGCTGCTCGTACTTSCCTCTGCAAACCCCAGCAGGCTGGCTGCCCACATCCTGGCTGTTCCTCAGTCACTCCCTGTGGCATTCACATTGGCTGAACACAGAGAGACATAAGTCTCTCTCCCCGGATTTTTCCTGGGAAGGCCYTGAGAAGCACAGAGAGAGGAAGAGAAAGCAATTCTTATCTTTATTCACTGCTCCTGTTGTTTTTGCACCTGTGGAAAGTGTTATGGAGATTGTTTACCCAAAGTGATTTGTCAGTTGGATTCTGCTGAGGATTGTTTTGTTTCCTTGGCCGGTTGGGTCAAAGCTGTGTCCTGACTGTCTCAGTCAGTCATGGGTTTTCCTTTAGTATCTTTAGTATAGTATAGTGTAGTATAGTATAGTATAGTATAGTATAGTATAGTATAGTGTAGTATAGTATAGTATAGTATAGTATAGTGTAGTATAGTATAGTATAGTATAGTATCTCTTTAATATAATATAGTTATAATATAGTATTAATGTCATATAGTATAGTGTTAATAAAGCAATTATTCAGCATTCTAAATCATGGATTTAGAGCACATTATTCACCACGTTGGGGTTGCCTTTCCACGATAACTCCCSAAGGATCCCAGCTTTCTGCAGCCATCAGCAGCGCGGCTGGAGCCTGGCAGGCTGCTTGGCTMGGGGACATTCATTGTTTGGGGACAATGACTGGGCTCAGGCTCTTGCCAGAGCAAGGGCTGGCTCCTGCCTTGCAGCCCCCTCGGCTTTGGGAGCAATTGGAAATGTTCAAACCAGGCAGCAGCGATTCCAGCCCCGCCCGGGGGATGAAGGCGTGCCTTGTTTGTGTGCCAGCAGATGTGAGTGTTGGATCACATCCCTTCATGGCTCCTTCTCCCTGTGTCCATGGGAACCCTAATAATGCTTTCTGGGACGTGTCCCAGTTGCTCCCTGCAGCAGTGA
Source organism: Sporophila hypoxantha (assembly GCA_002167245.1). Lineage (NCBI taxonomy): Eukaryota > Metazoa > Chordata > Aves > Passeriformes > Thraupidae > Sporophila > Sporophila hypoxantha. The sequence continues at coordinate 1,726,070 of NDFG01000029.1, forward strand.
CCCACCCTTGCTGCRCCTGTGCCCTGCTGGAGCACTGAGGGGTTGGTTCTGGGCACCTGCAGTGATGGATGCCCTGTTATTCCCWGTTGCCCTCTGCTTTACACACCTCATATTTTGTGGCCACCCTCTCCTGTAGCATTCACATTTTCTGGAAAAATCTCTTCGCCCAGGATTTTTCTCCTGGGAAGCTGAGAAGCCTCAGAGAAAAAGGAAAACAATTCTTATCTCATTTGCTTCTCCTGTGCTGTGCTCATGTGGAATGTGTTTGGAGATTGTTTACCCACAGGTGATTGTTCCATTGGATTCTGCTGTGAGTTGTTTTCACTCTTTGGCCAATCAGGGCCAGGCTGTGTTGGGACTCTGGAGAGAGTCACGAGTTTTCATTATTATCTTTTTAGCATTTAGTAAGTATCCTTTCTGTATTCTTTAGTATAGTTTAGTATAGCATTCTTTAATATAATATAGTATCATAAAATACTAAATTAGCCTTCTGAGAACATGGAGTCAGATTCATCATTCCTTCCTGCCATGGGGGTCCCTGCAAATACAATACTCTCCTGCAGCACAGCCTCACTAAAGCCACCAAGAGTGGACATTTCCCTCTCACTTCCATGTGCTGTAAGTGTCAGATCTGCCTCAGGTGACACTGTCTTTTTGTTGGCCTGGTGACAATGTCAAGTTCTCATCTTCTGTGCTTGTTTTCCCACTACAAAAGGTCCCTCTGTGTAAAGAAAAAAAGATGTGTTTTTCCCCTGATGAAAGGCTTCTGTCCTAGAACTATCAGCGCCCTGGGCAGCACAGGTCAGAGCTGTCCTGGCTGGGCTCTGGCTCCTTCTGAGCACAGTGCAGCAGCCCTTTCCTCTCTCCCTGGCTCAGCACCATCCAGCACAGGCTTTTGCCAAGAGCTCTTACAGCCGTGGATCAGTGGCTCTTTAGCAACACCACTGCAGCCTTTGAGAGAGCCTGGAGCGATGCCACSAGGCAGAGAGCCCTGTGCTCCTCCTTCCTCMTGTGAGGGGGGAGATATTCATGCAGCAACTCCCACAGGAGCAGTGGATCCAGTGAGCTTGCAGCCAAATTCTGCAGGGTTTGTCCCGGGGATTTGTGAGCTTTGTAGAGCCAGAGCAATGCCTCATGTTTCACAGCACGCAGCACAGAGGGGATTGAGAGCAGAGTGAAAGCCATAGCTGTGAGTCCTCCACCAGCTTTGGGGGTGAAACCCCAGCTCTGTCAAAGCATGGGGGTGATCCACAGTGACTTCACAGGGCAAAAACTCCAGCAGAAATTCATTCAAGGTGTTGGTTTTGCCTCAGTTACCCCAGGAACTCAGATGTTTGAAATAAAGCCAAAGGCATGACTTGGGTYGGGCCTTTCAATGTTGTTGCAGGAGTGACTTCWAACTTAARACCTGTTTCAGTTATTGACCCTCTTTTGGGGAGATARTGATTGTGTGCATTTTATTGATTGTGCAAATGCTYMTTTTTGCCTGGGTGAAAGGAGGCAGRACRCAAATCYTAGAATCACAGAATATCCTGAGTTGGAAGGGACCCACAGGGATCATCAAAGTCCAGCTCCTGGCCCTGCACAGGACCAAAGATGCTGAGGCCAGCAAACGTCTCTGAATGGGAGCATGAATTGTTTCCTCTCAGCTCTTGGGCACTCTCAGACTTTCTCTTCCAGGGTTTCTTGGGAAGCCATTCCAGGATCTCAGGTYTTTTCCATTTGGGGTGGCTGCAGGAGTGTCCCCGTGGCAGATGGCCCTGCACAGTCAGGGGTGCTGCAGACCTGGGGCAGCAGGTCCTGCCCTGCCCAGTGACACCKCAGAGGGACCAGTGGGGTTGTTTGSGGATTTTTCTTTGGCAAGTCACTTGTTTCTATTTACAAGCTCTACCAGTGTTTTAATTAGGGTAATTACCCTTGACCAGCTAAGTGTAATGGCCTGCTGCCTCTCTAATGGCTTTTCCTTTGTGATTTCCTTGCTTGGCACTGGGATGGCACCATGAGAGRTGGGAGAGGAGGAGAGAAGAAACTGCAGGAGAGGTTATTGCATCCTGCTRGGGACTGCCAGAACTTTCAGATCATTAAGAAAACTAATTTATTGCCTTAACCCCCACAATTTACTTTTTATTTTTACATTCTTTCTTAATTTCCTTTTTTTTTTTGTTTTGTTTTGTTTCTTTGTTGCCTTCACAGAAAAAGGGTTCACCAGAGCCACAGTTTTCATTTGGGAATATCATCCACTGTCTGGGCATAGTTGCCCAGTTGAGAAGTTTCCACTCACTACAAAATAATAAYCAAAATTTTGCTAAGTGACTTGTGGGAATTTGTGATGAGACCCTTTGGAAGAGGCTCTGGCAGGAGCAGTTTTCTGTCTGAAAATGTTTCCAGGTTGGGATGGGGTACACATGAAGTGGGGAAAGCAGAAACAAAGTCAGCAAAATCAGTAGCCACTGTTAAAATACATGAGCCAGTGACTGAGGTTAAGATTGATTTTGCAAGGTTTTGTTCAGATTTTCACAATTCTGTTAAGCAACCAAATGGATAAAATACAGAGCACATATTTTCTGGGGTTTGTGATTTGCTTACAGTACCTGTTCTCAGACTTTACTGGTGTAAAGACTTGTCTCCTTGTTCAGCTGATCAATACCCAAGCAGATTTGACTGGGGGAAGCCTGGCTCACAGAGGTGCTGATAAATTATCCCAAATTGCAGGGGTTTATGCCTTTTGTTGGAGGAGCTCTTAGCACAGTGCTGTGCCACTGCTGCTCACTGCCCCTGCAACACGAGTCAAAGATTTGGCTCTTGGTTTATTTATCAGGGAGGGATGGCAGTGCTTGCAGTGTCCTTGGGGGCTGGTGAGCAGCATCTCAGGCTGCTCTGGAGAAGCCACCTCACCTCCAGTGCTGCTTTCTCCCCTCTGAAAGAAAAGCATCCTGAGATCTCCTTCCTGCTCGGGGGAAGTTGTCACAGCACYTGTCACAGCTGAGATGGCCACYATACACAGAGTATCACCACACAATTTCAGAAAGCTTCAACCCATARYGAGTGCCACCACACCACTTCAGAAGCTGCAAGGATCTGTCCTTCTTGTTCTTTAGCCCAACCTTTTATYCCCCTCATGTTCATGCATTGCACTGTGTGCCCTCTGTTCCCTCTGTGATTGCTCAGCACACCTGGGCACTCTCATTGCTGTCAGTGCTGCTCACCTGCTGCTCACAGCTGGACCCACTGGGGATGAGGCTGGGCCACAGCCCCACTGCCAGTGACCCCAAACTGTTGCCTGCAAACACAGCCCACTGCCAGTGACCCCAAACTGTGCCTGTAACACAGCCCCATCCCAGTGACCCCAAACTGTCCTGCAACACAGCCCCATCCAGTGACCCAAACTGTGCCTGTAACACAGCCCACTGCCAGTGACCCCAAACTGTGCCTGCACACAGCCCACTGCCAGTGACCCCAAACTGTGTGCTACACACAGCCCCACTGCCAGTGACCCCAAAACTGTGCCTGTAACACAGCCCACTGCCAGTGACCCCAAACTGTGCCTGTAACACAGCCCATCCCAGTGACCCAAACTGTGCGCAACACAGCCCCACTGCCAGTGACCCCAAACTGTCTGTAACACAGCCCCACTGCCAGTGACCCCAAACTGTGTGCCTGTAACACACCCATCCAGTGACCCCAAACTGTGCCTGCAACACAGCCCCCATGCCAGTGACCCCAAACTGTGCCTGTAACACAGCCCCATCCAGTGACCCCAACTGTGCCTGCAACACAGCCCCACTGCCAGTGACCCCAAACTGTGCCTGCAACACAGCCCCATCCCAGTGACCCCAAACTGTTGTGCCTGAACACACCCCACCAGGACCAAACTGTCCTGCACACCCCACTGCCAGTGACCCCAAACTGTGCTGTAACACAGCCCCACTGCCAGTGACCCCAAACTGTGTGCCCTGTAACACAGCCCCATCCAGTGACCCCAAACTGTGCCTGCAACACAGCCCACTGCCATGTGACCCCAAACTGTGCCTGTAACACAGCCCATCCCAGTGACCCCAAACTGTGCCTGCAACACAGCCCATCCCAGTGACCCCAAAACTGTGCCTGCAACACAGCCCCAACCCAATTACACAAACTGTGCCTACAGGAAATGTCCCTAAGTGCAGGTGCAGGTGTAGGTTAGGTATAGGTATAGGTTTAGGTATAAGTATAGGTATGGACAGCACCTGCTGTGGTGTGGCTGGACGCTGCCAGAGTCCTGCACTGCTCTCAGAAGCTCCCTGCAGCCTCAGCCTGTGGGGATTTGTTTCCTCACTGCATTAAAGTCATTAATGGTTGCAAGAACAAGTGTAGATATGTATAATGTGGAGGGAATATCCTGGCAGCCTAGTGCTCTGCTTCAGCTCTGCCAMCCCTCCTCAGACAGCCTGGGCTCTGTGCTGCTGGAGGGAATGTACCCCCTTTGGAAACCTGGGGTGCAAAAGCACAGGCCACCATCTCTGATTGTAACCACACAGGGAGCTGTGAGCAGCAGTGTTCCATTTATCTCACCTTTATCTCACATTTTCATTTCTAAACCCCATCAAAGCCCTAACYGTGTTCCTAGAAACAGCTTTTTAAAATTCTCACTTGTTTATATTATACCTCCAAAGATGCTTTTTCTCTCAGACATGTGGTGCTAGCCACATTGAAAAATTTGGAACAGCTGAAAATATCTGTGTATTATAAATTTTTTACAGTAACTGCATCTGTAATCTGTGCTATGGACACTTCCAGAGATTGTGTTGCCGCACTGCAGAGTTTCAGAAAGCTCTGCTGAGATTAAATGTTTAAAAAGAAATATTTTTAATCATTGGTGAAAGGTGTGGATTCTTTTGGTTAGGTGAGAATATTAGCYGTGATAAATTAGCAGTATGGAAAGGATTTAAGGATTGTGTTGTCTGAACTTCAGATTTCAGAGATGACAAATCTGGGCTCTGCCGCATTCATAGACTGGCAAATCAAATTTATCTAAAGAGTGTGAACTCTATTTTTTGAAATTTTCCTGCTCTGAATACCTTCAAAATAAAGAAAAATGCTCTTCATATCCCTTCATTAGCATGTGGTGTGACATGACAGATTTATGAAAGACATCTCAGTGCTGCAGTGCCCTGGTGTTTTATCCCATTTGGTAAATAGCATGGTGATGTGCTGGGCACTCAGGTTTCATTCTGGGTCCCATTCATCATGCTGCTATGTGACTCCAGACTARTGCACTCCTTTGTCTCAGTTTACCTGGGTATGAAATGTTGGTACTATCTCCTCCCACTCTCATGAAATGTAATTAAGTTAATGCTTGAAAGTACAGTTTAAGTACAAGCTGCAGCTGGTATTTCTTAAGGTTTTAATGCATGTAAAGAAAATAATCCTTCTTGGTCCACTTCAGTTTGGGGTTTATTTTTGGTTTCTGCCTTTTTTAGTTCTTTTATCTCCCTTTATAGCTGTTACAAGAAAGTCAGGAGAATGTGACATTCAGTGAGTGACACCAGAGCCGGTGGAGGAGGGAGGGCTCCGAGTGCGAGCAGTGATGCTGGAGATCATTAACACTGCTATTTATAACTGTAAAAACTGGATTTCAAGGGGAAACATTTAGGCTTAGCGTGGCTAATTATACAGCTGTTAACTAATCTAACAGTGATCCTAATTCCAGCAGCCCTTGGCACTGGCACTTCGTGGCTCAGTGTGGGGAGCTGATGTGGCACTGAGCCCGTCAGGTGTCTGCTGCCAGCACAGCAGGGTGGCAGGGGACAGCTCACACCTCCCTCTGCCACCCTGGCCATCCCAAACACTCCTCTTCAGGCAGGGAAAGGCACCTGAGCTGGGGGCTTTAAGGAAATCTCCAATTACTACTAAAGTCAAAATGACAGAGCAGGAGTTACCGGAGGATTTGACAGCTGCAAAATTGCTGAATCCTCAAGAGTGACTCTAGACACACATACAGTGTTTGCATTATTAATTTAATGTCTTTGCACTTTGTAGAAGTGTTTTCTGTAGAAGTATTGCCTCAAGGATCTATCTGCATAGATTTAATGCTAAGATCAAGGTCTTTATTTCCATTTAAAGGCATAAATTAGAAAGCAATCTCACTGAAAAAGTCTGATCAGTCACAGGATCAAATGGATTCATCAGAAGTGTGTGATGCACTCTCCTGTCACTTTCCTTTCTCCTGTGTTGAATCCCTTCCTATTTTTGAAGTTTGAAGTRACTCAAGTGTGACCTATTTTCCTGTTCACGCTGTCTGTTTGCATTTTCCCCTGTTTGCAGGTGGGAGATGCTTGAAGGGAAGGTGAAGGCAGAACCCTGCCTCCCACTGGCTCCTCGCTTCACAAGGGGCTCATGAGCAGCCAGACAGGGGCTTAAAGGCCCTGGGTGCACTGAATTATTGTCAGAGAGGTGGTGATGCACACATTGACCTTATTGTAACATTATGGCTTCAAGGCAGATGCAAAGCAGCAGAGCCTGCAGCAGGCAGGTTCCCATCAGGACCTGGAGCAGGGCAGTTTGCTCTCTGCCTTTGCTGGTGTTCCTGTTGTTAGTTTTCATGTGGGAGTGGGTACCTTCACTTCCTCTTTTCTCCAGTATTTGATGCTCACTGAGGGCAGCAGGAGGTGGCTCAATGGGAGGCAATACCAGGTTGGGCCAGGGCATGGTATGTGTGTGGAAAGCTTTTCATGTTTGCTTGCTGGAGTGCATGAGAAGAGCAAATTACCTGGCTGAGAGTCTTCTGAAAATGTCTTGTATTTGGGATGTACAGATTTTTTTTTATTATTATTAGCTTTTACTTTAAAAAAAAAATATGTGAAGCATATTTATCTCCCCATCTCTCATGGTTTTGCTGTTGTGTGACATTGATTTCCATGCATTCTGTGGGGATCCATTGCCTSCAGTCCTGCCAAGTGCTCTGGATCCCTGCCTGACACAAGTGRTCATTTTCTCCCTTCTTTCCCCTCACCCTCCATCTCAGCCTCCTGAGGTGTCACAGATCAAAGGAGAGTTCTGTTTTATTTTTAAATTGGGTGTTTATTGAGTAAAAGGGACAGTGTAATGTCATTATGGATGGCATCCTTTAGAGCTGCAGAGCAGCAGCTGTTGTCCCCCTCTCTGTTTCCAGAGGCCCTGGTTGCTGAGCAGAAAAGCTGTAAGCTCCATCCTGGCTTCTTCCCTTGGAGAAAACAGAAACAATCCTTAGGAAGGTCAAGGGATTTAAGTACCCCACGTATGTTGGTGTTTTGGGAATAAATACAGACTGTCTTGCTGGAAGTGTGATGGGTTGCCATGGGTTTGGCTCTGCTCACTGTGTTGTGGATTGGAGCCGTTGTGTTCACCTGCAGTGTGCCTGCAGGGGACACGAGTGACAGTCTGCCCGTGTCCAAATGCTGAATGCTGCCTCTCTTTGCCTGGCTCCTGCTCTGCATGGCTSCAGGAGGTGCCCAGCAGATGTGGAAAGGGGAAAGTATTTCACGCTCATTTTATGTGAGATCATACCAAGAAAAGAATATGTGTTTATTTCTTTTCCTTGTATTGCCAAAATATTTGTGATACCATCTTTGCTGGAGGGGTTTTTTTTGCAAGCCGTTACACAGTGTGTGCAGCTGCTCAGGTTTGTGGGTACCTTGCTTTCTCCCTTGTGTTCTGCTCACAGGAGCTGGAAACAGAGATTTGACTCTTTTTTACCTTGCAGCATTTCCTCCATGCCCTGGTGTACTTGCCCACCCATAGCCTCGTGTTTCCAGAGGAGCTCAGTGAGGTGTAATCTGCTTTGGGAGCTCTGGCTGCTCTCACATGTCCCTCATCAGCAGGTGTCATTGCAGCCCCATGGCTGTGCTGCCATCCCRGAGTGTCTGAGCCCAGACCCACAGTCATTTCGAGGCAGCCATCCAAACCTCCTAGGGAGTYTGTTACACTTTTCCCAGAGGAAAAGCACTCACCAGGCAGTGGGAATGGCACAGATTCTGCACAAGGCAGAGCTGTACAAGCTGAGCAAATCCCCATGCCCTGCTCTGGTCTGTGGGGAGCCACAGCTCGAGCTGCTGGAGGGGATGTGTGAGCTCACTAACTCTGCTAATGCAAACAGGGATCATCACCCCCTGTTCCTCCTGTGGGGCATGCTGAGCTAATGGAACTGGTCCATCTGGCCGCCTCCTGCTTTTCCAGCCCTGAATCTCCTTTAGGAGCCCCAGCTGCTTGTGCTGGGACCAGAATCCTGTGCCTGCATCACTCCCCAAGTGTGATGGCCATGAATGGGGCTGTGAGCAGCACAGGGTCCTGAAAGTGCTGCTTCCCTTTCTGCTGGAAATGGAAGCCAAATTCATGATTTACCAGCCATTTGTAGAGACCATTTAGACAGAAAACTGGGATAGAAGATCCATTTCTTTGAGCACCTCTGGGTGTGTTCTGGTCTTCCATTCTCCAGCTGTGTCCTGGGGCATCTGAGGGAGTCACCTGGGCCAGGCTGATGGGAATCTCCAGCTGCCCAAAGTCAGGCTTTGCTGTCTGGGCATTTCAGAGCACAGCAAACACTAATGCTCAAAGCAGACAATTAAATYAAAGTGGAGTAAAACAAAGTGTCAGAGCTGGGGAGACTTAGGCATGACTATAACAAAGGAGTTTCTGGTTCCTGGTCTGTTTTCTACTAGAGTAGCTTTGTTCAAACTAGTTCAAACTAGGGTTTCTAAGCCAACAGAGAGGCTCCACAAAAGACCTAATTAAAAGAAAAGAAGTGTAAACACCCTCACCCCTGTGCAGTTGGACACATTCCTGAAGAAATGTTGCTATGTGCATTTGCTTGCTAGTGGTGCCTAATGAAAATATACCCGTTTATAACACTYAGGTTGTTATTATTTAAATAAATCAATATGGTTCTGTTTAAAGAAACAATAAGTGCTCCAGTAGCAGCCTTTTCTTCCCAGCTGGAGGGAGAATGTGGAACATAACATGGACCCAGATTTTATTTTTACTTCTCCAAAACAGCTTGGTCCTTCAGTGGAAAAAGGGCAGAGAAGAATCAGCCCAAATCATCATTCTTATCTGGCTGAAATTCATCAGTGCATAGGTGTATAAAAATGAGATAAAATGAGAAAATTATATCAGGAAAGTGTTACATTTTCTTTAGTTTAGCTTGAAAGTTCATCTCCAGTAATTTACCTCACTGCTTTTTTATTCAACTRGAGCTCTGCAGTCCTGCTGGGGAAGGTGTAAGAGGACCTGTTACTTCTTTCTTAATGGGAGCTGTAATTCAGTCATTTTCATACTGGACTCCACAGCTCACTGCTAGAATTTGTTTGTTCAATACAKTATGTGCTGTGGATCAAGTGTGTGGATGTACCCAAAATATGTTGTGCTTCACAAAGAGCCTGATTGTCAGGGCTCCTTTCAGGATGGGTGTGAAGCTGTGTGTCACACAGCCCGAGTGCACACATAATGCTGCTCCTCTTTTCTTGCCTCTCTCCTTGGAAAATGTGACCAGCCAGTGGCAATGCTGTTGAATGCTGCTTTTATTAGCAGCAGCTTCTGTGGGGATGTTGTCCCATTCCTTTGGGCCATCTCTCCCATGTGCTTTGCAACAGTGCTGAAGCCAATGAATAAAAACATTCAGGGGAAACAAGAGTCATTTGTGGGGAGCTCTTTGCCCTCTGCTTTTCAGGGCTGGGTGGCTGAAGAAGACTCAGATGCCCATAGCAATATTGAAACACATCAGTCCTTTTTCTGAATTCCATTTTTCTGGATCTAAAATGTGTTCTGTTTTGGAAAGAAATCCTAGCAAAGCTTGCTGCTGCATTGACTGTRCTGGGCCAGAGCTGGGAACTGCTGAGGGCTTTGTAATACCCATCAGAAAGCAGTGCACAAAACCTGTCTCTTATACACATCTAGATGTGTATAAGAGACAGGTTCTGGGCCAGAGCTGGGAACTGCTGAGGGCTTTGTAATACCCATCAGAAAGCAGTGCACAAAACCTACAACAGAGAGAGGGTTGGTATTTGCTCTGCTACAAGGAAAAAGAAGTTTTAATTCCTTGGCATGGAGTTTGTACAGTCTGAGGAGAGGGGAAGCCTCTGTAGAAGCTTTGAAGGCTTCAACACATGCAGGGATAGCACGTGTGAGAAACAAAGCTCCAAAGATACTTTAAAAGGTGTAGTTATTATAAGTCCTGGTTTATCCAAAARCTGGTTCTGGTATCTCCCAATGCCATTCACAAGACAAGCTAGATGTTGTTGAATTTCAGGAATGGGGAGAACATAGGAAATTCTGCAGATGGGCAGGAACTCTGGCAGCCTGGCTTACTGAGGATGGGAAAACACCCTGTTTCCATGCCTTACTTTCACTGAGATCTGTTTAACCCTAACACTGAGCATTTGGGGTCATGCCCTCAGATGATGGAGCAGCTCATTATTTGTGTCCTGTGTAAATGGCAGTGAGGAGGAGGAGGGTGCTGGCTGGAGACCCAGCCCAGGAGGGAGATGGAGGAGCCCYTCTGGCCCAGCCTGTCTGTGAGGCTGTGCTGCCAGGGGAGGCTGACCTGCGTGTTGAACACCCAGGTAAATTAATTTCTCTCTGCAGGGGCTTGCAAACTAGTTTTTCCAAGTAATGTGGCCTAGATAGCCCTCTAGTCAGGAGAGATCTCAGTCTGTTTGTGGATGCTGTTTAAATTTCAGCGAAGGGTTAAACAGCCTGCAGCAGGGCAGGAGGTGTGGGGTCTGCCCAGCCATCACAGCAGGCTGTGCATCAGCAGGGGGAAARCCTGCACAGCCCTGTTACCTGGCAACAGGCCCTGTGCTGCTGGCACCCACAGAGAGCTGCTTGAACCCACAAATGCTGTGTCCTCAGCATAGCTCTGGCTTCTCATGCAGAGCCCAAGTGCACCGGGACAGCTGCCAGGGAAACAAGCTCAGGAGCTGCCTGGGGAGCCATGGCCATCCCTGGTGACAGCCCTGCCTGCCCGTGGGGACATCTGCAGGGCACCCCGGGCTGGCATGGAGCCCTGGGAGCTGCCAGGGAGAGGCAGAGCAGGAATTCAGAGCAGAGTGGGGGCACAGGCAGCGCCTCAGCGGCTCCAGCCCCAGCAGCTGAGGTTGGTGCTTCCCTGCCCTGACAGCAAATGGCACAAGGGCCCTCCTGGCTGGAGCCAGGGATGGCTGCTGTTGGCTTGCTCAGTTGTGCCTCTCTGSAGTGATTGTTTAATTCTCTTTCCATCCTGCTACAGGGACCTCCTGGCAGCCTGGTGCCCTGCACCTCCTTGGCGTATTCTGCACTGGCATAGAGACAAATCCTGATCTAATAATTCATATATAATTCAGTTCCCRGAGGTTTAGGGATTTGCCAGGTTATGCTAAAACTGTTTTTTTCCCCCACAGACTSACTTGCATATTAACTTTCCTGTGCATTGCTGATTTGGTTCTGGTGAAGTTCATCTTGTTGCTAGGAGGGATAAGCTTTGAGACACTGAAGAATTACTCAGAATGCCTGCAGATGCAAGAAGTTAATACTGCTCTGGTGTGTGTTTGGATAGCTGTCATGTACTGTACAAAGACTCTGGAAATTCTGGAAGCTTTTCCTTCTAGAAAACTCCAGGTGAGGTTTTAAAGCCTGAATGGTAGCTCTGCCTCAATGACAAAGTTCTTCATTGCAYTGGGAATGGCAGAGCTCCTGTGAGACCTGCACCTGGAAGGTGCTCATGGCAGATCTTTTCCTGGAGAAGAAATCCATTGGAAAACTCCTTAACTTATAATAAGTGGGAATAGGAGTAATTGAGTCAGTGTGCAGAGGAAATATCTTTCCTTTCCAGGCAAACTGGGACTTTATCTAGAAGCTTTCTTCTGTCTTCAATTAATACAAAAAGGCTTGGCTGCTTATAAGTGCTGCTTGCATTTGGTGCTCAGCAAAGTTTGCCTTTTAAAGGGATGCTCTTGGTCAGCTGTCACCTAATTCCTTTATGTCATGTTTATGTAAGAAGGACATGCTATTTTTAGAAACAGCATAGATGTCAGTATGCTGAGGGATGAGATTTTACTTGACGAGGATGTACCAGCAAATTCACTTCACAGCATGAGCAGGGCATTTGTGTGTGCTGTGTCCTGGGAACACCAGGAGCAAAAGCACAACCTTAACTGGAATTTTCCACCTGGTGCCTCTCCAACCCTCCAGCCCCTTTAAACATGGGGTTTAGCACAAAGGCAACTGTTGGCATTCTGCAGAAATTGCAAGATCCTGGTGCTCAATACAAGAGTCTTCTGGGAGTGTGTGTTTGTTTGCTTGTTTTTTAATAGTGATATTTTAACAGTTTTTGATTCTCTTTGTTAATGGATTTTGAACTTTTTCTGTGSTCTCAGACCATGTGTTAAACTTTTCTGCCAGGAAATCTGAAATGTGCTTTCTGCTGTTGTTGAAATGGAAACAGACTCACTGCGTGCCCACTGGAGCCTTCTGTGAAGTACACCACTAAACATTTTCAAGTTTCAGAAAAGAGCAGCGTTTGTCATCTTGGGAGCTGTCTGCCTGTAGCATATTCATGCAAGAGCTACTCACTGGAGAGATCCCCCATTTCATTGCCCACGCTGTGCCAGCTCAGATGTGCCATCTGATTCATTGGTAGCATTCCTCCATAGCTTGTTCTTACAGATAAGGCAGCAGAGGACATCACAGGTACATAAATGTGTTTAGGCTGTGAACAGATAACTTCCAAAGGCACTCACTAGTGCTGAGAACAAAGAGGCTGCTCAGCAAATGTGTTTCATGATTTGGTGTATCCCGTTCCTTCCCCCCTCCCTCCCCTGCAGTTGTATAAGTACTTTTGATGGCAGCTGCTGGATTAGACCCAGAAGCTTAAAAGATTAAAGAAACCACTAAAAGCAGCAAGGAGGAAGTGAAGGATCCGTTTGTCTGAAGGTTTGTGTTTTCGTACTGGTGGTTGAGAAGAAAATTGCAAACAGGCTCTGCTGTGCCCCAGGGGTCTGACAGCATCTGGGCCACGGGGGTGGTGTGGGGCTCACGGGGACCTGCAGGGCTCAGCCTGGCCCTGGGCTCCCCGTGTCACCTCCTGGAGCTGGGGGGGACAGTGGCAGTGCCCTCCCTGTGCCCTGTGGCTGCTGTGGCTCACAGGCCCAGGGAGGGATGTGCAGTGTAGACACAGAAAGCTTTGCTGTCCAGAGCCTCTCATGGAGTGAGATGAAACTCAGGAATTAAAACAATGGATGGCTCAATGAGCTGCAGATTCTGCATTTTCATGCTGTAGTAAACTGCTGCCTGCTACAGCTTACAGTGTCTGTTCAGCTTTGCAGGGAATGTTATTTTTAATGAATGTGTTTCTTGTCCAGGTGGTTCCAGTCAGTGACAGAGCAGAGGGGGACACAGCATCTCACCAAATTCAGGCTGAAATCTGATTCTTTGCCCCCATTTCCCTTTTACCCRATCCACCCTCCTTAGCCCCAAACCTAGAAGCAGCTGTTTCAATAAGTGATTTTTTTTTAAATATTGTCTTTTGCTGTGTAAAACATCCACTGATTTCTGGCTGATCCCTAAACATCACTGCTGGGGTGTATAATCAGATGGGGAGAGAGGAGCTTCAACAYTGTGTGCCAGCCTTGCCTTTGTCATTCTGAYCAAGCAGTGTGTGCAGCACAGGCTGCTCTGGAGGGGATGAAAGATGAGACCCCYGGCACCCAAACCCCATTGCTGGGGCAGGGAGTGCTGCTGAGCACGTTAGCATCATTAACATTAATCTAATCTTTCCGTTTGTCAAACAGATTTTTGAGTACATGGAGACAGCTTACCCAGTTCTTAAGACAGTGCTCCCAGATCAGCTTGTAGTTTGTTCTGTAATACCATGTGGATTTGCTGGGATTTTCAAGTAAATGCATTATGTATATGGCTTACAGATTGCTTAGGCTGTCTGCATCAATAATTAAAATGAGGGAGGGGACTATTCTGCAGTTTTCTTCTCCTCATCCTTTTTACATGTCTGTTTTAATCTTTCCTCTCCTAGGATGGGAAAGATAAATGTGTAGCAGGAGAGAGTGTTGAAGATGAGAGCTGAGGGTTTTTCCAGCAGAGACAGAGCTCGTGGCACATCACTGCAGTGCCAGCTCACAGCAGCACTCTGACCTTTGCCATTCTGTTTGCAGACACTTTGATTCTGACTTGTCAAGCAGTGCCAACCCGTTCCCTTTGCTGTTAAAACCAGCACACCTCTCCTGCTGAGGCAGGACACAAAGCTCTGCCTCTGAGCCCTGTGGCAGGCGTGGTGCTGTGCTGCTCAGCTGGCCAGAGGACAGGGAGAAGGTTTGGTGGCATTTGGAATTGCTGTGGTGAGTCTGGCATTGCCTGGATAGGATGGGGGTGAGCTTTTGGCCTTGATTGTACATTTTATAATAGCACTTAAGTTAATACTTAAATTTCAAGAGTATCACAGGAAAAAACAATTTCTGCTTTATCCCTCCATCCTCACCTGTCTTGAAAGAGCCTGTGTGTGAGGTGCAGCACACAGCACTTGGTGCCACTGCTGCAGCTTTTGCTGTGGAGATTTTCACACCAGACCTGGAAACACAGGCAGTAGAGCAATTTCCAAGTGCACACACCATGTGCTGGTGCAGAGTAAGACCAGTTTCAATTTTGTCACAAGAGGGGCAGAAACCACTTGGTGTGCTGTGCTGCTGTAAAGGGGGTTTGGTGTTGCTCATGTYCCATCCACAGAGCTCAGGGGAAGGTGTTAGAGAGGCAGAGCAAGCTAAGCTTGTCCAGCATTGTTGTTTTGTTTTCACATCTGGCCAAATAACAAGGTTGCAGTGTCAATAGCCTATGCAACCTTMTAGTGCTTTTTGAGATGGCTCATTAGGATGATTTCTTAGCTGGAAACTTTGAAATTGGCCTGACATCACCAAGTCATGYGCTGTGAAAAAAGTGTTAAATAGTACCAACTATCCAGTCTCATTACTGGCCTGGACAGTTAGTCATTACTCTGCCCAGCAGCCTGGCACAGAGCAGTGCCAGCTCAGCTATGTGCAGCCCAGGATGCATCATCTCAGGTACCACTGTGTTACCTGTGTGTGCCACTCTCTTCCCACTTCCATTTGGCTTGGTTTAAGTCTCTTTGTGGCACACTCTCCCTGTGCAAGTTCAGATCTGATTGTGGGGCTGCCTGTGCAGATCTGATGGCATCAACAGCTTCTCTTGTCCACATTACCATTTGTGACCTGGGAAGCCAAGTACCTTTGCTGGGATCATTCTGGCTGTGTTGCTCCCCCTCTCCCTGCAAAGGGGCAGTTTTGTGCATTTCTRAGCCACAAAGACAGCAGCTGGTGCTCTGTGGGAAGCCCTGGTGCTCTAAGAGAGCCTGAAGTCTTGATCAACTTCTCCAAATACACCTGAGCTGACAGGGGGCTCTGAAAAAGCAAGCCAAAAGCTGCTGTGCACGAACATAACTGCTTATTTGCAGGAATTTTGCAGTCTGAGTGTTACAACCAGTGTGAATTTGGGTARTACAGGTTCTCAATGTACAAAGCTGTTCATTTTGCTGGGGTGCTTTTGTGGGTATATAACTCAACCCTTGTTTGAGTTATATTTCTTAGCTTTTCTCAGCTGCTTAAAAAAGTTGACAAGGTACTCACAGACACACTACACAAAGTGTAATGCTTTATTTGCTACTTTAAACTCTCTGAGGGGCAGAGCAGTTGCTCTGGAGGAAGTACAGACTGTGGTGCACCAGGCAGTCCTGCCTGTGGAYTATAAACCCTGGGTGCTGATGTAATACAGATGTTAATCAGGATTTCCAGTAGCTGAACTGAGCCTGGAATTTAGCCGAAGGGACAGAAARGGAGCATTAATCAAATGCCACAATTACTGAGCCACACTTTCTGCATTAAAGTAATGTAGAAGATGCTTTTCACCTCTAACATCTCAGTGTAAAATAAGAYGACATGGTAGCAGCAGCCATTAGCTTTACCTTTGGCTGAGCAGGGGAAAGGGCTCTGTRGATGTTTGTCTGCTCTCAGAAAGCAGATTTAGGGAAAAAAAAACAGAAAAAAAAAAAAGTGCTGGCTCTTTTTAATAAACTAGAGTAATTACAGATCTGTTTAAGTGGAGGCATATGATACATATGTTTGTGACAATTTTCCAGAGGGATGGTTGGGCTAGTGCTAAATAACCAGGCTCATTTTCCCATAATGCAAATGTTATTCACAAACTATTACCATAATTGATGCACCGAGCCACTGTAGAGTAAATAATGCCTTGTGTGTGGGAAGGAAACTAGAAGTCAATGAATATTAAAGAACAAAATCTCATTTTTAAAGGGAAACTTCACAAGAWTTAGAATTGTTTTGAAAATGAAAGSACAGTGYGGGTGCCAATGGCATGGCTGTGTTCTGGCTGGGTGTCCATGCACATGTGGGAACATGAGTGCTCTGGCTGTGGGCTCCAGGCTGCCTCTGCCAGGGTGTTTGTTCTGCCTGGTGAGTGCAGAGCATCCTCTGAGCTGATCCAAGCCTGGTGCAGAACTTTGGAGCATCCCAGAGTCACGGGGGATGCACCTGCCAGCCTCAGTGAGGAGTTTCCAGGGTGTTTGGTGCTGGGGAGCTGGGGTGTGTAGCCCCATGCCTGGGGAGATACTGGTTGTTTCTTTGCTCTGCCTCCCTGCAGTGTGCTGCATTTCCTGTTTTGTGTGACACAAGAGGAATTTTGAATGATCAAGGTGGCCTTGGGTTTCCAGGTCATTCTTCTGAGTGGGCTGTGGTGGGATCTGAGACCTGCTTGGGTGCTGGGASCCCAGAGCTCTGTGTAGCTCCTTCCTTGGTCACTGTGCTTGTGCCCAGCCAGTGCCTTGGTGGCTGTTACAGAGGTCGCAGCACTCATTGCTGAGGTGTGAATTGCCCTGTGTCCCTGGCTGCTGCAGGAGCTGTTGGCACTGCAGTTAATCTGTGCTGCTGGGGATTTTTGTGTCCAACGTTTTGCTGAACAGGCCTTGATTTAGCTGTGGGCATTAGTGCCCTGCCATCTAATCCCTTTTGATGTTCAAAGGGAACTTGTGTTAGTGCTCCAGTGTTGACACATACATTGCATGCAAAGGTTCTGTTCTTTCAGGGATTTCTCTGCCCCCCTTCCCCACTGGGTGTATTGGTCCCTCACCCCTGTTCCATGTGTAAATGAGGGAGATCCATAAACTCTGCAGTGTATTGCAGAGCTGTGTTCAGGAGGAGGAAATGATGGAGTGTCACAGAAATCACTGCTTTCTGCATTTGAGAATCCTGTCATTTCAAACACTTTTAGAGTGCTGGTGTCATCTCAGAAGTGACTTCTTTTTCTCAAGGTAATAAACCTCTGTCCAAACAGTGCTGGAGCTCTAGAAACCAGAAAGCCAGGGAACAAAATGCAGAACCATTGTGTAGGATTACAAAAGCATCATTTGATCTCTTAATATCATAAGCAATTTTGTCCAGCTGGCAATTATTGTTGTTTTTTAAATTACAGATTATGGCACTGCACCTTCTCTCTCAGAGAGGTCAGAAAGACATTTTGAGCCACCTTTGCCTCCCAGTGCTGCAGATAGTCACACGTGACCTCCTGGCACAGCTCCATATAGATCACACACCATCAGCAGCTCTCCTTGTGCACCCTGAGCTAACTCTGTGTGGCAGAAGCAGCAGATTGTGACCATCCTGAGCCCAGCTCTTGTGTGCCAGGCTCATGGCTGTCCTGCTTCTGTCTCAGTCTGTCTCTTGCAGGTTGTAAACCACTAGCAAATGCCTGTTCCTTGTCCTCTSTGGGCTGCCTTGAGGTGTTTCTGACTCCTTCAGGGGTCTGTGGTTGTGCCTCATAGCCAGAATTTCACCTGGAGAGCTGAGCATGTGCCCCAGCTGGGTTACCCCTGCTGTAACTCATTACAGACTGGCACTTTGCTGGGGGAGATAAAGTACTTCAGGCTGGTTTTCTCACCTTAATCTGTACTCGTTCTCTTTGAGTCAGGTCTGACTTATTAGGCTTTATCCTATTCCAAGGGAAAGGCAGCTGTAAGACCTTACAGCAATGACAGACCTGACAGGGCTTACAGCTGCCAGGGAAAATGTCACTTGCACTTCTTAGTCACTGGCAAGCAAAAAAACCGAAAATCTTTCTGTAAAGGGTGACTCTGATAGTGGTGTTTGTCTCCTGGGCTGAAATGGAGCCAGTGCCAGGYACACCAGACACGGGATGCAGCCCATCCTGTGCCTGTGGGGGTGAAGGCACAGGAATCCCTTGAGCCCAGGTTGGGCTCAGAGCAGTGACCTGGAGAGTTTCTCTGCAGGKGTGCACAGCAGCCCGAGCTGACAGCAGCCTGTTCATGCTGGGATTATTCAGCAGCACTCAAGATGAAGGAGCAGATGGCGTTGATGGGCGAGCGGGGTCCTGAGGTACAAGATGGGATTGTTACCYTGTTAATAACCAGACAGCAAATCCCACAGTGCTTTCTATTAGCCTGGAAGATGAGAGCTCCCTGGAGACCTCCCTGTGACCCACAAAGGTCTGGCAGCGCTGGCCTCGGGAGGCTGCAGGAGCCTCATTTGTTCTGCTGGTTCTGAGATGCAGCTCTGATTTGTTTGAGTTTGGGCAACCTGACCCTTCCCTCACRGTGCCCTGGGAAGCCTTCTAGGATGTGAAGTGTTGGAATACAAAGCTGGGGTGGTWCTGGGTTAAAGCAAAAGGCTGCTGTGGAATCTGGGTGTTTGCTGGTTTAGAGCTGGGGGAGTGCTGGGCATGCTCAGTGGCAGGCAGGAGCTTCAGCGTTTGTACTTCATTTARAGAATCCCAGTTACTCTACAGTTCTCTGAATTTGGGAAAAACTTCCTCTCCTAGTAGGCTTGCAGATCCCACAAGCTTCATTTAATCTCCCAGGGGTCCCTGCTTTGGCTGCTACATTAGGAGCCATTCTGAACTGTGAAAAACATTTCGAAATCCTTTTTATTTATTCTTATTCCAAACTGCCTCCCCCCCCCACACCTTTTTTTCCCCTCCCCACGGGCTAATTATAAAAATTGCTGTAAACATTTTCTGGAGATGGGATCTTCCTTTGTATCTAAACTTTGTGTTTGTTGTTTATGTGCTGTTTCTTTCAGCATCCCCACACTTCACTCTGCTGGTTGGGAAGTGTGAAAGCTATTATGATAATAGGGGGGGAGATGATTTTCTGCTCTCGTAGTGCCAAYAACACAGGAATGGCTGTAATTCATCTTGGATGTAGTCCCTGCTGCAAATGCACCATCTTGCTTTAGCTTTAGTCCCCCTGCACACACACACACAGATTGCTTTTGCTTGGCATAAGGGTCAGGGTGCTTTAGCTTCCTCCAGAACTGCCTCTGCTGTGCAAGTGGGTTCTTCAAGGCATTTCTGCTGCCTTAGGAAATGGTGAAAATAAGTGAAATAGTGCTTGGTTTGCTCCTTCCCCCCCTCCCTTGTGGCACCAAGATGTTAGTCTGACTTACCAACAAACCCAYAGCCAGAGAGAAGAGGAGGAGGTACCCACTGCTGTTAGGAGATTTAAAAACCAGCTCAGTACTCACTGTTACACTGCTCATTGCATTAGTGTGTGATCAGCTTTGTCATGGGGAATAATTGAAATGAACGTGAATCGATATCTAAATATACATTAGGGTGTATTAAAAGGCTTAGAACCAATGGTCTGTTAAAAAGGAGGTTATTTCAATTCTTTTCTACGCTGTCTCACAGTTGAAATGGTTTATTAGAGTATGGCAAAACCTGCTGAATAATCAAAGTATGATTATTCRGGGAGAATTGTGAATGTTCTACCAAAGCATGGTTCCCTTTCTGGGGTCACATGAAAAGGAACAGTATGTGATTTATGGGTGACTGGAGAAGGTGTGAGCTAGCAGGGTGTTGGAGGTGAGTGCAGCACCTTCAGGGGTGGATCCCCKTCCTCTGTGGTGTTTGTCTGGCACCACATCCCTAGGAAGTGAACTGGCAAACAGGAGRGAAGCTGTTGTGTCACACACCATAAAGACTGTAGCTCTATAAAACAGGAGAACCAAACACAGTTCAGACAAAGTGCTGATGCTGCAGGTTTGAAAATAAATGGTGTGTTTTGTCCTACTGCAAAGATGAATGAAGTGTTGAAAACTTAAGCTGGTGTGTACTTTGTGTGTGTGTGTGCAAAGCCACGCAGCTGTCAGTGCTGTAAGGAATCACCGGGCTCTGCTGCTGCTGCTGCCAGGGGCTGTTTGTGGATGCTGATGTGGGGGCTTTCAACAGCGCACACAAAATGAGCAATCTGTGGCGTGATGGGCTCGTCCCTGCCCGGCTGGGGGATGTGATGGCTGCAAATTCCGCCTCTCCATTCCCGGCGCTGCACTTGTCCTTTGATTACAAAAGGACAGCTCTCGAGGGATGTCGCRGTGCATTTTCCTGAAATAAAATAATAGCTCTGTGTTTTGTGACCCTGGAACTTTAGGTCCTGCCAGATGCTAATGAACCAGTGGAAAACATCCAGGCCTGGTAATTGCTGTGAGCCACAGCTGTTTGTGCTTGGTACGCGGAGCCGGCTCTCGCCTCCGCGCCGGCTGCGCCCTCTTGCTCCTGCCCTGAGGGCCGAGGATCGGGCAGGGAGGGCAGGGAACTCCTGGAATGGGCTGTGTTCCTGCCAAAAGGGCCGGGATCGGGCAGGGAGGGCAGGGAAATCCTGAATGGGACTGTGTTCGTCCCTCAAGGGCCGGGGTCGGGGCAGGGAAATCCTGGAATGGGACTGTGTTCCTGCCCCGAGGGCCGGGATCGGGGCAGGGAAATCCTGGAATTGGGCTCTGCTCCTGCCTCGAGGGCCGGGATCGGCAGGGAGGGCAGGGAAATCCGTGGAATGGGACTGTGTTTCCTGCCGAAAGGGCCGGGATCGGGCAGGGAGGCAGGGAAATCCTGAATGGGGACTGTGGTTCCTGCCAAAAGGGCCGGGATCGGGCAGGGAGGGCAGGGAAATCCTGGAATGGGACTGTGTTCGTCCTCAAGGGCCGGGGTCGGGGCAGGGAAATCCTGGAATGGGACTGTGTTCCTGCCCCGAGGCCGGGATCGGGCAGGGAATCCTGGAATGGGACTGTGTTCCTGCCAAAGGGCCGGGTTCGGGCAGGGGGGCAGGGAAATCTGGGATGGGACTGTTGTCCTGCCAAAGGCCGGGGATCGGGCAGGGAGGGCAGGGAAATCCTGGATGGACTGTGTTTCCTGCCCTAAAGCCCGGGATCGGGGCAGTGTGGGAACGGAACTCTCCAGAACTGGGCTCAGCTCCTGCCCTAAAGCCGTGGGATCGGGCAGTGCGGGAACAGAGCTCCCCGAGTTGGGCTCTGCTCCTGCCCCAAGCCCCGGGACGGGGCAGTACAGGCAGGAACTCCCAGAACCGGGCTCTGCTCCTGCCCCAAGCCCCGGATCGGGGCAGTAGAGGCAGGAACTCCCGGAACTGGGCTCTGCTCTTGCCCCAAGCCCCGGATCGGGGCAGTACAGGCAGGAACTCCCAGAACCGGGCTCTGCTCCTGCCCCAAGCCCCGGGATCGGGGCAGTACANGGCAGTGTGGGAACGGAACTCTCCAGAACTGGGCTCAGCTCCTGCCCTAAAGCCGTGGGATCGGGCAGTGCGGGAACAGAGCTCCCCGAGTTGGGTTCTGCTCCTGCCCCAAGCCCCGGGATGGGGCAGTACAGGCAGGAACTCCCATAACCGGGCTCTGCTCCTGCTCCAAGCCCCGGATCGGGGCAGTACAGGCAGGAACTCCCAGAGCCGGGCTCTGCTCCTGCCCCAAGCCCCGGGATGGGGCAGTACAGGCAGGAACTCCCAGAACCGGGCTCTGCTCCTGCCCCAAGCCGTGCGGGCAGGAGCTGCCCGGGCAGGAGGGGCAGTGCGGGTCCGTGGGGCGGTGCGGAGCCCGGCTCTGCCAGCACGGCCGCGCTGTCCGCACTGCTCCCGGGCTGCGGGAATGCGCTGCCTCAGGGACTGGAGGAGCAGGAGCAGCTGGGGAGGAAGCGAGGCTCTTGCACTGACCTGATCTCAAATCCACAGCCAGATCTGTCCCCTTTATTCATTTGCTGCTTCAAAAACCAGCTTTTGAGGCACAGAAAATAGAAGGTGCTGATAAGAGCCACTGTTTTAATTTTCCTTTAATGTTGCTCCCTATAGGAGACTTTCTCAGCCATTTTTAACATCTCCAGATCAAAAAAAAATAGCTGAGGTATTTTACCACCCTTTTAGCACAGGTTAATTCTCCCAGAGGAATGCAGAATTAAAGGGAGGGTYGGAATATTTTTCTGTGGCATCAATGGAAATGCATTTCTGACATCTGTGGCTATGGATGGCCATGATTTGAACCAGCCCAGCTGACTGCAGTGAGGGGGCTTGGAAAGGCTTCATCCCAATTCCCTGTCTGAGCAGGGAAGAGCAGGGACCAAATCCAGAGTGTGGGTGAGCAGGGAAGGGCTCTCAGGGCAGAGCAGGACTGAGCAGCCTCTGCTCCACCTAAATGCAGTGACCATTATTGGCCAATATTGGTGTTTGGATCCCTTGTGTGTAAGTCCTAGATATAGAAAAGTTCTAAAAACCTCTGTTGGCAGGTGAATGAGTAGCCAGGTTGTCAAAGCCACCACTTTGAGATAATGCACTGACACTGTTATCAGCACTGACAGTAGTTTTTYGGTGAGTAATACTGACAAACTAGGTTTCAGGGTCTGTTTCAGCTGCTTTATATCTCTTGTGTGCACATATAGTAGGAGATGGTAAGTCAGTGGTAACTGTATTTCATCTCACTCTTCCCATGAAAAAGATACCTAGGCCTAGAAAAGGTACAGGGAGTGATGAAAAGGATCTGTGGAGACATGCACAGCCTACCTATAAGGAGAAATTTAATAGTCTGGGAGGTGTGATATAAGGGAGACAAGCAAAACCTATAAAGTCGTGATCTGAAGATGATGAGAAGCAAATTATCCTCTTTTGTTGGGATAGGATACTGTGAGACACCCACTTAAATAACCAGACAGCTGTCTAAAGCAGCAAAATGAGGTGACTTTCTTTACTTCTCTAATGGAATTCTGAACTCATCTCTGTATGGAAACATGAAGAGGTTCAGGTACCTGTGTGACAAYRTCATGTCCATCTGTGTTATTACATYTTACATTACATTTTTYTTACATTACTGAGGGCACATCTTTGGACTCAAGATTCCTGACATTGTTTCCTTGTGCTTTGTGAAGTGTTTGGGCACAGGATGCTGGGCCAGATAGCTCTGGCTGTGTGCAGCAGAAACACAGGAGGCTGATTATATCCATCCTTTGGTTTGTAACTTGATATTCACTGCTCCGTGGATGCACAGAGCTGCGAGGTTTGCAGACAGATCAAMGTGTCTCCTCAAAGCAGAGGCAGGGAATTGGGCAGTGTTTCTGAACAGACAGAAGAACAAACACCCTGACCAGTGACTTCCCGGGATTTTCTATGCTTTAGCTTAATTTCGTAGTGGTGGTTGTTCTGTTGGGTTTGGTTTGGGAGTTTTTTGTGGTTTTTTTTTTCCTTACAGATGTTATTTTAAAACGTGAGCCTGACAGCATCACAGCTTTCCAAGGGTGTTTGTAGGGGGGGCTGAGAAAGGGGGATCCAGGAGRGAGTGTGACTCCTGAGGACTTGCTCTGCTTCCACGGCAGCGTTACTGCAGCTGCYGGATCGGAAAGGAGATATTTGCTTTATGCCTAAGAGGCTTTATTGTTTCTAAACTATATATAGTRCTGTAATCTTGCTTTCGATGGGGGGAGGGCACGGCGGGACAGCCTCCAAAGCATCCCCGCCCTGCCTGCTGGGCGAGCGAGGGGTTAACGCGGGGCTCTCGCCGCGGACGAGCTCATTGTCAGAATAATGTTTAGCCAGGTGTTAATCTGTGTCTGGAGGGAAGTGCTGGAATTCATTATTCATCCCGCTGGGGGAGGTCACGGTCCTGGGCGGCTGCCAGCGCCGGAGCCAGCCTCCTGGCTTTACTGACATGTGCCATTTGTGATGAGGGCGGTGAAGTCCCCGTGAGGAGCGGAGCTGCGTGAGGGCTGGCAGCGGCGCCGAGCGCTCGGCAGCGAGAGAGCGGGGACACGGGCAGGGACACGGGCTGGAAGGACGGACACGGCAGGAAGGACGGACACGGCAGGAAGGACAGACACGGGTGGAAGGACGGACACGCCGAGCCCCAGGGCACAGCGCCTTTCCCGCCCGGCCCCTCGGCTCCCCGGCCCCTCACCTGAGCGCTGCGCTCCCCTCASAGAGCTCCGGCTCCTCGGCGGGACAGGCTTGGGGTCGCTTTCGTYGCTTTGACCGAGGGCAGGAGGAGAGACAATGATCAAGTCCAGTTGGTTCTACGTCAAGTTCAAGCATGCCGAGAAGGTAAGCGCAGCCTCTGCTGCAGCCCTTCCCCGGGCACTGGTGGGGCTCAGCTGCTCCCCTCCTGGAAGTGTCACTGGAATTTGGTTTTCCTGTGGCTCCACAGATAAGGCTGTGTCCTGGAAGCGTCACTGGGATTTGGTTTTCCTGTGGCTTCCACAGCCAAGGCTGTGCCCCCGGAAGTGTCACTGGGATTTGGTTTTTCCTGTGGCTCCACAGATAAGGCTGTGTCCCGGGAAGTGTCACTGGATTTGGTTTTCCTATCATTTCCACAGATAAGGCTGTGTCCCGAAAGTGTCACTGGGATTTTGGTTTTCCTATCATTCACAAGATAGGTGTTTCCCGGGAAGTGTCCACGGGATTTGCTTTCCTATCTTCCACAGATAAATGCTGTGTCCTCGGAAGTGTCCACTGGGATTTTGTTCTGTGGTGTCCCTGGAAGTGTCACTGGGATTTGGTGTTTTCCTGTGGCATTCCACAGATAAGGTGTTGTCCCTGGAAGTGTCACTGGGATTTGTTTTCCCGTGGACTCCACTAGCCAAGGCTGTGCCCCAGGAAGTGTCAGCTGGAATTTGTGTTTCCTGTGACTCCCAGCCAAGGCTGTGCTCGGGGCAGCGCAGGGCACGGGCTGCAGATGTGGCAGCAACTTCAGCGCGGTGCAGGTGGAGGAGGAAAGCTCAGATCTGATTCATCCAGGGCCGTGTTGGGGGAATAAAAAATAGAGATGGTAAAGATGTGTTTGTTTTCCTCATGTGGAGCTTGAAAGGGAGGAATATTTCTTGTTCTGTGGAGCCCATTATGAGTTGTGACCTGCTTCTGGCAGGGAGGTCAGTTGTTTCTTCTCCTCTAGTAGCTAAGTATTTAATTGTCRGTGATTATTACCGGAAGAAAGAAGTTTTATTGACCAAAAAGTAGCAAGATGTATTGAAGACTCTTTGCTGTGGGGTTTACTGTGGAGTTTGCTGTATTTCCCATTGCACAGAACAGTGTTTTCTGTGGGATTTTCCTCTTGCACTCAGCTTCCTCTTTATCTCGCCTGTGCCCTGGTACCCAGATGCCTGGGGMAGCAGAGGAGCAGGGATGGGGAGGGAGGATGGACCAAGATTGTGCAGGGATGTGCTTAACAGTGGTGCATTTTCACCAGAGATATACTGGAGGGTTTCCTGCCCCAGGGTAGAGGCTGATCCGCTTTCCAACAGTGCTGAGGTGCAGGCAGAATGTGGATGTAGCTTTGCTGTTTCCTTAATCCAGCAAATTAGGGAAAAGAGCAAGACAACTTTTTATGAAAATATTAAGCAGCCTTGCTGCTTTCTTAAACATCCTTGAGCAGTTAGCAACTTGCTCTTTTTAGCAGAGGGAAAACCCGTGCATGTGCCATTAGTCTGAAATTTTCTATTCTGGCAAATAGTCCCACATTGATTTATTTCRTCTCTTTGTGCCTCGAGTTATACTGCACTAGTGAAAGCATATATATTTCATTTAACAAAAAGCATATATAGTTCATTTAACAAGATTGTCCTGTCATTTATCCCAGGCTGCAAATAGCATATTTAACGTTTCAGATGTAACTGTTCCATTTTGTTTTGGGCAATCTTAAAAAGGRTGAAAAATCCACTGTATTAGGCAGTTATTATCTTCTTGATGTTTCTCTGCAATAATTCTATGTTCTTTACAGTTATATCAGACCTATAGGCATCTATAATTAAACAAATCACCTCAGCATATATAGCATATGGAAATTCCTGGAAATAATTTAAGGAATCACCAGTTATTTACCAGTGGGTGAGGCTGACTATTTAAAACACACGGGGATTTCTTTTTCCTCTACATTTTGTGATTCAGTTCCTTTCTATTTTTATTTTTTTTTGACACCCCTTGCAGTTGATCCAGAAAGCCCTGGAGTCCCTGAGCAGAGCAGATAATGTTCCTGCTCTGCTGTCACCGGGTGATTCTGTGCAGTGTTACATAACCTGTCATACCAGTTTTGTCAGAGTCAGATATTTTTGAGATCTACAACCTGGGAAATTTGAACATGGATGAAATCCAGGAAACCCATTTAATCTGTCTCCTTACAGTTACTTGTGCCTTACKAGACTTTCTTCTGATCCACCAGGAAGGTGCCAAGTCTGTTCATCTGTTGGGGGGAAAAAGCCCCAAACCATAATGTACACATGCAGGAAGACAAAAACTGAAGTGCATGCCTGGTCTTTTACTGGATTTCATGTGTGATAAGGGACTGTTAACCCTTTTTGTTGAAGTGGGGGTTTCCTAATGAAAGGCTCCTGAGAAGTTTTGTGTTTGGCTYTGTGGGAGGGCTGCACCCCCTTGCTGAATGCAGGATTTTGTGTCAACGTTCTTTTTGCAGCTGGGGCTTGGCTTGTTCTGATTCAGCTCCCAGTCTGGCTGTGAAAGTTGTGCTAGTGTGGCCTAGGTGTGAATTGATGCTGAATTTGTTAAACTGATGCAGTTCTCTGGCTGGACACTCTGGGTACACACTCCACGAAACAAGTATTTCTGCAATAGTGTAACCACACTGGCTTAAAAAATTAGGTCAAATTCTTTTGCAACTCCTCTGTGTTGTCATGGTCTTAGAAATTGGGTTTATGTGAGCTAAGCTGAAGAACCTTTGAAATTCTCAAACCAGCTTTTTTCAGCAGTTTGTCTAAAAGGATTTAAAATCTCCCTTGGAGATGCACTTTCTCCTCTTAGCTGGCACAAGTGTGGCTGCTGCAGGAGCCYGTGCTCCTCTCCCAGCAGTGGTGCCTGTGCAGCCACACGGGGAGCTGATCCCACCTCCACCTGAGCTGGTGTGYTTCCTTGTTTGTGCTGGCTTTGTTTGCAGGCAGGTCAGTGTGTCCCAGTTCAGCGTGAGGGTACGGCCCTGTGGGGTGTACCTGCATGAGCAGGAAGGACACTGATGGCTCTTCTGGCAGCAGCCTGTGAAAACCAAATTAATTTAAGTTTGCTCTCCTCATGTGGAAGTGTTATATAATCCCTGTTTAAGGGAGGTCYTTTTAGGTTAGGAAGAGGTTGGGTCTGTGCCCTCCTGTCAGTGCAGTATCTCAGTTAATCAGAACTGGAGCTGCTCTTCCTGTGTGTGCTGACATTGCACCCTCTTAATTCTCTTGTAAAGAAGTTCATTGACATTTTTACTGGCTGGCTGGCTTTGCTGAAGTTGACATCCTTGCCTCTGGCCATCACAAATATTTTTTTTTTCCTTTTGGTTTACTTCAGAAGATGTTGATGTCTGAAGACCCCACTGTGATAAAGCATATATATACATTTATCTACATGTCAGAGGTAACTGCAGGAAGCTTGTGTATTGCACAGCTTTGCTTCCCATATAGATTGTCAGCCTSTTTTATTCTCCTGGCATCACTGTGCTTTCCTGCCATAAACTGTTCCATTGGTTGTGTTTGAATGCTGCTCATCCCAGCTGGGTTATCTACAGAGAGACCTGAACTGAGGTGTGCTGATGGAACTGGCCTGAGCCTCAGGGACTGAACCCTCACAGGTCTCCTGGGGAGCTTCCAAACTTATCACATCCACCTGGATCCTTGGCATCTCCTAATCAGTTCATTCATGTCATCTGCCTGCTTGCCCAGTGGCTGGTTTGTACAGGTAGGAACTGGTCATGTATTTGTGGCTGCAACACAAAGCCTGAAAAATGGTCACCCAAAGACGTGTTGGAACTGGAACCAGGAAAGAAATACATTGGTTAAGCTGATGTCCTTTGGTGTGTTAGTTTGCTCAAGTCATCCAAACAGTTTTTTAAGTTGTGTAGACAAGCAGGATAAAACCTTTTCCCAGCAGCACAGTTTTAGATGTGATTAAAATAACCAGATAATAAAACTAACCAAAGCAGAACTCTCCACAACATTATCTTGAGCCTGTTATCAAGTTAATTGCTAACAMTCTGTAATACAGACTGAAAGGAAGCCTACAGGATAAACCCCAAAGTTTTCATGTTTGCCCTTTCAAAGATTTAATATAAGGTCATTTGGCCACGAGCCACTTGGACATAATACCCATATTCAGTCTGAGTGCKTTTACACTGGAATTAAGATTCAAAGGCTTCATGTGAATAATATTGCTGACACCAGAAAATCAGTTTAATCTGAAGGGGGAAAGAAAAAAGGCAAGCTCTTGGAAAAAATCTGTAAAATTCTAGAAAGTGTGGGAGATGTGTGGAGGGAGGCAGCGTGAGTGGGCAGTCTGGCCTCACGTGTTGCTGCCTGGATCTGAGGGAGCTTATGGATGAAAACAGAGGACTTGAAAGGTTTTGCTTTGTCCTTGAAAAGGCCTGTCCCTTGTTTGAGGTTCATTGATAGATATTGCTGAACTGAGGCAAAGCTTAATTTTCCTGTTCCCAGCAGTGCCCAAGGGAGAGAAGTGCTGTATTTCTAGCTAGAAAATTAGATTAAAACACCCACTACCTAGATCCAGGGTACATTCATTTCATCCTCTCTTGTAAGACTCTCACTACTCTGAAAGGCAGTTTACAGTTTTGACAGCTAAAATAAAAAGCCTGAAGGACAAGCAACCACTTTGAATGTTAGAAGGGCTTCATTTCCAGCAGAAAGATTTCAATTACAGTCATTTTCCTCCAGTAAGTACAAAGAGGTAAATGGAACCCCTGTTTCAAATGTTAAACTCACAGACTGCATTATTACCACTTGTACTTTGAAAGTAAAGGATAAAGCCCATCTAAATCAAAGCCCTGGTTCCAAATTACTTTTTAAGAGTATGATGAGGTCTGCACCCAGTAATTCAGCCACTCTGTGCTGAGCAGCACAGAGCACATCAAATGTGACTTCCATTAGAGCCTGCTGCTCTTGGGGGGATCGAGGCAGGAAGCATCTTTCTTGACAAGCACTGAGAGTTGCAACTTGAAAGGGCTGCTCTGCAGCTGGAAATTCATGAGTTGGCTGTATTTTTAGAGAATTCAGGGTTTTTTTCATCCCTGACTCTGCTCGTTATTTGTCTTGTCCCTTTTAGCAGTAGTTTGACAAAGATTTGGTTATTTATCTCCTGTGTGGCACAACCTCTTCTCCCTCCCATTCCCCACAAGAAGATTTTTCATCCCAAACCATTTCCTCCCCTTGCTGGGTAAGAAACACCTTTCCACAGTATCTACTGAACAGACACTGAAATGTGCACAGTGTTTGCATAATGCAGTGCTCTAAAGAGCTGACAGCTGAGGTGATAAATCAGCCTCATGACCTGAGCTCACCAGAACATTCATTGTGCCTGGCATGATGGACCCTCCCAGAAA
Source organism: Sporophila hypoxantha (assembly GCA_002167245.1). Classification (NCBI taxonomy): domain Eukaryota; kingdom Metazoa; phylum Chordata; class Aves; order Passeriformes; family Thraupidae; genus Sporophila; species Sporophila hypoxantha. The sequence goes on from NDFG01000029.1 coordinate 1,755,739, forward strand.
TGTGTACCCCTGCCTTGCTGGAGTCAGGGATCACTGAGTCTGGGTGACTTTCTGGGCCAGAGCTCTGCCCAGGGGCATGGGAGGAGGGCAGGGAGTGAAGCAGGAGAGCTGCTCCCTGCTCCACTGCCACTCAAACCACTGGGAGGTTTGGGAACCCACCTGTTTCTTCACCAGAAGTGTTTGCTGGAGATAATTGTGCTGATTTTATTTATTTATCTTTGCTGCTTCTTTTCCTCATTGCCTTGTTGGAAGGATTTCTGCAGGTGTGAAATCAGATGTTACTGCTTAATCTGATGGGGATGATCAGCAAAGGGTTGTGTTGTCCTGAATTACTCAGTGCAGACACCTGGTTCACTATTTTTATCACTTTTAGCTGCTAAAATTTTCAATTTTTCCTTGCCTGCCTATGAATACTACAAGTTTGCATTTTTAAAGTTGTGTTGCAACTGTGACTGACAGCATTTTAGGGAAATGAGTGAGATRTGTCATTTTATATTCTCGTGAACAGAGATTACATGTAATCAAGGAAAACAGATGTAGGGATTTAATTTACTTGTAAATACAAATTACCACAAATCATAAAYTCATAGAATGGTTTGGCTTGGAAAGGTCTTTAAAAATCCTCCAGTGCCACCCTTTGCCATGGCAGGGACACCTTGGAGCATCCCYG
>NDFG01000029.1:1756477-1840809 GCA_002167245.1 Sporophila hypoxantha
GGSKKCCTGTGCCAGGGCCTGCCCACCCTCACAGGGKACAATTTTGWRCTAATCTCTGATCCAAATGCACCRTTGTGCATCAGYAGCCRGTGCTCACTTGYACTCAGCTCTTCCCTCCTGCCTTGGTCGTGTTACCTCTGTGTCACACAGAGCTGCCTTGCTTCGTGTTTTGGCCTTCCATTATTGCATTTTGATTTTCTCTTGCCTTTCAGTGAGCACAAGGAGCTTGCCAGTGGTGGCTGCAGCCTGCACAGCAGCTGTGCTTTGCCCAGCAAAAGGGGCAAAGGGCTGCCAGMGGCTCTGAGGAGGTTTTTCCCTCCTTCCAGCCTCACTTGTGGGTTGGGCTGGAGCACCAGCAGCAAACAGGGGCTTGGTAAGCCCAGAGAAGCAGGCAGGGCTGGAAGCCAGAGGAAGGGATTCCATCCCTGTTCAGTCTCCAGCCCCACAGGGGTGGGAGGTCAGCCCCTCAGGGTGAGCCCCTCAGCTCTCATTTGCTCCTGAGCTGCAGAACCAACTGAAGTATTTATTTTGCTTTATTTATGTATTTGCTTATTTATTTTGACTTAAATGGATCTTTCTCAATTCTGCCAATTCCTGGTAGTTGGACTGGTTCCTGTGTGGTTTTGGATAAGGGTGTTTAACTAAGCTGTAAAACCTTTCTGATTTCTTTCRGCCCTGCAGATTGAACATTTGCCATTTGCTTTGTGCTCTAAAGGGTTATCAGTGAGGGCCTCGAGGTTTTTTAGGCTTTCCTGAGAATGTGGTAGAGYTGTAAAGGGCTTTTTCTTCCTTGATCTGGGGCAGTGTTTGCATGCTGTGTGTCAGGATGACTCAGGGCTGCTCCTGCCCGGGCAGGTGCTGGGAGCCCTGTGGGACTCAGCATCAGCAAGTCCAAGCACCACCTGCTTCCCCCTTGCTYTTTCTCACAAAGGGAGTCACTGGAGCAGAACTATTTAAGCATCTCAGTGACACTTTAGCATCCTTCCACTTATAAGTGCATTTTTTGCACTTTTGTGCAAAATATGTGCAGGTTTTTTTTTCACTGGAGCCAGTATCTGGACAGCTTTGTCTTTAACATGAATTGGATCTAGACCTCAAACTTTTCCATCCTTAGTCCTTGTTTTTTGCATAGTCTTGTGWGACTGAGAAGAACTGAATACTAATGGGAATAGTCAGTGGCAGATAAAATAGCAGAGAAAAAAAAAAACCCTGTTACATTCTTCTGATGTAAATTTTTAATCAAATGTATTTTCTCCTGTTAAGCAACTTTTACAGCCCACTGCACAAAACATACAACCAAAAACCTTTGCACAATGAACTGCATGTAATAGGCTAGCAATGCATCCATTACACGTTTTTAGGTCTGTAATGCATTTAATTCCATTTCTGTGTGCATGGTAGTGTAGCCTTCAAAAGATAATTAGAATTTACTCAGTCTTGCCTTCATAATTCCTTAGGTTTTCTTCCAATTGCAATGCTTTGGAAAGCTTCATTAGAAGTGGTCTTTTCTGTAACTAGAAGGAAATGCCATTTGAATACCTTAGGAAATTCTCAYTATGTTAGAAAGCTGGAAGTTCTGTATCAAAATTTCTGAGATGCTTGTACAGCCACAGTGAGCACCATTCTGCAGCACAGCTGGGTTGAAGCGTTGGTACATGACAGGAGGCTGTAATAGCAGCAATAATTACATTAAATAACAGTTCTCAATCTGAATAATTGCAGGTGAGTTTTATAGCAAGGTGTGGATGTAGCAGTGCCCTTTTTGCAGGTGATCAGACTCAGCCCTGCCATCACCTTGTGTGTGTGTTTGTGTGGGGCTCCTGCCTGGGGCCCTCATTCCCAGCCCAGCTCCTGCCTCGTGCTGCCATCCATCACCTGCTGTCACGTCAGGGCTCCAAGCAGGCTTTCCCTCGGTTCCAGCATCCCTGTTTGGAGTTTCCCCTCCCAAGCTGTCTGTGGTCCAGGGCTCCAGCTCCTCTCTGGGATCTGCCCTTGACCCCTGGGCTGGGCCTTGGTGGCTGCTGCTCAAGGTGGGATGGAACCGCTCGTGGTTCAACGCTTGCCGTGGGGAGGGCGCCTGAACAGTGACCTGACCAAGTCAWAGACTGGTGTGGGCTCAAAGGGACCCTAAAACACATCCCATTCCACATCCCTGTTACTGCTATATATTRTGGAAAAATCCCTTTGCCCAAGATTTTTCTCCTGGGAAGCTGAGAAGCCTCAGGGAAAAAAAAAGAAGACAATAATTATCTGATTTGCTTCTCCTGTGTTGTGCTCATGTGGAATGTGTTTGGAGATTGTTTACCCACAGGTGATTGTTCCATTGCATTCTGCTGGGAGTTGTTTTCACTCTTTGGCCAATCAGGGCCAAGCTGTGTCGGGACTCTGGAGAGAGTCACAAGTTTTCATTATTATCTTTTTAGCCTTCTGTAAGTATCCTTTCTGTATTCTTTAGTGTAGTATAGCATAGTATTCTTTGATATAATATAGTATCCTAAAATAATAAATTAGCCTTGTGAGAACATGGAGTCAGATTCATCATTCCTGCCTTCGTCTGGGAACCCCTCAAACACAATAACATCCCATTCCTTAGAACACATCCCATTCCCTGCCATGGGCAGGGACACCTTCCACTATCCCAGGTTGCTCCAAACCCTGTCCAAGCCCCTGAACACTGGCAGGGATGGGGCAGCTTCTCAGGSCAAACAGTGCCAGGTATGAGGAACAATTCCTTCCCWGTATCCCATCCATCCCTGCCCTCTGGCAGTGGGAAACCATTCCCTGTGTCCTGTCACTCCATCTCTTGGACTCTCCATCTTTGCAGTGGCTCCTTCAGGCACTGCAAGCCTGAAGCTTCTCCTGTCCAGGTGAACAATCCCAGCTCCCTCAGGCTTCCCTCCCAGCAGAYCTGCTCCATCCCTCTGCTCATCCTGGTGCTCCTCTCTGGGGGTTTCTCTGGGGTTTCTCTGAGCAGGAGCTGCTTTCACCACTGTGCCAGGAGCTGGCAGGCCCTGCAGCTTTGGGCAGGAGCTGTCTGAGCTCTCCCATGGCTGTGCCCAGTGAGCTCTGCCCTGCAGGAGGAGGTGCTGGGCTGTCCCCAGGGAACAGGAGTGAGCTCCTGCTGCCTTCCCTTGGGCTGCTGTCTGGGAGGGATCCTTTAGGGTGATAAGGCACCCAGAAATGCACAGGAATTCTCTTAAACCCCTGTCTGGGACCCAACTTCTGCCTTGAGAGCCTGTGGTGTGTTTAACTKAGTAACCAGTAACGTGGAGGTACTTGATGGATTAATATTCAGGACACAGTAGATGAGAGAAACTGGCTGGGGAGATGTCACACACAATCTGTTCTCTTTTAATTCCTCTCTGTTTTGAAGCTTGATTCACCAATTCTGTAGGTGGYAAGGAAAAAAAATTACAGGCTTACTCTGATTTTTAAATTTTTTATTCTCCCCTCCTGGACTTCATTTGCCTGAGGGCTAGTTCTGCCCTTTAATTATTTAAGAACTGGGTTTTGTTTACAGTTTGTAATAAAACTGATAAAAGATTAACAAGGTGCTTGTGAATCATTTTAAGCAAATTAAAGCTTTGAAAGACTTACAACTGCAAATATTTGAAATTTGTACAGCAGGAAAAATAAGAGCAGACCAGAGTAGATAATCAAGTTATTGGATTTGTTTGGGAGAAAAAATAATCTTGTTTGCAATCAGATGTGAYAGCAGCATTGTCTGCTCTATGAAATATTTATATGTACTTTTAGCAAATTTGAAGACACTGGTTGTATGAAACAGCACCAGGCCTGTTAAAATCCTATTTTTTATGGTGTGGGGTAGGTGCAGGGTGAGAGCWTGGGGGGAGAGGGGACTCTGAGTGGGATTAGTGTGCCCAAGTTCACTTAGCAGCAAGCCTGTGCCAAACCATGGGTGCCTTATGCTGCTTTTAGGGACTCTGGTGACTCCTCTCTAAAACAGTCCTAATGAAATGATGGGCTCTGAGCTGATTGCCATGCAAAAGTGAAATTAGGGAGGTTCTAACTCCATTTCTAGGRACAGATTTTGGGGTTCTAATGGATATTTCCATCAAAACATCAGCACATCACTCAGTAGTGGTACAAAAGACTAACCAGCTAAAGATAAGGCAGTGTCCTCAGGATGGAACAGGGAACATTGCTGAGGAATCAGAAATTCCTGATMTACCTGTGTCATGGCCAAGTGCTGCTCTCATCATTGCCTCTCCAAAGACTTGCAGGCACCAAGGGCTCAGAGAAGAAATGCAAGGCTGTTCAGAGGGGTCACACTGCCCCTGTGTGAGATGAACTGAATGAACTACAGCCCCTCAGCTGGGTGGGTAAGGAAATGAGACCTGGCAGAGGTTGTGAGTTGGGGCAGGACACCAGGAAGGTGGGCATTGTTCATTGCCTTGTGACACAAGGATGGGGATGCCAAAGGAAGTTGGTAAGAGCCCAGCTGAAGGAGCTCAGAAGTAGGTGGTTCTTTGGGAAGCTGTTGGCCAGTGCAACTGGGTGTTGTCAGGGAAATGGTAGATGCTAAAAGTTTACAGCACCTGTGGGAAAGTGGGCCATCAATGGAAAATAGATCAGTGGATTCCCACTGAACAGGCAGAAATGTGTCAGGAGCTCAGTGGGCTGGGAGTGACRGGTGGTGGAAGCAAGGGGGAAAGATGTAGGCATATAAATAGAAAGACAGGAGTATTATATGTACTTATTCTATTTTTATTCTCTTCCTTTGGACACCCATTTATGGCCACTGCTGGAAAGAGGATGCTGAGCAAGCTGAGCCTTTGATCTGGCCCAGCACAGCCGTTCTCTGTGCTGGTGGCACTGGGGCAGCTCTTTGTGAAACATCTTGTCCTGTGTGATGGCTGCTGCATAAAACACGTGTTCTTCAACACCCACCAAGCTCTGCAGCTTGGGATTTGGCTGTGGTTGTTACCTTCAGACAAAGGCATGCCACACAGTGATTACAGTGTGGTACTAATTGCTGGATTCCTAATCTTCACTGAAAGTGCTCTGGGTCTGGGAAGGAGAATCTCACACTGCCTCTTCTCTGTGCTTCATTTTCTCCAGCCATCAAATGGGTGTGGAGGCATGTGTGTTAGTTATCAGGAGTATTGTCTGTGCAGCATTTTGGAAGGAATTCCAATGCACTTCTCTGAAGTCATTGGACAAGGCACAGAACCAGGAGAAGGCAAGCAGCATTCCCACAGCAGTGTCTCCAGAGAAGTTTAAAGATGGGTGAATTACTGCATTGCAAAGCTCTTCAGCACCCCAGTGAAAAATCAGGACAAACCTTTAATCCTAAATTACATTCACAACTGAATGAGGTGACTGGAAACTTCTGGGGCAGATGAGGAGAGCTGGAGTCTAATTAAATGGAGTAATTTTACTCCTTTGGGGATGAGCTGTGAAAGCCAACACGGTAACACAGCAGGTTCAAAGGTCTGTGTGTAGGTCCTAATCTGCTTAAAAGATGGGATTGAATTTCACTGCCTGTATCACAAACTTGAGTTCAGTAACTAAATGGTTCCTTTCTTGAGCATCCAAATATAAACTGGGAAAGAAGGCAGAGGAGCTTAAAGGAGGGGAATTAAGCTGTGCCTATGCACAAATGCTGCCTATAGCTCAGTGATAATCACAGAAATATTCTGAAAGCTCTCTAGCTGGTCTTTCTGACCARCCTTTTCAGCTGTGTGGCACCTCTAACACACCTTGTTAAAGTTATGCTTCGAGGCAAACATCATCTGTAGGTCTCAGCAATGGTTTAAATGTCTCCTTTCTCCTTCCCCTATGGCTGATGCTTCTGCTTTGCTCTTCATGTTTGGAAATGAATTCTGAGCAGTGGGAGCTGGCAGGGTGCTGGGGCTGAGCCCAGTCAGGCAGGGCAGGGGGTCCCCATCTCAGGGCTGCACGTGGGTTGCATTACTCTGCAGCTTTACTCAAGCAGGATTTGTAGCTTCCAGTGCTCTACACAATACAGATGTTGGAGATGAACAGATAGTGCTTCTATTTCCTTGTTTAGTGTTCTGTCATTTCTGTGTTGTGATCAATCTTTGTCCAACCCTCTTGAAACTTGGCCCYTGTTTGTTGTGCTCTCTGTGATTGTCAGTGATCTCCTTTAAAAGCCCAGGATCCATTCCATCTGGTCCTAGGAACTTGGCAGCTTGCATGGCAAGCAAGAGCTGATTTTTTTTTTCCTGTGAGTGCTAGTTCAGAGAAGTCAATTCATGGCTAAAAAGATTAAATTCCTAAATCAGAAAAGCTGGAAAAAATGTAACAATGGCAACTCTGCCAAGGAAGTGCTTCTTGTTGGATTAAAAAATCTTATGACAAGTTGAAAGAGAGAGATTTGGAAGGGTAATTCAATTCTGTTGTCAATCCAGGAGAGTTAAGGCTGGAACGGTGTTAGAATACATGAACAGCACTGCCTGGACAGAGAGAATCAGCTGCTTCTCAGAGGCAGTTCTGTGCTGGTTTGCACCCTGCCTCTCCTGTGACTGCTCTGGGCTCCTGGACCTCGKTGTCACTGGGGTTCATCACCTGCTGTTCTCTGCTCCCACGGGCAGGTCCCTCTGGAATAACCTGTGTTTGCAGCAGCAAGGACACAGGGAGTGGGATGAGGAGGGGAAGGGGGTCAGGCTGGCAGGTTTGCAGAGGGAGGCACCCATGTGGTGTGTGGGAGGTGACAGGGACACCTCACAGCGCAGGCAGTGTCCCCTCACTCCTCAGGGCCTGCCAGCACCGTGCTGCTGCTGTCCCCAGCAGGGGCTGCCTGCTGGGAGCACAGAGCTGCTTTCCCCAGGGGATGGTGTGTCAGAGCTCTGGCAGTGCTGGCATCCRTGTGCTCCTGGGAAGCCTTGTGGGAAGGCAGCCCTTGGTGCCAGGGAGAGCCCTTGCTGCTGCTTCCTGCTCCTGCTGTGTCCTCACCAGCTTCCCAGACTTCCTTTCTCCTCATCCATGTAAAAAAGGGGAAACCAAAGTCCAGCCAAAATCATCTCCRTCCTTGGCCTAATGTTCAGATTGAAGGTTTTTTTGTTTTGTCTTAGCAAACAGGCTCATTCAGTGCTTGAATATCACTGTGGTGTGTTCCTGAGAGAAAATGGAAGCACAAAATCCCACTTTTCTCCTCAGCACAGACAGAAGATGACAGAGAGAGAGATCTGGGTCCTTGCACTGTCTGTGGAGGGAGATCACTGAAAGAGGTGCTGCTTTTGTGATCTTGTCTAGTGGTTACTCTGAGACCAAAAAAAGGTATAAATCTCAATCTCTAGTAAATCTAAAAATTATTAGATAAACTGAAAAATGTTCCAAAAAGTGCCTTGGCATAGTGCCCCAGAGATTTTACATTGCATTCTTCTTGCCTTGTAGGTTTGTGTGGGGCTGGGATATGYTTTTACATAAAATCTCAGTTATTTCAGAGACACCTCTGTTAAAACCACATTTCTCCTGGCCTTGGGCAGTGGACTGGTCACATGGGGATATCTTACATGTTCATGAGAAATACTAAAAACCATTAGTTCTGGCTGTTTGATGGACTGCCTGCCCTGGGAGGCACCAACAGCTGATTGCTGTAGGGTGCCAGGCAGTGAGTGCCCCATGTGGGGTCCTGCACCCACAAGGGGAGGGATAGTGTGAGCTGTTTAGGAACTTGTGGGTTGAAAATCAGGGTAAACATTCCCTTCTCATTCTGGGCAACTCAGATTGGAATCCTTTCTCCTCTAACTTCAAGCATGTAATATGTCTGAATTGGGGATCTCATCTCCAGAAATGAGCCCACCCCAGGGCCTGAATGGCTTTTGAAGGTTCTTGGTTTTCCTTGACAGTGCAGCAGCCCAGGCAATGGGGCCTCTAGGTTAGTTTTTTAATTTAAACACAGTTGCTTATAGGTGGGTGAAATTTTGCCTCTCTGTGTAAAGGGAATATTTTTTAATTTCTCCATCTCTGCAGGGTGATCAGCTTTGGAATGTTAGAGGTGTTGGGGTGCTCAGGGACTCTGGGGGCACAGATGGGCTCCTTGTGTGCCTCCAGCACAGGGAGGAAGTGTGTGTTCAAATATTCTGAGTGATCCTTGTTTGTGGGAATGAACAAGCACCTACAGATGTTCCTTGGCCACGAGTCTGGCAGCTTGACACTTGCAGATGTTGTTRTTACCCAAAGTAGCACTTGGAGAACCCCAGGAAAGCCAGAGCCTGACTGCAGCCACACTTGGCCTGCCCTGAGAGCTTGGCAGCTGAAAGGGCCTTACAGGACAAGGCTGTTCACAGCACTGAGCAAACACAAACAAGTCTCTCGGGGATGGAAGTGGCTGCTGCAAGTGTGGTTTGCTGTCCAAACTGCACAGCCAGTGGCAGGGGAAGCTGCCTGTGCTGGCAGGGAGCAGCAGGACAGTGCTCGGCACATCCTGCCCTCCCCCTGGCACTCAGCACAGCTCACACACTGGGCTTTGCACCTCTGAGAGCAGAGGTATAAATACACAAGGAAATGTGTGACCTCTGAAGCCCAGCATATCCATTGCTGTCACATTATTTCTTTCATCCTCTTCAAAAGTCAAAATACAGCCTGTGTTTCCACAGGCATTTCTGTCCAAGAATGGAGTCTGTGTGAAACAGAGTCAGTGCTCAGTACTGACCTGGGGAGAGTTCCCTGCACAGCTGCAAACTGATTTTTATCATGACCATAGTCAAAACTCAAAAGATTTGTCTAGAAGCATCTGTGTGTGGGCAGGTTTATATATGTAATGTAATACTTGAACATTGCATGTAGTGTTTAATGTGSAATTACATGAGACATCATACCTCTGGGTTTAAACACAGACATGGCTACAGCACTGATTGGATCTGTATGATTTTGATAGATAGTCTGATATTTTTCCTTTTTTGGAATAATTCACTGAGGTGTATATAAGCAAACAGCAATAGCCTTTAATTTCCTGCAATAATCCTGACTCCCACAATCAGTGCAGTGAAAGCCAAGGTGTCTGGCTYGAGTGCACTGCTAGGTGCTTGTGTCACTGCCTCAGGGCATTGCAAAGACTGGGAGACAAGACAGCAGCCTGGGAATCCCATGGAAACCTTTTCTGAGAAATGCTTCTGTTTTGTGACGGGGAAATTTTTGCATAATTCTATAGATCTTCTTAGTTGGGATTAGGATTTAGCTAAAATCAAAATTGTGGAGCAGCTTCATCAGGATGTTTGCTTATAGACAGATCCTTGCAGTTCCCAGGGCAGATGAAGGAGTTAAGCTTTAAGGATCAGTGAGAAGCAGATGCCCAGATTCCTTCTGTGATATTGAAMTTTACACCAAGCTGGTGTGTGCCTCTCTGGGAGCCTGACTGGAGATCTGCTCTGGGGTGTTTAGTGCAGCTCCCCTGGCCTCACTGCAGCAGTGTTACCTCCAGTCTGCTTAATGAGCCAAAGCCATGTTCACTTCCCAGAGCTTTCCTGAGTGTGCCCCAGCCCTTGTCCTCACTCCATCCTTCCCTGGTGTGGTCACACACAGCAGTGACACAATGCCAGCCCAGAGTGCACTCCCAGGGCCTCACAGACAGGGCAGCCAGGCAGCAGCAGGTCAGTGCCATGGGCTGAGGAGGAATTCCCAACAGAAGAATAATGGTATCTCATCCTGAAAGACCCTAGTCTGTCATGCAGCTAATCTATTTCTAAAATGAAGTCAATTCTTCCTTTTGCAGGTAAGAGCAGCAGTTTAAAAGCCTGAGGGTCTTGCACACAGAAATGGCACAGAGTGAAGGCAGGGGTGAGGTTCTGCCTGGGCACACAGGGTCCTGCCTGGCCATGGCAGACTCTCCTCACAAAAGAAACACAAAGGTGCTCGTGTTGTCATTTTTCCCCTCACTAGAGCAACACTTCAGCAGACTCAGGAGCAGAGTCTGGAGCACAGAGCCTGTGTTCCTTTTGGAGATGAGCACATTCCTGCAGCTGAGGCTGTGCTGGGGGTGTCCTGTCCCACCAGCAGCRCTGCTCTGCCTTGCTGCTGCCTGGGCTTCCCTGGCAAGAGCCTGACAAACAGATTTCCCTGCTGGAAAATGGCATTTCATGAAATAGGTATCAGCCTGCTGCTCTGAGAGCTGAATGTCAGTGCTAATAAAGCAGAGGCTCCATCTTTCCCAAAGGACCTTTGGGGTCAGTGGGAAGCTGTGTCCTCCATCCCCCTTTCCCAGGGGTGAGTGTTGCCCTGGTGCTGTGCCACTGTGTCCTGGCAGCGAGGGACAGCAGCAGCACACGGTGCTGACTGACAGCCTTGCTCCCAGCACTGGAGGAGAGGAAGTGACCTTAAACTCTGGGCTTGCACTTCTGTTTTGACTGTAAGAAAATACTCCTTTTTTTCCTTTATTTCCCCTTCCTTTCCTTTTTTAAAACATTGCCCTGCCAGCCTGGCTTTCTAGTCATCTCTATGTATTTTTTAAGGTCTTAACCCGTTCCTGCCCTGAGGTAGAATTAGATAAGCTTTGAAAGCAGCTCAATGTCATTTGTTTAAAATTAAAAAAAAAGGAAAAAGAAAAAAAGGAAGAGAGAGACTAAAGCAAGGAAGGTGACCTTGCAAAGTTGCCTGTAGAAAAAGATCTCTCTTATCATAAGCCTAAAGTAATTAGCTTTATTTTTGGTGTTGCCTTATATGAATTTTTCATGGATCTCAGCTGGCTGTGGAAATGCCTAATGGCAGCCTGAGTGAGCTTTCCAGGCTGCTTGGCCACTGCCTGTGTCAGTGCAGGGGTTTCCTCTTTCCATGGAATGTTGGAATGTGCACCGAGCACTCTCCCTTCCTGCAGGGGAGTGCTGGTGCCCTCTCTGTGGCCAGGGGGGATCCTGCATCACTCAGCACAGCAGCTCAAGGCTAGAAACAGTAATATAAAAAATCATCTCTGTCACTATCAATGCAACAAATTTTTCTTGCCCATTTTACTAGGCAATGATGAATAAGTTAGTGGTTAGGGTGGCAGGTGGGCAGAAAGGATCCCTGGCCCCATTTCTGTTCCTTTCTGCAGGCAGTTGGAAACTCCTGGCTGAGATGAGGCTGTCAGTGGTACTGGCAAAGCCATGCAGGTGTGTGCAGTGTGTGCAGGTGTGTGCAGTGGGTCAGGTGTGTGCAGTGTGCAGGTGTGTGCAGTGTGTGCAGTGGGTCAGGTGTGTCAGGTGTGTGCAGTGTGTGCAGTGTGTGCAGTGTGTGCAGTGTGTCAGATGTGTGTCAGGTGTGTGCAGTGTGTGCAGTGTGTCAGGTGTGTGTGCTGGTGTGTGCAGTGTGTCAGGTGTTTGCAGGTGTGTGTGCAGGTGTGTGCAGTGTGTCAGGTGTGTGTCAGGTGTTTGCAGGTGTGTGCAGTGTGCAGGTGTGTGCAGGTGTGTGCAGTGTGTGCAGTGTGTGCAGTGTGTGCAGTGTGTCAGATGTGTGTCAGGTGTGTGCAGTGTGTGCAGTGTGCCAGGTGTGTGCAGTGTGTGCAGGTGTGTGCAGGTGTGTGCAGTGTGTCAGGTGTGTGTCAGGTGTTTGCAGGTGTGTGCAGTGTGCAGGTGTGTGTAGGTGTGTGCAGTGTGTCAGGTGTGTGCAGTGTGTGCAGTGCGTGCAGTGTGTGTCAGGTGTGTGCAGGTGTGTGCAGTGTGTGCAGTGTGTGCAGGTGTGTGCAGTGTGTGTCAGGTGTGTGCAGTGTGTGCAGGTGTTTGCAGGTGTGTGCAGTGTGTCAGGTGTGTGTCAGGTGTGTGCAGTGTGTGCAGTGTGTCAGGTGTGTGTCAGGTGTTTGCAGGTGTGTGCAGTGTGCAGGTGTGTGCAGTGTGTCAGGTGTGTGCAGTGTGCAGGTGTGTGCAGTGTGTGCAGGTGTGTGCAGTGTGTNGTGTGTGCAGTGTGCCAGGAGGTGTTTCCCTGGAGTCCTGCAGCTCCTGCTCAGGAACCCAGGAGGGGTTGAGCAGCTGGGGCTGCTTGGAAATGACTCTGCTGCTGTGGCTGCRTCTCTTCCCTCAGCTGCCGCTCCACGTTGCAGTCACTCCTCAGCTCTGGGGCAGTGGATTTGCCTCCTCAGCTCCCCAGAACACCAACCCCAGCTCCCCTTGCCCTGGGWACAGCTGATGTTTCTGCCCAGCACAGGGAGCAGCCATCCCCAGCCAGGTCACTCACCATGGGAAAAGTGCTGATGGAAATTGTGGAATGCTGCCCCTGTCTGTTCCTTGGCTCTCAGTGATGCTGAAAACTCCAAAGATGATGTGGCTGTTGGTCTTCTKTTACTAATGGCATAAATTCAGCAATTATTTTGAGCCACAGTGAAAAAGTAAATGCAGATACTGTTYTGCAGGCTTGGCCAAAGCACTTGGCTTTGGTGTGTAACCTATTTCTGGGTGTAATTACCTTCCCTGTTATCAGTGTGGTTGTTAGGGTGCAGCAGTAATCAGGTTTTGGCAGGAGATAGTGCTTTGTGTCTGCAAAGCCCTGGTCTAATCAGGAGGGAGGATCAAGCTGTGGCTGCTCCTGACCCATGGCAGGGGCAGAGTGCTCGAACCAAAACAGCACCTCTGAGAGCTCTGGGCCTGAAGTTCTCAGAGAATCAAGCTTTTGAGGGGATGCTGATGCAGTCTGGGGGTAAAAAATGAGCTGTGATGTCAGTGGTGGGCAGGATGTGAGAGGTCAGTGTCTCAAATGCACCCTTGGGCAGCTGCTCCCTCTGACAGAGGCAGAGCTGCTGCCAACACAGGGAGGTCATGGCAGGCAGATGTGGGATAATCTCCACCTRAAATCTTCTCCTGGTTTAAACCCTGAGAACAAGCTTTAATAGCCTTCTTAAAGGGTGCAGTTCATTGAYTTCTGCTTGGATTATGGCTTGTTCCATTTGGCTTGATTAGGTTCAGCAAGGAATTGGGAACAAACTTGYGAGCGACTCATTTTGAATGGGGAATGAGATCAGAGCTGACTCTGCCATGTATTACTGTGAAATGCAAAAAATGAGTCATGTTTATTCCCTCAGCTGAGTGCACACACTTCATGGGCTTTCAGAGGATCACCCCATGGCCTTGGCTGTGGAAGGCAGCCATGGCAGCTCTGTGCAGCCCCTCTTAAAAAGGATGTATTTTCTGGCTAGCACAASAGGAGAAGTGGAATGTCTAAATGTGGATGTGAAGCATCACTGCAGTCATTCCCCRACTTAGGCTGACCTCCAGGATCATCCCTGCTCATTCCACTTATCTAAATACATCAACTGTAATTCCTTACATACAACTTGTGTGGCCCAGTGTTGATATTTTTTCCCTTTTTTTTTTCTTTTCCTTCCTTAAAGCAAACAGAGGCCACTTCTGCCTGAGCATAATCCCTTCTGTAGTGCAGTGATTAAATGCTGGTAGTTGGAGYGCTAGGGAAGTACAGGAATTGCTTCTTGCAGGAAAAGGACATTTTTGGAAGATCTGTTTTGATTAGTCACTAGAATTAGTTTACAGCTCAGGTGTTTTGGGTGGATCAGAGCAGGTAAAGCTATTCTCTGGGATCAGCACAACGTGCAGGGTGAGGCAGAATAAGTGTGTCAGGTTTATGGTCCCATGTAAAGGAGGGACTCCTCCTGCAGCCTCTCCCTTGCCTTCTTTAGACTCCCAAAAATGCCTGATCTGAATCAGCTTAGAGGGTTTTATTTTCCCTTTCCTTTGTTTGAAGTTGAAGCCCTGTGAAAATCCATGAGAAAAGATGCATTGTTGGGCAGGCCCCGATAGCATCAGCTGCCAGTTTATCTTTCAGGTCGCACAGTGGCTCTGTTACTGCCCAGGGGCTGCTGCCTTGGATTGTTCCCATCGTTTGGGTGGCTTTTGACCCAGCCCAGCCCTGCTCTGGGCTTTTCCTTCAATGAGCTCTGTGTTATCAGCCTCCCCAGTGCTGCTGTACCTAGCAGAGCCTGGCACCGTGTCAAGGCTGTGGGCGTCCTTAAGATCCATCATTGATAGCTCACATGCTTCTTCCTCTCCAACGAAAACAAGCACTTTTTGTTTCAGTTCACTAATGTTTGGCAAAGAAATATAGTAGTAATTATACACCCAGCCTCCTCCTCCCCCTGCACCCCCAGTCCCACTTTTATAAAGGCAGCTAGCACTGCAACTGAAATAAATGTCATGAATGAATAATAATTTCTTTCATTTACACAGTAATTAAACTTGTTGAATGCAGACTTTATGCTTTACTGCACAGTGTTTAATTTGAGTGGTAGATCCAGGCTTTTGTTAAATTCAGGAAGGGAAAAAATGAAATKTCTATATGACTATCAATGTGTTTTGTTACAAACACTTTGTGGTTGGTTATTTTTTATTCCTGCAGTGATGCTGACAYAGGGGTGAATGTGCTTTTCAGGCTGTTGTTTGCATTCTTACAAAGGTACTTTGTGGCCAGGGTTTCAGAAATGTGACAAAGATGTACCTCCAGTGCTTTAAAGCTGCAAGGATTAATCAGCATTTCTGAAACCTTGGTTATGGGAYTAGATACATGGGTATATCCCATCTTAGCAGTTTGACTTTCCACAAGATTTCTTTTTTCCTTCTGTGCAATCTTTAAGTCCTTTAGGTGCAGCTCTCTCCAGGAATTGGCCTCTTCCCCTTCCCAAGCAGATGCAGGGCCAGGATGGCAGCAGTATCTACAGAGGTGTGTGCTTGGTGGTGTCCTCATGCAGGCAGAGGAGGGGTTGGCAGTGACAAGGATGGAAAAGCTGCATCTTTTACATCTTTTACATCTTTTACATCTTTTACATCTTTTACATCTTTTACATCCAGAAGCAGTGCAGCTGGCAGAGGTTACCTGGTGTGTCCTTCCCCTGCAGAGTGAAGTCAGGATTGTTGGAAAGGAATGGGGAAAGGATTAAGCTGCATGGGCTGAAGGGAGTCTTGGGTGACTTTAGGATGGGAACAGGGATTGTGTTGATGGGAAATGCTTTGGTTACTTGTCAGGCARGAGGATTTTGGGTGGAAACAATAAATCCCCGCTCCAGAGAAGGACAAAGTGAGTCAAAGGAACCTCTGTGCTGCCCAAGGCTTCCCAGACACTCCCCTCAGGAGCTTCAAGGCTTTGGGCCACCTGTCCAGGAGAAGACACTGGACCAAGGAGATGGTGAATCTGTGTTCAGCTTGGGCCACCAGCTRACACCTTATGCTTCAATTTCAAGTTTTGTGAATTGTGTGGCATTATTTTTTGAAACAGAGACTTGTCACAGAGTRGTTCCCCTTTTCTGTGTGTAACCTCTCAGCCACCCTGTGTTTGTTTTRCTGGGCAGTTCTGCTGCTGTTGAGCTGTTTGGGGCAGGTTGCATGTCTGAGTGCAGGAACTGCAGCAGGGGCAGCAAAGGGACTCCCTTGCACCTGAGTAGGAGCTGCAAAGCACTTCTGAATTTCTTAGGCTGCAAAGCTGGTTTGTTATTTGGTTGGGACAATTGCTCAGTCTTGCCAACATGTTGTGAATAAACTGTTGTTGTGGGATATTGCCCYAGCAGGTGTCAGCAGCTCCCAGCACCACCTTTGGTGGGTGCTGTGGAAGAGCAGAGGTGGCAGTGAGGGACTGCAGGAGGTGCTGGTGCAGGTGCCTGAGGATGGGGCACAGCAGCTTTGCCCCTGGGCCTCCCAAAAGGACTTGTGGCAGGGGTGGAGGCAGCAGCAGCTCCAGCTGTGGCTCCTGCCAGATGTGGCACTGCCTGTGCCAAGMCCCCACGAGCGCTCCGGTGTCACAGGATGGGGGGACAGACAGGAMCTGTGCTGAGGTTCACAAAGGGCTCCCAGGACTTGGGACATGGCAGAGAAAACCAGCCATGGCTGGGGATGGTGGGGCATGTGMGGGTTTGAGTCTCCAGGCAGCTGTTACCCCAAAACTGCAACCACAGYAGTCTCCCAGGAGCTTTCCCAGAATGCTTCCCAAAAGCCAAACAAACTGTTTTAATTGTCCTACATCCAAAGACTATTTTTTCCCCCTCTTCTGCTCTCGGGGGGCTGACATCTACAAATGTGTTGCTAACTTCATTTTCCTTCTTACTGAGGGAACAAGAGGCACTTGGGCTGTTTTGTTTATAGCTGTGCTCTCAGCCGGCTGCATGTCTGGAGATGAAGGTGACAGCTTGAGATTTGTGAGCCTAATTGGCATACAAAAAAATTAATCCACTGGGAAATGAGTTATTTGCAATTATCTGTAGATTTGGCTTTATTTCATAGAGACAAATATAGTTGCTTGGTGACTTAATTACAACATTTTTTTAAGATTATGAGATTTTAAAAAGGATATCATTATTAACAAGATCTTGAGACTATATTTGGTGATTCCGTAATTACCACTATGGCCATATTTGTCAGCTCAGAAAATAATACGTGGAAGCTTTTAATTAAAATAATGAGATCTGTTCTTGCAGATAGGCTTTCAAGTACCACCCTTGGATAACAGGCCCCTTTATTGTTCAGTACKATCTGAAACGAGCTGTACTGTGCTGGGAGGGTGTCCCAGCTAAGGCTGACACAGATCAGCATTGAAATATTCTTTGGCTGCTGGTTAAGAGGATGAGCATGAACTGGGTAAAGCAGCTAATTGTCCACAGCTCAGCTGAGCTCTGCTTGCCAAGGCAACTTTCTCAGAGCCCTGCTGGATGGATCACAGAGAAAATGGTTAGAAAGGGTYAAATATTCTCCATCTGTGTGGCTTCTGTTGGTGTTTAGGGTGTACAAATGTGAGCACAGATCTTAGGTAGCTGCTTCCTGAGCTGATTCCCAGTGGCTGTAACTCAGCCCAGCCTGGCTGCCCTGGGTGGCTGCAGGATGAGCACTGAGAAGGACATGCCAGCCATCCCTGTGCCCCACAGCACAGCTGGTGTGACTCAGGTTGATCTGTCACTGGGGAGGTCACCCAGGTTGGTCTGTGTCACTGGAGGTCACCAGGTTGGTCGTGTGTCACTGGCGAGAGTCACTCAGGTTGGTCTGTGACACTGAGAGGTCACCAGGTTGGTTGGTCTGTGACACTGGGGAGGTCACTCAGGTTCTCTGTGTCACTGGAGGTACCCCACGTTGGTTGGGTCTGTGTCACTGGAGGTCACCCAGGGGCTGTGTCACTGAGGGTCACCCAGTTGGTTGGTCTGTGTCACATGGAGGTCACTCAGAGTTGATTGGTCTGGTGTCACTGAGGTCACTCAGGTTGGTCTGTGTCACTGGAGGTCACTCAGGGGTGTTCTGTGTCATGGAGTCACCCAGGTTGGTTGGCTGTGTCACTGGAGTCACGTTCAGGTTGTTGGCGTGTGTCACTGGAGGTCACCAGGTTGGTCTGGGCTGTGTCACTGGAGGTCACTCAGGTTGGTTGGGCTGTGTCACTGGAAGGTCACCTGGCTGCGTGGTGGCTCCTGATGGCCAGAACAGCCCCAGGGCCCCAGTGAGGAGCAGAGGAGCTCCCTGTCCCCAGGGTGCCCATCTCCTTAGGGACAAASCAGCTCAGGGCACAGCTGGAACCCTCTGGGGGCTGTCCTGTGCCCCAGCAGTGCTGCAGCCACTGCCAGGCTCTGCTTTAGCAAACACTGTGAYCTCAGTCTGGCACTACAGACTGCACCTTCCCAAACTGCCTGCCTTGTGCTGTTGGAGCAAAATGCTGTTACTGCTCTGGTCACTCACTGGGATGGGCTCATTGAGGGGGCCTAAAGCACACTCCTGAATTATTGTCAGAGACCCATCAGCAAGGGCTCTCCAGGAGGTGCTTTTTACCCTTTTATTGATGTGGTTACTCACCAGACGTGCTTGGCATCACTGTTTTCATAGACAGGGTGCTCATTTTGCTGTTCTTCTGTAAAGGGAGTTACAGCACACATCCCTGACACAAAGCAGTGTGGAACAGCACAGTCCTGTGCCCTCTGGAAGCAAAGGAAAGACTTGAGTGGACTTAAGTATACACTGGATCAGACCCTACAGGAGGAAAGAATTAGACATGCAACATCAAAGCACTATTTCCACATCTGGGAAAGTGTTCAGAGAGTCCCCAAAGGTAAGATTTAAAAAAAAAAAAAAAGTCAAGTGTGTTCATTTCTTATTAGCAATGTTATTGGCAATGAGATATTCTAATTGAATTACTCCTAATTAAAATAATTATGTTTTCTAAYTACTCTGATCTGTAGAGACCATGTACAGAATCAAAGGTAGAAATAAACAGCACCTTGTAAATTCTCTCTAGGCTTGATGATGCTTAAAGTGGTTTTTTATGATCTCACTTGCTCTGCATGGGCTGGTGCTCATGCCATGAMGGCTTTTGGGAACCTTGCTCCTGGCTCCAAAAACCAACTGCTGTTGTGAGGAGGATTAGCTGGGAAAAGCTCAAGGGTCAGATAAGGAAAYTAGGACTGGTTCTCTGCCCCTGCCACACCATCCTGCCTGACCTGGAGCAGGAGCCTGAACCTGCTCCACCTGGATTTTCCACCAGCTGCTGGGCTGTTGGCTCAGTTATGTGTGCATTGCTGCCTTAGGCTGGTCTCTAACAGAGCCTCTTTGAGATGCAATAACCAAAACTATAGCAGTGATCTCTGATTTCTGTCAGGATAGAAGAATAAACCCGGGAAGGCAGTGATTTGTTGATGAGGGGTGGAGGGTGAACCCCAGCGTCAGACCCTGAGTGCTCCTGCAGGGTGGCTGTTGGGATGAAGCTGTGATTCCTGCTGAGATCTGGCACTGGGATATTGCCCTGCTGTGGGCAGCACCTTTCCRTCTGGAGGGAATAATCTTAGCTCATCTCCTGCTGCAAAACACTTGGATGAACCAAGGACTAATCTCTCTGGGGAGGTAGAAGTCATCAGTCTCAGGCTGTCCAGATCCATCCCTGCTCTGCAGGTCAGGGTTGTTCCCAGGCTGAGCTTTCCCTGAGCCCTGTGCTGGGAGCTGGGAACACCCTGCCTGGAGGGCCAGGAGCCCACACTGCCCAGGTCACACCCCATGGCAGCTGCTTCTGCCTGGGGCACTGACCTTGCAGTGTGTTTCCTGTTGTGGGTGTGTGTCACTGGTAGGTAACTTGGGTCTGTGGGGTCATGTGAGGTCACATTTGACAGACCCCTCCCAGGATCCAGCCCTTGCAACAGCCAGGGATTCTGTGGGATGGGTTTTGGAGCTTTCTGTTCCTTCAACACACAGCTTGGTGTGGGCAYACACCTTGGAAAAACTGTTTGCACCAGCAGGGAAGGGTGGGACATTCAGCCCAGGGCCATGTTGAAGGCCTGTGATGTTTGGATCCCAAAAAAAGGGATTTGTTACCTGCTCAAGGGGAACCTGCTGCTGTCACAAAACACTTCTCTGCTGGAGGGTGTCCCTGCCCATGGCAGGGGGACAGAACTAGARTATCTTTAAGGTTCCTTCCAACCCTCACCATCCATGATTTCATGATTTTCTGATTTATGGTGACCCTTAGCATTGTCCAMAATCAATGTAAAGGCCTAATCAGTCTCAGAATAAGCTAATATTTATCYTACACAACCCTTTATAAAGGCCAAACATTGCAATTTCTTCTGAGGAAGAGAAAATTTCAAAGGTTTCTCACATCAAATACTGCTGATTTTTCTTTTTCTTTTTTCTCYTGATCATGATTAAAATTCATTCAACATCCTCTCACAAGGAAAAAAAATATATATACATTTGATGGCTTTGTGCTTTCTTCCCCTCCCTCTGTAAAAATAGAAAAGCTTTCAGATGTTGCATGAACAAAGATATGGAAATGTGAGAAGAGGGCAGCATCTGGAGGTTTTCAAACACGAGAACACGGGCTGTACGTTTCTTTTGCTGTTAGAAGAGTGAAAAGCTGTTTCCTGTCATTTCCCATCTTGTCACTTGGAAGGCTGGCATCTTGCAGCTCCTTGCACCAGCTGTTGTTTTTTTCTCCACAGACAGATGGTGCAACCTCTTTGATAATTTTTTTTCCATGTTCTGAGGATTTTGCATGTGTACTACCTTTATGTAATGATCATATAACCCTGTCACTCACTTTATCCTGTTAGCAGTGTCATCCCTGCAAGGAGGAGGAGGAGGTGGCAGTGTAAGGAACTTAATCCTCCTCTTGTGTTCTGACATGCTTTGAAAATACACTGTGGAGCTGCAGTTACAAATGTTTCCAGAAGCCTCCTGTCTGAGGGATTCCAGAATATCTGCTCTGGTTTTGGAGGATTCCTCTGCCTGTGTGAATTTGATGCACATTTATAGTAATTAGAGGGGGGTTTTGTCCCTTCCAGTGTGTATTTCCACAGAAGTACATTTTTACTTTGTATTCCTGGAARACAAACCTGGACTGTTACAAATAATTCCAATGCAGCTACATTTGGAAAGAAGTGGAAATGGCTTCTAGTATCTCAAAAATGGCTGTACATAATGTTGTAATTCCTTTTATTCCCTTTGATTTCCACCTGCTTTGCAGTGCTGGCCTGTGGCCCTTCTGGTGGCTCTGCAATGCCAAGGARTGAAAGCTTTTGAGGTTTCCTGGACATAGCTGGAAGTCCTGAAGCTGCAGATGAGCAGATCCCCACAGCCCTGCCTTCCCCAGGGAAGGCAAAGCTGGATTCATCTGGGAGAGGCAAATTGGTGATGAGCCCCTGGTGTGGTTTCTTCTGTACAGCAAACTTGGCTGCTCAGTCCCACCTCACAGAGTTAAACTGTGAGCAAAGAAAGCTGTGTCAAAGGTGGGAAGAATGGGTAAAATAATGAATCCTGAGCAGCCAAGCTGCTGGAACAGGCCTGGGTGGGYGTGAGGGATGGGGTGCCTGCACCAGTAGCTGGTGCAGGTGAGTTCCAGTCCATTTCAGGGAGAGGATTGTGCCCCTGTGCCCAGGGGAGACCCCACCTGCAGAGCTGCCCTGGGCCCAGCACAGGCAGGAGCTGGAGCTGCTGGAGGAGCCCAGGGGAGGCTCCAGGATGAGCAGAGGGATGGAGCAGCTCTGCTGGGAGGAAAGGCTGGCACAGCTGGGAATGCTCACCTGYACAGGAGAAGCTTTGGGGTGACTGAATTGTGGCCTTGCAGGGCCTGAGGGAGCTGCAGGAAAGATGGAGAGAGACAATTGACAGGGGCCTGGAGGGATGGGACACAGGGAATGGCTCCCACTGCTAAAGGGCAGGGATGGATGGGATACTGTGAATAATCCTTCCCTGTGAGGGTGGGCAGGCCCTGGCACAGGTGCCCAGAGCAGCTGTGGCTGCCCCTGGATCCCTGGCAGTGCCCAAGGCCAGGCTGGACAGGGCTGGGAGCAGCCTGGGACAGTGGGAGGTGTCCCTGCCATGGCAGGGGTGGGATGGGGTGTGTTTTAAGGTCCCTTTGAACCCAACCCATTCTATGATTTTCACCAGTCTAAGTCAGGGAACAAAAGTTTGTTCTTTTGTTGCAGAGCACCATAGAAACTTTTTTGAGGAGAGAACAATGCACTAAAATGCATTTTAAATTGGAAATTATATCCAAACAGTCTAGTTTTACAGGCATCAATATGCATAATTATTATTAAAGATACAATGGCAATGTCCTTTTGATGATGAGGTGTGTGATTTCTAGGGGAGCTCATTTTTCTAATGAATSGTGTTTATTTAATGTTACTTTGGATGTTTCTATATTTCTCTCAGAAAATAATGTTGCAGAGTCAATATGTATTATTTTTGTCACTTTGTTGCACATTTATTGGTCCRGTCACCTCCAGAGTAATAAGTGTAATTGGAAAAAGACAGGTAGTAATGAGCCATCCTGTTTGCTGTTCTTTGTTTGCCTTTGCATTGTGTTTGTCTGTGCTGAAAAGAGCATCCTCTTCCCACAGCCAAAAAAACATTTGCTCTGAATTGTTTACTGAGTGCCATGAATAAAAGCGTGGCTGCTGTCAAAGAAGTGACTATAAAAGTGACACCATGGGGCTCACTGTTTATTTTCTTTTTCTCCCTCTCTTGGAGACCTTCTAGAGCACATTTTCTCAGCTCAGCTACCAGAGCTGCAGTCTCCAGCTGTCAGCAGGAAAAGCAGAGCTCTGTGAACCCCACAGGGCCAGGTTCGTGATGTTATTGGAAAGCTGAGAGCTGGAGCACTCTGAAACATCCCCTTTATTTCCCACCTCTGGACCACTGTGGTGCCTTCAGAAGGGCACCCACAGGGCTCCCTCCTTAGTTTTCTTTTCCTTGTGATCTAATCCACTTTTTCTGGTTTTTATTCACCTGTGCTGGAAATGTGYTAGGAGAGGCAGATTCCAATCCCAGCTGCTTCTGTAAGGACAGGCAGGATGAAAATAGMATCCAGACATCAAATGGAAAACAAAAAATTCCCTTTGAGCAAATACAGGATTCCTGCATGTGAGGGGGTCAGTATCTCCCTGTTAGGGACCCAATGTCTAGACCAGGATCTGTACCACTGTGCTAAATCAAACCTCAGTCTCAAAGAAATCTGGATCTGTGCTGGCTTGTTGGCTTTGTTCTGGATCAAATGCACCTGGATTCGTGTGTCTGTGTGTTTATTTTGATGTATGTGCATTTATGTGTGTTTGTGTGTGGTTTTGTGTGTTTGTGTGTGTTTTTGTGTGTTTGTGTGTTTATTTTTGTGTGTTTGTGTGTGTTTTTGTGTGTGCTGGCAGAGGGGACAAGGAGGATCGGCTCTAAGTAGGGAGGCCACACAAAGTTTTGTGCTCTGGGGGTCAGATCTAGGGGAACATTTATTCCCCAGTGAACAAGGGGGTGCAATTAAGTACTTTGTCAAGTGGATGTGGGTGGGGGAGTTGCACAAGTGACTTAGAGGTTTGCATGATTTTCTTTTAATTTCCTCCTTTAGTGTAATGAAATTTAATTCCATCAACTAATTTTCCTCTTTTTTTTCATTTTTTCCCCTTTGCCTCCCTTTTTGTTCCGCCTTATCTTTCTAAGTTCCTGCTCTCCTTCACTCTCCTTCATCTGTTCAGAATTCCTCCTAGTGCCTGATGAAACAATATTTTCCTTTTCCCKCTCCTCTTGCATTTATTAATTTGAAACAGAATTAGAGAAAAAATATTCAGCTCACGGATAACTGCTTGCTGGTATTGCTAGACTTTSCTGGTCTGCAAAGTTAATCAGTGCTAATGGTTTCCTTGAAGAGGTGGGAACACTGAATTGGAGTGTAATCCTTGTTCATCAATATCCTTGTTTTTTCTGTTTGATCAAAGTCAGGAAATACAGTACCACTCATGCTGTCTGCAGTCCCAAGATTTCCAGCCCAGTTTCTCATATCAAGTCGTTAGGGAATATTAAAATTCTGCAGCATTTATTCAKGAGAGCACTAGGAGTTCCTTGCAAGGCACGTAGCACTAGTTGGTTGTGTTATGAATTTAAGAAGAATAAGCTACCCTGGATTTGGCAAATTCATGCTCGATTCTAAAGAAGCACTTAAAAGGATTATTGAAATTTGTCTTGTAAAACCCCCTGAAGATTTTAGCAGCTTGTGTGGGATTTTGGTTAGCATTCATGGGACTTGGCAGGCTCAGCAGCTGCACAGAAGGTCCTGTAATCCCTCAATAATGGCAAGGTGCAGCAAAGGTTCCAGCAGCTCTGAGCACCATCAGCACTTTGTGCTGGGAAATTCTCCTCTGCTTCTCTGCCTGACAACCATCCCTCCCTCATTTTTCCCTCTAATTTGGGAAATTCAATTCAATAATTCAAGCTCTTACCCTGTGAAGCAGCCTGATGGCTCCCAGAATCTGGAGTTGAGCAGGAATGATCCTGAAGGAGCTTAAAGCCAAGCCCAGCCCAGCCTGGGTGGGCAGTGGGCACCATTTGCCATCAGTGTGTTAAAAGCARGGAAGGAAATAGAGATAAACACAGGAGATAAACCCAGATCATGCTTCTGGGAAATGAGCTTTCAGCAGAGAGCAGARTGAATTCTTGGGGCACTTGGGACTATGGCATTCAGAGTCATGGCTGAGACTGCTTTGGGCAGAGCAGAGCCTGGGCATTGCACATTCCTCTGACTCTCCTCTCTCTGCAYCTCTTCTGTGGCCCTGCAATTCCCTGCCCTGTCCCACACTGCCTAAACAGCATTTTCTCTGCTGGAGTGCAGTAAATGACTTACAGGAGAATACATTGAATAATTTCAGCCCATTCTTTTACCCTTAGCCCGAATATATACAGAGGGGTTGTGATTTCCTCTTTGTTGCTTGAACTTTCTGTCTTATAAATAGGTTTTTTTGGAAATCTGTGAGTTTATCACAAATATTAAAATTTCACTAGTCAMGTTAGATGTGTTGTCATGTYGGACAGCTCTGTGATGGTATTATACAGCATGGGAGGCAGCCCCAATGAAGCTTATTGCAATTTATTGTGGGTGGAAGGGGCTGACTTAGTGCCACAGAGGGAGCCAGGGTAATACCTAAAGACAGGCAGTCCTCGAGCCAAAAATAAATCTGTGCTGTGATTAGCWGTGAGGAGGTGATTTCTCAGCAAAAGTAATTCTGTGAAGATGTAAATAATGATTCTTTTAATCCTGGGAGCAACTTTGAAATTCACTTTTCTGAAGCATTTGTGGTGGTAAGATTCAATTGCTCAATTTTATGCGGAAAGCAGGCGTGAAGCAGACAGAGGCCGAGCCAGAACAGACTTACTGCAATTCCAAACTGACTGCTCATTGCATGGAACTTTGGTTTATTATATTTTTTATTTTACTTGCTTTCTCTAATGGCTGGGGTGCAATGAGAGCCATGGCAATCTCCCCATGCCTGCAGCCACGGCGAGCCTGATAAATGAGCAGGGATGCAAAGCAGGCTTATGGCAAAGCTACTTGAAACCCCCTTGCTCTGTCACTGTTATTAATTAAGGGCATTTCTCTTTTCCCACCGTGAAGAACAAAGTGTGTCTGTGGAGCTGCATGAACACATTCCATTTTTCATGCTGCTACACTTTGTTCCTTCTCGCTGAAAACCCAGAGGTGAGCGGGTGCCTCCCCGAACCAGGGTCTCTCACAGCGGCCATGGAAACCCCCTCGAGGGTCAGGGACATATTGACAAGGAATTTCTGAGCATTGCCAAGGCTCTCCCAGGAGCATCCAGCTCTCCCATCTCACATGCACACCAGCCACGTGCCCCTGCTGAGGACTCTGCCACCACTCAGGAGCGCKTTTAGCAAACAAGGCTGATGACAATCGCGGTCATTTCAAATTACGGAAAGGGCAGGATTTCCCCAAAGGGACTTATTTTCTGCCATGATTGAATCAAGAAGGGAGGCAGCTGCTGAGACTGGAAAAGGTCACTCAGTCACATCGGCTGATGAAGGAATCAGAGGAGCTGTCACCCCCGCRGCAGCCTGGCCTGCCAAGTGACGGAGCTGTCACCACTGGCATCTGTCACGCTCGGAACGCGGGCGGCCCGGGGGCAGAGCAGCCCCGCCATCCTCTGCTGGGATCAATTGTTTGTTCAACAAATGGTGTTAGGAGACTCTGGCTTTTCTCTCCTGCAGCTCGGAAGATCAAGTTAAGCTAAATATTTGAAGCTGTACTAGGCTGGTATTGACAAAACACAGGAGCACTTGGGCTGCGAGGGAGACGGACGTGATGGGGATCAGGATGTGCCGGGGGCGGTGCAGATCGGGTTCCTCTGATGTATCCATAATTGAAGGTGTTTCTGCAGGAAGGTGAGGGAGCTAACAGTAAYGATGGCTCAGCAGGAGTGTTCTGTGAGGGTTCAGGTTGCCCTGGCTGCAGGTATCCTAATGTTGTATCAGTTGTGGTGGAACAAATCCATTGTAGGTTTAGGGAGCAATTGTTTTCTCCCCTTGGTCTGCTCAGAGGAGATGCTCATGTGATTTTCAGCCATCCTGTGCTTCCCTAAAGAAGGGAAGATCTTGATAAATTCTGGAAATGACTATCAAGAATGAAAACTAGAAATTAGCAGGTATGCATGTTCCAGTGACTTCCAGTCATACACTGACCAAATAATAGCTGTTAAAGTAATTTCTTTGTATTGCCTGTGAATGGGGATTCTCTCAAGATCACATGTCCCTGCTAGTCCTGAGAGCTGTAGATCTTTCAACCTAAATGTTTGGCTGAGTGGCATTAAGGTCTGTCTTGCACTCACCTCTAACTTAGGCAGTGATTTTTCAGAATACAATAATATGGAATTTTCAGAATATAATGGTATAATTTGCCTGTTACTCAATACTGACATGTAGAGTCCCATGGTTTGTTTTTGATGGGAATTCACTATGTATCCCCTCTTCCTCTTTGTGGCTACCAGAATCCTGCTTTAGTAAACCCATCTGCCTACACTTACCCTGCATTTGCTGCTTTTACACCCCCTCTGTAATCTTCATCACTTTTTTGAGTCTGACAAARATATCTTGTTTTTTAGGAATAAATCTTTCCTGACAGATCCTGTTCAACTGGGGAAAAATCACAGAATGGTTTGGCTTGGAAGGGACTTTAAAACCCATCTGGTTCCACTCCTTACCATGGACAGGGACACCTCCCACTGTCCCAGGCTGCTTCAAGCCCTGCCCAGCCTGGCCTTGGGCACTGCCAGGGATCCAGGGGCAGCCCCAGCTGCTCTGGGCACCCTGTGCCAGGGCCTGCCCACCCTCCCAGGGAAGGATTTCTCCCCAGTATCCCATCTAACCCTGTCCTTTGGCAGTGGAAGCCATTCCCCCTTGTCCTGTTGCTCCATCCCTTGTCCAAAGTCTCTCTCCAGCTCTCTTTGAGCCCTTCAGGCACTGGAAGGGGCTCTAAGGTCTCCCTAGAGTCTTCTCCAGGTTGGAGAATCCCACCTCTTTCAGCCTTTCCTTTATGGCAGAGGGGCTCCAGCCCTTGGAGCATCTTTGTGGCCCCCTCTGGATTCACTCTGGCAGGTCCAGGTCGTTCTTGTGCTGAGGACACCAGAGCTGGGCACAGGACTCCAGTGGGGTGTCACAACTGCAGGARAGAGGGGGAGAATCCCCACCCTTGGCCTGCTCCTGTGCTGCTTTTGATGCTGCCCAGGCATTTTGAATGAAGTTAAGGCATTGGTTTCCCTGCCACAGTGCACTTACAGTGGGATAGCAACACCCAACATCCTCCTCCAGATCCTTCAATCCA
Organism: Sporophila hypoxantha; assembly: GCA_002167245.1. Classification (NCBI taxonomy): domain Eukaryota; kingdom Metazoa; phylum Chordata; class Aves; order Passeriformes; family Thraupidae; genus Sporophila; species Sporophila hypoxantha. The sequence goes on from NDFG01000029.1 coordinate 1,783,481, forward strand.
GATCCACACCCAGGAGGTTTGGGAACTGGCTGTGGTTTATGAAAGGGCAGATGGCAAGAAGCAGTGACACAGAGACAGAACTCTCCCATTAGCTTTGTCAAAACATTTGCTAATTGCAGCGTGATCCCTCAAAACATACTTCTTAGGGAAAAATGAATCTAAATTCAAACCCACGCCGACCAGGGAAGAGCAGAGTCCTCTCCAGGATGTAAATTAGATTAGTAGTTGAGTGGAATTGATTCTGCTGAGACTAAATTAATCACAGTGCTTAATCACTGTAACCTTTAAACATAGCAGTCCTGACCACAGCTGTGGGGTAGCACATTGTTCTGGCAGACTCCTGACCTTCCCAAGGCACTGGCACTCTCAGGCAGAGCAGTACGAGTGAGCACAGTCAAAGCTGCTTCAGCCTGACCTTCACGTTCTTCCACCACTTAGAAAAGGGAAAAAAGTTCATACTTTGTGGATATAAACCCCTGGTGAGCAAATGATAATGCCAGTGTCAGTCAGGACACTGTCTCCTCTGTCTGTGCTGGGATAGAGCAGTTCATTATTGAGGGCTGGGAAAGGACCCTGGATCCACCRCCACTCACAGCTCTTCACTGGCTTTGGGCTGTGTGTTTTGGACCTCAGGATGAYGGATTAATCTTTTCCTTGTAATCCTGTAGGCTACACATGCTTCCTTTTGTTCCTTACATTAGCAGAGAGTTCTGGCAGAGACGTGTTTGGGCACAGTGGGGACACTGAGAGAGACATGCACACACTCTCCAAGATGAGTATTGTAGGACGCTGAGATCCCAGTGGTAGAATCTCCAACCCATAGACTGATGCCTTGGGAAGGCTGACCTAGAGCAGAGGCTGGACAGAGCTAAAGAATAAAGCAGGGATTTATTAAAAGGCCTCCATGGATCCACCTTGGGCAGCACAAGAGCCCAGCCAGGGCTGCACCCAAGATGAACCAAAATGGTCCCAAAATGGACCCCCACTCATGGGGTCTGTCACTTTGATCAGTTCTGCTCCATTTGCATATTGGAGTTAATTGTCCAATTCCAGCTCCAGCCCATCCAGTCCCATCCTTCCTGTTTTCCTCTCTCCTAAGCCCATGTTGTTTGTGCTCTTGGCCTGAGATTTGGATCATTTGTCCTTGGTCCCCAGCTGGAGCAGGAATTGTTTTGTCTCCCTGCTCTGTGCACAGAGCTCACCATCCCCTGATGTGAAGCCCAGACCCACACACTAAAGCAGCACAGAATGTGAAAAATAGAAAAGCTGAACCTGAGGCATCAGATGATCTTGAAAACCAAACACCAGATAAAAATTCTTGTGCTTCCTCAGATCAGTCTCCTGCAGATCAGTTTGTACAGGTGGTGACAGCTGATGCACTTGCATAAGGAGAAAAGCAGGGAGGTTTTAAACACACTCCAGCCTCAGTTTTCAAGAGCTGGGKYGGACTGTGAGTACAGTGTCCTTCAGGTGTTTGCTTTGTAGTGTTGATWCCAAGGTCCATCCTCTAATAAAATGTGCCAAACCCCTGAGAAGTCCAAAATCACTAGCTTCTCTTGAAACCCAAGGCCTTTTCCTGCAGCTTTCAGCTCCTCCAGCCAGCTCTTTGAAATGCCAGAAGAAGCCTCCCTGTCACACCATGGGAGGTGGGACAGATGGGTTTTCTTTCCTCAATGTGGACAGAGCCTGAAGTTAAAGGGACCAGACCGTGCTGAAGCAGCTCTGTTTGAGGTTAATTCTTTTAAAATTGCATTTTTCTTTTACTTTATAAATATTTGGGGATATTTTGRTGTGATGCTGTTTAGGAATAACATTTTCTGTATGGACATGAAGAAGACTTGAGATGATGAGAWGAGAACCCACCTGTGGATGTGGTTTGTTGTTGGGATCTGTTCCCTGCTCTCATTAATCAGCAGCCAAACTTGGATCTGTGCTCAGCTCTTCCACTCATCTCCTTACATTTTCTCCTTCAGATTCTATCTTMTAATCTGAAGATGACTTTGTTTCTGTCCCCTACCATCCTTTGTATTTTCTCTTTTAATTGTTTACCTTTTGGGGAGGTATGGTGCAGCACATGAATAATGGATGAGCAGAGTTTTCCACCCAGCTTGATTGATGATGGTCAGACAGAGCAGCAGCTCTCTCTGTAAACAGTAGGCTGAGTTATTCTTTAAGGCTATGTCCCATCCCTATGTAAACCTTAAAAAAAAATCCCCAATGAAGCTTTAAAAACCTGTGCTGAGAGGAATTTGTCATTGCTTTTAAAACTCATYCTTGCTGTGATTTATTTTMCTTCTTTAAATAAGGTATCCAAAAATTTCTGCAGCTAAGGGACATAAAATCCTGTTTTGCTGTAATATATTGTTTCACACATCTACTTTCCATTAATCATGAAGTACCTTTGTGACAAGAAGCTGGGWAAATTGTATGATTCCTTGAAACCATCTTTCTTTGCTATGAATGATTAAAACAACACATCATCACCCTGAGTTAACTAAGTGTCCCTGCTCTGTTAGAAGCAGAGGGGAGGCTGAATGCTGACAGTTTGCCCCTGCACTGCCATCGGAAGTACCTATTTAGACACTGAAGATGGGTTAAGTGCTGCCAATGTAAAATAAACAAAACATGACCAGAGTAATTTAAAATGTCTTTGAAAAATACTGCTCTGTCTCTCTCTGTTATTTAGTTATTAATATCCKTATCACAGCTGTATCCTCACAGGAAGGAACTGAAAATGTYCTGTTKATGGTCATTGGAGTCAGGCAAGTCTGAAATACTCAATGGGAGCATGGTCTGTGAACAGGGATTGGGTTTGGGAATTTGTTCACCTGGTGGGAAAAGCTGGAAAGGATCCAATGGTAGCATGGGCTCAGGTACTGAGTTATCAGCTTTGGAGTGTGTTATTTTTGAAGCTCTTTGGTTTGTGGCTGCTGTGTTGAGAGATTTGYAGTTTATCCCTTTCCACAAAGGAATATCCCGTGGTTTGATGTCCAGCCTGGCACACACTGGTCACTTCAGCACTGGCAAGTGCCAGTGCCATGGGGAGAGGTGGGGCTGATGGGGCAGAATTCCCTGCCTGCTCCTCTCTGAGCCAAACCTGCCATCCACACTGCCACCACAGCATCACTGAAAGGAGATTTGCCATCACTGCCAAAATCCAGGTGTGACAATTCCATTTTCTACAGGTGGTATTGAATTCTGTCTGGGAATTTTGGCTTGCAAACTGAGGCCAAAAGGAGGCACCAGCATGGGGCATGCTGCTCTGCTCCTTGCCTATGCAGAGCTGCAGCTGGCACCCCTCAGGCACACCTGAGCCTTGGCGAGGTGTAAGGAGGGCAGCAGGAATTGAAGGGTTTGTGGAGAGGGCACAGGAATTGAAGGGTTTGTGGAGATGACTGAGGAATTGAAGGTTTGTGGAGATGGCACAGGAATTGAAGGGTTTGTGGAGATGGCACAGGAATTGAAGGGTTTTGTGGAAATGGCACAGGAATTGAAGGTTTTGGTGGAAATGGCACAGGAATTGAAGGGTTTGTGGAAATGGCACAGGAATTGAAGGGTTTGGTGGAGATGGCTGAGGAAATTGAAGGGTTTGTGGAAATGGCACAGAATTTGAAGGGTTTGCTTTCTCCCCAGCTGCTTTCTCTCTTTGCACTGCCCCCTGACACCTCAAGGGAAGGGGTCKCCTTGCAGGTCAGAGGTGATTCAGTCCCTGAATTTATTCACCTGAGCTCACATCTSAGCTGGATCAGCCCGGGTGCCAGTTGTGGTGCTGGTCATGGGGTCAGGGGAGTGCCTGTGACTGTTTCTCTGGCTGTCACACCCCCAGCAAGGGCTGCTCTGCTCACTCCTGTGGGGAATTAACTTTGATCCATGATCTTGCAATTGGCTTCCTCACAGRTTAAGCAAAGTGCCAGAGCAGGGCTTGAAACTGGTTAGGTCTTCAACAGAGATGGTTCTTTTCTCCTGGATTTAATTATGCACATATATTTCAAACATAAATACATGTATATATGGTTAAACTTTTATTTTGTCATTTCCTGCAGCTGAAATTTATTGTGGATTGAAATACACAGGTTTATCTGCCTGACCTTTTGCTAATTATTAGATTGAGATAAGTGTGTATGTAAGTGACAAATTGCCTTTAATGACATTTAATCTGCACARTGACATTAATGGTGGGTTTAGCAGCCTGGTTATAGTCTTTGTTGCTGAGAGACGAAAAGAGCAAGGACTTTTATCTTAATTTGACCTTATTCAAAAGGTGTTTGTAGTAGTAGTCAATTTCTGATTAACTTAATGACCTGTTTTACATAGAAAGCAGTCAAACATTGATATATGAAAGGGCCTCGAGGTGARAGATTACAGAGGCAGCGGTGACATTGCCAGATTCTCACTCTTAATGGATGGGGGAGAGGGAGGTGGGAAGAGGAGCAGCCCCAAACTCTTCTTGCTGATACCACAAGGGAATGTGCCACATGCAGAAAACATGGTTAGAAAAGCATCTGCTGAAGGCTGGGTGCAAAGAGCCAATATTTGGCTTTGCTGAATGCCTTTCTGGGCAGTCCAGCCTTGTGAAACACAGAGGTACAGGGCTGCACATGCACTGAATGGAGTGAAAGTGTCTCCACTGGGGATTACTGAGCTGAATCTGTCTGGGAATTACACAGCCCCATATCGAGGTCAGCTGTGGCCTATTTCTGTGCCAACAGATCTGCACATCCTGGAGGGCAAACACAGCACAGAGCCCAAGGTGGGCAACTGCAGCCCTTCCCTCTCYCTGCCCTGGGGGACATTTTCAGAATGATTTAAGAGGGACTTCAGAGACAAGAGCAGAGGTTATAAACTGCTTTTAGGAAAAGTAAACACCTAAGCAAATCATTCAGGAACCCATTAAATGGCTAGACAGCTCCTATAAATACAGTCCATAATGCACTTTGGAATGCTCCAGCACCTGCTGGCTCTGATGGGCTTTCCTTTGAGAGCTCCTGAAAGTTACATTTTAATGGTAAAAATTGTTCCTTGCACATCACTGAAGAAAGGTGAAGATGCAGTTCAGAAGAGAGCTGGAAGGATTATAATGRACCTTAAGTTTMTAAAGCAARGAATTAATTTATAGTGTAATGCCATTTTTAATGCAACAGAAATGCCTTGAAAACGAAACCAAACGGAGTGGCAAATTGACACAAATGTTTAGTGAATTGAGATCAACACTTATTACATCAAGTGACAATGGAAATGCCAACAGAATGCCTTGGCATGTGTCGTGGAGCCCTTCAGCTGCTGCCTGCTTGGCAGGGAGGTGCTGCACAGGCAGCAGTCACTGGGCCATCACAGAGCCTCTAAAAGCACCCCAGGAGCTGCAGAGCAGTGCTTGGGACTGAAGGCTTCAATTTGGGGTTTCTGGAGTCTGCAGTGTGTCTGCTGGGTGTCAGCCACAGCAGCTGGAGGTGCTCCTGCCTGTCCTGCTGCTTGAGCACTGGTGATYCAGGAGTGTTGTGTCAGTTCATAAAAACAACCAAACACAGCTCCAAACAAAGCAGCTCCATCAGTGGGACAGCTTGGGCTCTGCTGCTGCCTCCATGGGCTGGGACAGCAKAGGGGAGACATTTCCAGCACGGGCTCACACCACAGTTGGGGCATTTGCTGAACTCCATCTTTTACCAGTCCTTTCCCCTCAAAATGTGTAAGTGCTTTGATAATTCCCTGTGTTCTTCCACTGGATCAAGGTGAACTTGAGTCTATGAGTTATCAATCTTTTGAGATGTGGGAAGAGTACCACTCTTTGTGGGAATAGGAAACCAAGCAAAGCCCCAGAAAAACATCCCCCAAATGGATGAAGAGCCTCAAATGTGTCTTGCATACTAAAAGGTATTTTATGGCTATGCCTTTTYCAAAGGAATTAAATTTTAAATTGGTGCTGCCCCATCTAATTTTTGTTCTTTATTACTGTAAAGGGGAATTTGAATACTGCACCCCAAGTGGATAAATTCTTATCCAAGGACTGTTTTCCCTGTGTTGATGCTCAGTTGAGATGTTGACCCTTTGAGAGCAGGGATGGTGTCTCCAGGCCAGCACCAGTGCAATTGTAATTGTATTTCCTTGTGAGTGCCCCCAGTTGTTCTGGATTGCTGTCCAATCTGATCCAAGAGCAGGATGTCAAAAAAGATCATTTGGATCATTTTGAGTGAGCTTCTGTAGCACTTGGGAAGCAGGAGTTGATGRAATTAATTCTTGTTCAAGCATATCTTTAAAATAAATAAATCTGGTCTTCACTTTGAATTGCCAGTAATTGAGAAACCACTGCAGTCCTTAGGAAGTTGTTCTAGTGGTTAATTACCCTCACAGTTAAAAATTAGCATCCTATTTATAACCCAACTTTTTTCCTCACTTCTGCTTGCAGCCACTGGATTTTATCATGCCAAGAAAACCCTTTCTTGGCTATTGTTCCATGGTTTCCATCATTTCCATTTCTCCTTTCACTTCCAAGTAGATACAACAATACTACAGCAATATGTTTTTGTTTGGTTTTTTTTTTTTTTTTGCCTGAGGTTGGATTACATTTGAAATGTATTCTAAGATTCTTGGGTGAAAATCYCTACAATACACAAATTTCACAAAGACCCATTAATTATCCATTTTCCCACTGTGACATTCTGTACTTCCCAATGGTGTACACTCAGCAGGGTTTCTTGCATCCTTTTGTCTCCTATTAATATTGATGCTGTTTTCCRAGGACTGACACCTGGGGGAGAAGGAAAATCCCCTGGCTGGTGGTTGAGGGTTGAGTTGTGCCCCTGCCAGCTGGGGAGCACAGCCTTTCCCCACAGTGGGGTGTGCAGCACCAACCAAACAAGCTCCACTGCCACTCTGGSCTTTCACCTCCTCCTCAGAAGCCTCACAGCCTTGCTAGCTGTGTGCTGCACCACAGCAGCAATGATGTTTGAGAGGGAGGAACAGTCACTGCACCATTTCATGGTCTCGTGCACTGGGGTGTTATTTGGTGGTTGGTAATTACAGACTGCTGTGCTAACAAACCTGCACWGAAACTGCCCTTCTTGTAAGAGCCAGAACCAGATTCTGTGCCCCAAATGCTTTCAAAAACACTTTTTCATCAAACTTACTCAATCTGGTGACCTGAGCAAAGGTCTGTGTTGTGCTTTTGCAGATATGGATGGTGTGTGGGTTCCTTAGTCTCCATGACCTTAAATTATCCAGAAAAACATTGGCAGATCTTGAAAGCATTTGGTCTTTGATTTCTGCCTACTTAGGAGCTCTCTAGACCTCTCATAAACTGGAGGGCTGTGAGSATGAGGAGGGCCTGGAGCATCTCTGTGCCCAGGAAAGGCTGAGGGAGCTGGGGCTGCTCAGGCTGGAGAGGAGCCCCAGCTGAGAGGGGCCSTCAGGCCTGGSTGTCCCTGTGTGCAGGGAGGGGCAGAGCAGGGCCCAGGCTCTGCTCCAGGCCCAGCAGTGGCACCAGAGCCACGGGCAGGGCCTGAGCCCAGCACTGCCCCTGCCCAGGAGGCACAACTTCTGCCCTGGGCAGTGCCCAGCCCTGAGCAGGCTGCCCAGGGAGGGGCTGGAGTCTCCCTCAGCGGGGACACTGCAGAGCCCTGTGCACACAGTGCTGTGCCCTGTGCTCTGGGATGGCCCTGCCTGAGCAGGGAGGTGCCACCAGGGACCCTCGGGGCCCCTGCCAGCCTGGCCCAGCCTGGGGTTCTGTGGTGAAGCCGTGTGTAATAAACCCCAGAGCAGACCCTAAAGCCCTGGGGTCAGCTCCAGATCCAGCTGTTAGCTGAGCTTTGCTGCTGTTAGCTGAGCTTTGGGGCTGGCCAGGCTCTGGCTCTCTCCCCTGCGCAGAGCCACCTGCAGCTGCAGGGCTGTGCCARGGAGAGCTGCAAAGCCTCTGGGCAGCAGATGGCAATGCCAACCTTAGGGGCTTCTGCTGGTCACTAGGTGTAGCTAGTCAGTGAGATGGACACCTCAGGTCCTGCTTGACTTTGTGTCTGTGTCTGCTGGAACTTGGAAAAGGCTGCAGAGATTTTTTTTCCCCCCTGTATGTTTTCACTGATATTTTAAATGAACATGCTTTTCCAGAGTCAGCTCCTGCCACCATTGTCACTTTAGCCCTTTAAAGTACCTTTTCTTGTRGCAATCTTCCTGATAAAAGTGTCTGTTGAAAAGAGGAATTATCAGATGTGACAGAATATTCACATTTTGAAGGTGCATGTTGGACTTCTCTTGGCAGTGACAGCTGAAACGTTGCTGCAGTCAGAAAATACAGATGAGTGGTCCAGCTGATATGTAGGCTTGGGGTTTTACTCTTTGCCTGTTGGTATTTAATTTGTTTTACTGACAGAGGAGGATTTGCAGCACCTGCTGCCAGGCCCTGAGCCAGAACCAGGGACCCTTTGGATTCCTGGTCCTTGTTATGGCAGTAGAGTCAAAAGCTGGTGTTCAGCACCCAGTGCTCARACAGCCTTGGGGTGGGTGGGAGGTTTTTTCTCTAGGCTGGCTGGGAATCTGTGGCCAAACTCTACTTTGGTGAGAACTGTTTGATGTGTGCTTTAAATTCCTGCTTAAGCCTTGAAAATGTGTCCCTGAAACCCACAAAGCCCTGCCTGCTGATGATAGAGCCAATCTTGTGTGAAATCATTTATTATAACGGTCCTGGGTCTTTTTTTTCTCCGTTTGCCTTCGTTTCCCCACCCATGAAATAAAAATACCAACCTTCCCTTTCTTCCAGGCTTTCTTATCTGTGCTAATACAAAGCTGCTCGGGGATGCTTTTGTGCTGTACGTCTTCACAGGGCTGAGCAGAGGGGGGCTGTCAGTCTCAGCTGGGGGCCTGTATTACTCCTCATTCTGTAGTCATACAAATAGTGGATAATATAATAATGATGCAGAAAAGAAAGTAAATGCTCTTTATATGGAATAATTGAATATCGCTGTGACGTTGAACAATGAGTCTTAAAAGGATGGGGGGAAGTCATGCTTTTTTCTTCCTTAATTACAGTTGAACTCAAATTACTATATTTAGTTATTTCTAAAGCTGCATTGTATTTTTCTGTGTCTGAAAGAACACAATGATTTGGATACGCATGCATTTTCCTCTCCAGATGTCCTATTGCCTCTTGAATGTGGTTTTATATCTTCATATCTCCAATAATGGAAGCTTGGATTTCTGCTCCAGTAGTGTGCCAATTATGCAGGTCAATATTAAAGGAATATTATAAATGGTCTCTGTAGGCTTAGAATAGCTTTATCTCACTCTTGCCAGTACTTTGTATGTGGATAACTGTCTTGGCTTCCTTGCCTTTGTGTTTTATTTGGATTAATGGGTAACCTAGATATTTTCAAGTGCCTGTAATACAGTTCTTTCTGTAGGAGACTGGAGAAGTTCTTGTTCTCTAGGACTGAATTCTTGTTAAATTTGCTTTTTGCACCCTTGTGGGTGAGGGAAGAGCTCAGTGTTGAGGGTTGCCCAGTGTCCTGGCGTGGGCTGTGAGGTGCCTGCTGGCAGCTCCTGCAGGCAAGGCAAGGTGTGGGATCATCCAGCAGCTCCCTCTCCTTGTCTGAGCTGGAGAATGCCTTGATTTCCCGCTGTTCACACCCGGGTTTAGCTTTGTTTAGTCGCAGGGAGGGGCTGTGCTGCCCCCACACCACCCTGTGYCGTGCTGGGCCCTGGTGTCCCCACRGTGCCCAGGCTCTGTGCTTGCTGCTGCTGGAGGCACACGCTGTGCTCAGGCTCAGCAGCCACTTGCCACAGAGCTGAATGTACAACGTAAGAAGGCAAAGCACTTTTTGCCCTTTTAAAATCAGATTTTATTAGTTGTTTTCTTCTAAATTCAGACATGTTTTTGTGACTGTGAGGCTTTCATCCAGCTCTTCCTGGTGGCTGAAGTCAGATGTGCCCAGAGTAGGCTCCACACTGCCCAAAGGGGAGCTGGGGCTCTGGCTGGCAAACAAGACTGTGAGAAACGATCCTTACTTTTAAAAATATAAAAGGTTTATTAAAACCTTATCAAAAATACAACAGAAGACTGAATAGAGAAAATAAACACGATGTCAGGAGCAAAGGATCTTTCCCACCACAATGGAGGTTTCKCCTTTTAACCCTTRAGCCCCTCCCAAAGTTCTGTCCATGGACTCCTCCTTCCCTGCCCAGAGCTGGAGATCACTGCCTGACACCTTGATTGGAGCTCAGCTGCTGCCACAGGAACGAGTGACCCTCCCAAATGTCCCKAACCCAGGGCACCCCTGAGAACAACACAAGGGGGTAAAACACAACTATAAATCTATAAAACTGCTCCTAACATATGTACAGGATATTTGCCTTTTAATTGTGAGAGTCACCCTTTCCATTACRCATCTATCACAAGATGCTCAGGTTTCTCCTTCCCTGCCTGCCTACCCCAGCCTCCTTCCCTTAATATCTCCCTACCCCAGGTTCCCTGTCTGCCAAGCCCCTGTGATATTTCTCTACTTCAAAGCAGAGTAACACAATGTAATGGTGGCAATATATTTTAAGATCCTTGCTAACCAGCTTGTCTCACTGAGCTGAGGAGTTTAATAAGCTGTAAGACATGTTTTTGTCTTGCCAGCCTCTGCCTTCTCAGAGCAAACTATATTCATATCAAAGAGTAGCTGATGTTAAGGGTTATGTACATGAGAGCACCCTTCATGGGAGGCATGTTACACATCTAGATGTGTATAAGAGACAGATATTCATATCAAAGAGTAGCTGATGTTAAGGGTTATGTACATGAGAGCACCCTTCATGGGAGGCATGTAGCAGTGATAACAGAAGTAGCTTGACACAAAGCAGCCTGAAAAGGGGGAACTCCTTTACACACATCTTCACTCTTATGTGCATTTCAATTTACACGACATCAAATTGGATTAGAGTCTGTTAATTCAATTAATGACTACATTGAAAGTTTGCCTTTGCTCATAGTGAAAACAGGAGGGCAGCTCCTAATAGCCTATGGATTTAATGACTGCAACTTTGAAGAGTGTTAAGCTAAAGTGAAGTTCAGAATGGCTTGTTAACTGGGTTTATTAGCTGTTGACCTTCCCTTTCAGCATAATAGTAGCAGCCAGACTGAAGAAAGCATTAAAGTCCTCATTAGCATTTATCTAAAGATAGGCTGCTGCCCATTCCACAGTAAATTAGCTCAATCAGCCATAAAGAGCCTGAGAAACATTTTCTCACATACCTTTAATTCTCTTTCTCGCTCCCATCTCCCCCCACCCCCCTCCCTTTTTTTTAAGTTGGTTGAGTTCATTTTATCCAGCTTATTGAGACTGAAGCCTGAGGACAGTTGCATTTAAAGTGTTTCTACATGCTTATATAATTACAGACCTTCTCCTGTGAGACAAAGGCATGGGAGTGGAAGTACAGGCTTTCAGGGATGTCCTTGGCTTAGCCTTTTGCAGAGATTAGGGATGTCTTGCTTGATTTCCAAGCTGACAAAATGCCCTGGGTTGGCTCAGCTGCAGACAAAGAAGTTTTGTTACCTGCCCTCCCTCACTGCTGGCCCGGCTTTAAAGAGAGGAAGAGAGATTGGGAAGTGTCAAACCTGGTTTAGATTTGTCACATCCAATGGTGAAAGGATTTGTGCCTTTAGCGTAGTGGGTTTTGTTTGATGTAAATAATTTATATAAAATGGATTGTGATCTTCTGTGCATGGATAGCTGAGAAGGCTCAGAGTGCCAGCCTCTATCCTGCCCACAGATCTGAGGCCCAGCTTGTGAAGAATAATTTTTGACAAACCTATAACCCCATGCATTTAAATTGCTTGCTGGGTCCTTTTATTGTTCTATCTATTCAATCTGAAAAGATGCTAAGAATGTCAACCCCAGCTCCAGAATACTTTGCTTATTCAGATGAGATAAGCCTTGTTTGTTTACAGTTCAGAATGTATTTACAGCTTTTGCTGTATCAAATCTCATATTCTCTTTCAAAGGTTATCAATGAACATTAATATAGGTCACTGAAATAAAAACATTAATAAATAGATAGCATTTTCCTACTTTTTGAGTACATTGGAGAAAAAAAAAAGAAGAGAAAGAAATTAAGAGACTCTAAGAAAAAAAAAGCTCTTTTAAAAGGAGCCAAGGAAGCCAGTGGCAGTTTAATTACAGTAGTATCTCACTTGGTCCTGGTTGCTTTACAGCAATTTAGTGGTTTTTCTTCTCCAGCATTTCARGAGAGTTCCTCTCACATCTTTAGTTCRATTATATGAAGTATTACATAAACTTCTTTTACAAGACTCTTTRCCTCAAAGCTTTAAAACAGGTTGTAAGACAAAAACAAAAAAAGCAYTCTTGGRGCAGAGGGAGGAGGAGGAAGATGGAAGGATGAGATGAAGGAGGAGGAAAGTTCCCAGGTAACAATGTCAGGGTAGGAGGAAATGGTCTCCAGTTGAGCCAGGGGAGGTTTAGGTTGGACATCTAATGGAATTTGCTGTCCAGCCCTGGCCCAGCTGCCCAGGGCAGTGGTGGAGTCCCCAGCCCTGGAGGGGTTTAAGATGTGTGGGTGTGGCACTGGGGACATGGGTCAGGGGTGGCCCTGGCACTGCTGGGAGTGGTTAGACTCGCTGATCTTGGAGGGCTTTTCCCACCTRAATGATTCTCTGGTAGTGTGAAATTGCCCTCCTGGGACAGTCAGCCCTGCCTGTGGTGTGCTGGGCCTGTGGCTMTCCCTGAGGTGTTTCCCTGGGCTCTCCTTTGCCCTGGGGTTACTGCGTTGTTCTGAGCCCAGCTCCTGCTYGAGCAGGAGTTTACCAAAGCTCTCAGTGCCCCTCTCCTCCTGTCAGAACTTGTTTTATTTATAAAACTTCCATYGGAATTTTGTTTAAAGTCTTTTTATTAAATTTCTATTTACTCTTAAGAAGTCTCTGCTTCCAGTCACCCTGTCTTTAGATTTTCCAAACCAGTAATTATTCAGTATTTTATGTCTGATGTAATACTTCTCTTGCAGGAATAATCAGAAGCCAAAAGTTTGACAGGCTCAACATAAACAGTCAAACATACACTCAGGCTCTGAAATTTAAGAGCTTGATCTTTGTAAGTGTGGGTCCAGGCCTAGCAAAGTACTTAAGCATGTGCTTAATCTTAAGCCCCTGGGCAGCACCATTAACTGCAACAAAACTCTCCCTGTATTTAAAGTTAAGCTTGTCCTGAAGGATTCTGCTGAGCTGGAGCAGGAATACTTGGCATCTTGAAGGATAAAGCCATAAAACCAGCCCAGTTTATTAAGGCAGCTCAGKTTCTTCAGCTGTCGTTAGTTTTAAGAGGATTTTGGAACTCAGTGGTTTTCTTTGCTTCTGGGGAACCCACTGTGTTGGCTGCTGCTGTAAAGGTATTCCAGCTGCACTCAGGGAACCTACATTTTGTTATATACTTCAGGAAAAGTTACTTTAAATAAAATGGTGGAAGATTTTCACCTAAATATAATGTCTTAAGTGCTGGAAATTTGAAGAATTTTCTTCCCTTAGAGAAGAAACCTGGTTTTTCTTTTTATTTGTGAACATCGAGTCATTATCTGGTCACAACTTTGACATTTGTAACCCAAGAGGGGCATTMTGTTGTTTGTGGATTTTTTGGCACTTGTTTTGCCTATAGTACATTTTGGGTTGTGAGTTCAGTTAATTAAAAAGAAAAAAATTGTGCTGATGGGGAGAAAATAGATACAACTCTATCTTAGAGTTACAYAAACCCCATGYGTTTAATAGGATTATATCTGATTAGTAATAGGGGCAGGCACCATAGAGAGAGCTGTGGCTCAGCTCTGAGCACTTTTACTTGTGCTGCCCAAGCTTCTGGGATGAGGGATGGAGAGGGGCAGGATGAGGGATGGAGAGGGGAAGGATCAGGGATGGAGAGGGGAAGGATCAGGGATGGAGAGGGGCAGGATGAGGTATGGAGAGGGGCAGGATGAGGGATGGAGAGGGGNGGGGCAGGCACCATAGAGAGAGCTGTGGCTCAGCTCTGAGCACTTTTACTTGTGCTGCCCAAGCTTCTGGGATGAGGGATGGAGAGGGGCAGGATCAGGGATGGAGAGGGGCAGGATGAGGGATGGAGAGGGGCAGGAGGAGGGATGGAGAGGGGCCAGAGGGTCAGGGCAGGACAGGAGCCCTCGGTGTCCCTCTGAGCCCTCGTGGGGTCAATCTCTGCTGGGTGAGGGCAATGCCTGCAAGCACCAGGATCATTTATTTGGTCTGTAGCTCCACCAGGACAGCTGCAATTGTGCTGCTGTGAAATGACTTTTCAAAAACTCTCTCAGTTACTCTGGGGCATTGCAGCCATTCCCGGGCTGGGGGAGCTGCAGCGAGGGGTGACCGWGTCAGGAGGGCTGAGGACACCGGGCCTGGGGGTGGGTGGCAGCTGTGCTGCCCGCACTCGGGTGCTTTTCCTCGGGCTGCAGGGAAGTTTGGGATCGGGGAAAAGCTGGTCGGTAGCACCATCTGCAGGCTGCGAACCAGGGCGGGCGCCGCTCGCCGCGCTCCGCTCGGCACTCGCCGGGAAAACCAGGGACAAAAGGCKCCGGGAAGAAAGGCAGGACCGGCAAGGGCTGGGCCGGAGCCGGTGGCGGTTCTCGGGCATGTTCAGTGGGTGCTCTCGCACCCTGCAGCYGTGCCGTGCCCAGCGGGGCTGGTGCCAGGTGCAGATGGCAGTGCGGGGACAGCGCCGCTGTGCCAGGGCTGTGCCTGGCTGAGCCTGGAACCTGTTCCCAAGCGTGTCCCTCTGCCCTCAGCCACACATCCCTTTGSTGTCCCAAATGGCTGGCTGTGCTCCGAGCTCTGCTTTGCTTGAGACTTTTCCTGCGAGCTGTGGAAACCCTCTGAAGTTCCAACCTTGCTCTTCAAGTCTTTCTTCAGCAAGCGGCCTCTGAGGTGTCACACTGCGAGCTGGAGTAAAAGCCAGCAGGAGCAGATTGCAGTCYGGAGATGAAGCTGCAGGGTTTTATCCATCCCCGCTGTGCTCCAGCGAGGCCGGTGGCAGCTCCGGGTGCATCAGGGCACGGCTTGGCCSGGCCCCCACAGCATCCCATCGCAGAGCCCGTGGGCCTGCAGGGAATGTGGCTGCAGCCACTGGAGACAGCCCAGAGGGTTCAGGAACCCCACAGGAACCCTCGGCCCTCTGTGCCCGACTCCCCCGGGAGCCTGTGCCCTGCCCCAGCGCGGTGCCCGCTCCGGCGCTGCRGCTGCCCGGCCGCTGCTCGGCCGGCCCGAGGCTGCTCCAGCTCTCTGCAGCAGATGGCACTCTTTAGTTCTGTTTCGAGCCCTCTCCTTCTGGAAGTTTCTCTGGGAGAATCTGTTTTAAAGGGGCCTCAGCACTTTCGCAGCCCTATTCTCCATGAGGCTTCATGAAAGCTCGCAAAGGCTGCTGGCTCTGGAGGGAGCCGGCGGTGGCAGGCGGGCCCTGCCAGGCCCCAGTGATGTGTTGGCTGCACTTCTGCACAAAMTCAACTGGTTTTGTCTTTCTGCTCCTGGATCAGTAACACCACTGCCTCCAGGAAACCCCCTTGGGACCCAGTTCCTCTAGTACATGTCTGGTTTCTTTAATCCACCGTGGACAAGGGGAATCCTTCTGTGCTCTTGAACCACCTTGTGCATCAGACCCATCATAGTGTCACAATTACCTGGGAGAATTAGAAATGATGACAACCACTACCAGCTTCATCACCTTTCTGTATCATGGAAGGAAGAAAAGTGGTAGCTACAACCTAAATGAGTCATCACTTAAGGCTGTGGCATTGGTTGTAGTTTATCTGCACGAATGAGCCTTATATCTAAACTCCATAAGAGCCTGGACAGCACYGGAAGATGTGAATCCTGCCACACAACRGCAGGGACACTTGGTGCATTGCCATCCTCCCACCCCTCTCCCTGAGAGGCTGCTGGCCAGAACTGTAGGGCAGATGGCACAAGGGACTCACTGAGCTGGGCTGGGCTGGACAGGGGACAGCAAAATGTGTCAGTCAGGAGCTTGGCTGGAGTGCCTGCTGAGCAGAGCAGAGTGAACTGGTGGCAGAGGGCTGGGAAGGCTGGGCTGCTGGACAGGGAGGGGCTGCTGGTGTTCTTTTGGCTTTGTGCACTGAGATGATGTTGTCTCTGACCTTGGCACCAAAGCCAGCTTTGTCACAAACCACAGTAAAATGGTTGGTTAGAGCCCGGTGCTAAGAACACCAGGGTGAGGTTTGATTCCTGACTGAGGAGTTGGACTTGATGATCCTCGTGGGTTCCTTCCAGCTCAGAATATTCTATGATGACAAAAATGTTGTATGGAAAGCAGGTACCAGCCCTGGGACTGGGAAAATGTGCTCCYTCCCATGTGACACACTGAGCTGGGGCTCCTTGGGCATCCTTTCTGCCCTGTGTATCATTTTAGAGGTCACCACTTCCAGGGAACCAAATTTTTTCATTGAAAATTAGGTAAATCTCTGCACATGTTTACAGAGGTTATTTCAGGGAAGATCAAATTTTTCCAGCCATTACTTTATGTATCTGACTTTAGGAAGAAGAGTTTGACTGATTTTGTTGGTTTGGGCTGTTTATTTATTTATATTTCTGGCTCTTATTATTGTCCCCTCTTAAATAGGATGSTCTGTTGGTTTTCACTAATTACAARATGGTTGCTGTTCTGAGCAGAACCTGCTGTCCATGGAAGTACACTACAAGATGTCTCTGCTCCATAAATCAGTCTCAGGATTTTATTAGACTGTTTATGTAACCTTAGTTTATGTGCAATAATTCTTTGCTGTGTTGCCTTGAGTAATTCCCAGAGAGAATGTTTGTTCTTCTTGCTTATAAATTCTTTAGTGTGGGAGCTTTGCTCAAGACTTCTTTGCCCTCCATCACTTTCCCTTTCCTCTTTTTTGGGGTAACACTTGGTAGCAGTATAAATTTCAGTCATTAAAACCTAACTTGTATTAGTTACTCACACATCATGAGCTATAAGAGTCTTGAAAATGGGAAGGAACAGCTTTGTAGTTAACCTGATTACATTGATTTTCCTTTAAATGCACGTGGAGAAACTTTGCAAGTACCTAATCCCTGAAACCTTGGTGCAGTTCTTGCATGGAAGGTATCCTCCTCTTTGGAGACCTTTGAGTGGACATGTTTATTTTTGGTCAGATCACATCTCATAAGATAARTGGTAATAATTGAATCCAGTAAAAATCTGGGGATTTCAGGGGGTGCAAAGCACAAGATGGAGCACAGGTTTTCCACACAAGGTCTCTGAAAGCAATACATCTGCCAGTAACTTCTGAAGGCAGCAGGACTGCTTAGGGGCTTTTGCTGACACGTGTTCCATCAGTTTATAAAACCATAGCCTCAAACATCTGATAAAAATCAAGTGTACTTCTCTTCTGAAGTCATTGCATGGCCACATGCAGAGMGTTTTGACATCAATCCCCAGGGCTGCAGTGGAAATGGCTCCATCAGGGCGGGGGGAGGATGGAGCCATCTCCCAGCACACACAGCCTGGGATGGCTCCACACCTTCCATCCCTGGGCTGCTGCAGAGGCTCCCGTGGGCTCTGAGCTGGGGGAGCTCCTGTGCTGAGCKCTGCCATGGGGCTGAGGCTGTGCCCCACACTGTGCCCCACGTTCTGCCCAGCTCACAMCAGCTGGGGGAAACATCAGCGTGTTCCTTACCAACATTTTCTGGTGAACCAACAGCTCTACTGGACTGTAAGTCCTTTGAGATGTTTAAATATGGTATTTTCTCCCATACAACAGAAATAACTAGCATGCTGATTTCTTTGTGTTACAGACTAGCACATGGGTGTTATCTCAGGGCTACATGGCTAAACCACCTCTACCCCACATATGACCCTATTACTGAATGTTATTTCCTTTACCATGTCTATCTCTGTCTTCAATCACTGCTTCTCTTTCTTACCTTCTTTCATCCTCCCACAAATACCCTTATTTTTMTGTGTAGGCTAGAGGCAGCAAATTCCCACTGTGCTGCCTCTCTGCATTATGGTCTGTAACTTGCTCTTGTTCTCRTTTTTTTTTTTTRRTTTCCTGTGACCAYTTWMACCACATGTGACCCAAGGTACCTGAGGCAGGGGGGACAGTGCATGTCTTTGTGACGCTGCTGTCCCCAGGCTGAGCCAGCCCCGGTGCAGAAGTGGCAGTCCTTCAAGAGCCATCAGGGCTTACAGGAGTCTGTAACAGATTTCAGGACAGCCTGCTTTCTCTCTCTCTTTCTCTCCCCCCACCTCTGTAAACATATGAAAGAAACATGAGAGAGCATTAAACCACAGAAGACAAATCATGGTCAGAATAAATATACTGTTTGCTAGCAAACTTAAAAATACGCTTGTGGATTCTAATAGCTGTAGGCAAGAGTTGGATATTTATTGCAACCAAGGCTTACTGTGGTTTATTATGTTTATAAAACAGTTTAATACTACTTTTCTTTTAAAATGAGTTTTTAATTTAGAATAATTTTTTAGGATTTGTTTCCAGAGTACAGATGGCTGATCGCTGCGGGGGTGCYGGGTGAGAGGGAGAAATGTGCTTGTGGGTGTGTTTTAAAAGCGCTCCCAGATGGAGTGTATTGAATGAAATTTAAACCATTGCCCTGTGAACTACAAGTGTGATAAATATAATCAGTCAATCCCCAGAACCACGGCGGAGGGGGAGCAGATTGATGGGCACGTGCTGGGGAGGGAGGTGGGGCAGGCAGCCCCTGGGCCTCGGCAGCAGCTCCAGCACGGACTTGTCCCATGGAGGGRTCCTGATCTGCACCYACGTGCTGACAGCATCRCCCACCTCCTCTGCAACCCCTCCAGCCCCTCAGTTCCTCACAGCACCCCAAAAAAAGGGAGAATTCATGCCAAAAAGGAGGTCTGGCTGCTGGGAGTACTGAGCTCTTGGAGCATTTTTCATTTACTCAGTCTTAATTACTTTCTATGTGTAAGAGTTTGCAGCTATCACTGTTCTCTTCCAGAGGTTAGTGTAGTCCAGTCTTTTAAAGCCCACAGATTTCCTTAGAAGGATTTGTTTGTACAGCTTCTTTCCGTGTTTAYGGCAAGTAAGCACACTGAATAAACTGCACAGACTTTTTTGGACAACACAACAGAACAGGTGAAGGAAATGGAGTGAATTTTAATTGCTCCAAAGTTCTGAGATCTTCCAGGCTCTGGGAAACAATTTTCAGTGAAAAATGATCAATAGGCCTTGAGGTGTAGTGTGGTGCAGCATGTRTGTGTCCTGATGTGCAGATGACTGATGCAGCATTCCCCTCTGATGGACTGTGGAAGAGAGTGTAAGATGGACATTCACAATCGCTTCTCTCATTGCAATCACGTAGKAGCTCAGCCTCCTTGGCTTCCTTCCTGCCAACTTCCATCAAAAATAAAGTCATCTCTGCCCTGGCCGAGATAAATGTCTGGCCAGCTCATTTTCCAAAAGGATGTGCTTGGAGCAGGGCTTACTAGAAGGGTGACAGTTTGTTTTTTCCTGGCCAATACAAATTTAAGGCCATGTCCACACTTGCAAAATCTGGCATGTTTTCTCTCACGTTGTCCTTCCACCACGCTTTCATCATGCCTAATGTCTGGATYTAAAACTGCCAGATAGGCTTCCAGACTTCCACACTGCCATTTGGATTAGATATGCTCCAAGCAAGGCTTGCTGGTGCTCTCTTGCACGCTGGCAGCATGGACAGAAATCACTGGCACGGTGGCTGTGGCCAGACAGCCGCTCCTGCTGCTGTGCTGGGTTGCCCACAGCTGCCAGGCTCTGGTGCTCCCTGCCCAGTTCTGCTTCTCCCTGCCCTGCTCTGCTTCTCCCTGCCCTGCTCTGATGTTCCCTGGCTGGTTCTGGTGATGCCTGCCCTGTTCTGGTGCTCCCTGCCCAGTTCTGGTGCTCCCTGCCCATCTCCAGCTCTCCCTGCCCATCTCCAGCTCTCCCTGCCCTGTTCTGGTGCTCCCTGCCCATCTCCAGCTCTCTCTGCCCATTTCCAGCTCTCCCTGCCCATCTCTGGCTCTCCCTGCCCATCTCCAGCTCTCCCTGCCCATCTCCAGCTCTCCCTGCCCATCTCCAGCTCTCCCTGCCCATCTCCAGCTCTCTCTGCCCATCTCCAGCTCTCCCTGCCCATCTCCAGCCCTCTCTGCCCATCTCTGGAGCTCCCTGCCCATCTCTGGCTCTCCCTGCCCATCTCCAGCTCTCCCTGCCCATCTCCGGATCTCCCTGCCCATCTCCAGCCCTCTCTGCCCATCTCCAGCCCTCCCTGCCCTGTTCCCATGCCCGTGGGCAGTTTGCCTGGCAGGCAGTGCCTGTGCACACACCATGAGCTCATTTGTGAGCCTTTCCCGTGGCTGCCTTTGTGCTGCCCCAGCCCCTGGCTGTTTGGGAGGGCTCTCTCAGACAGCCTGTGCCAGCTGGCCAGGGCTGTGGTGGCCACCAGTGCTGCCTCCTGAGGGCTGGGACCCCGTGCCAAGCCTGCTCTGTCATTGTCAGTACATTTTCAGCTGACACTGCTGAGAGGATAGGAGAGATGTACAGTCTGGTGCAGCAAGGATGTGCAGCAGTACTGGTGGCTCTGCTCAGTTAAAAGTCTCTTATACACATCTAGATGTGTATAAGAGACAGGATGTACAGTCTGGTGCAGCAAGGATGTGCAGCAGTACTGGTGGCTCTGCTCAGTTAAAATGGACTTTATCTGATGTCTTCGAAAATCTCAGCAGATCAGGGTGAGGGACAACAGGAGGACATCTCTTGGGATTGGGCTTTGAACAACTGGTCTAGTGGAAGGTGTCCCTGCCTAGAGCAGGGGGTTGAAGGTAGATGGTCTTGAAGGTCCCTTGCAACCCAAAYTATCTCATGATTCTCTGCAGTCTTCCACATTGCTGGCCAACTTTGAGCTGAGATGCAGGATGTCATGATTTATTTGAAAAGATTCAGCCAACAGTGGTGCAACAGAAAGGGACCTGGGGGTCCAGGRTGATGGCCAGAGGGATCTGAGCCAGCAGTGCCCTGGGCCAGCAGGGCCATCCCTGTCCTGGGGCTCCAGCCCCAGCAGGGCCAGCCAGGCCATGGGGGGATTGTCCTGCTCTGCTCTGGGCTGGGGCAGCCTCAGCTCCAGAGCTGGGGCAGGTTGGGCACCACAGAGTGAAAAGGACATTAAACCATCAGGGAGCACCCACAGGAGGGCACGAGGATGGGGAAGGGTCTGGAAGGGAAGCTGTGTGAGGAGCAGCTGAGGGAATGTTCAGCTGGAGGAGACTGAGGTCAGACCTCATTGTGGTCTTCAACATCCTCAGGAGGGGCAGCACAGGGCAGGTACAGAGCTCCTCACTCTCATGATCAGGGATGGGGCCAGGGAAGGGCTGGGGCTGTGCCAGGGAGGTTTAGGGTGGAGATCAGGGAAAGGTTCTTCCCCCAGAGGGTGCTGACACTGCCCAGGCTGCCCAGGGAATGGGCACGGCCCCGAGGCTGCCAGAGCTCCAGGAGTGTTTGGGTGGTGCTTGCAGGCACAGGGACTCTTGGTGATGTCCTGTGCAGGGCCAGGGGTTGCACTCCATGATCCCTGAGGATCCCTTCCAACTCAGGGCATTCCAGGATTCTGTGGGAGCAGTCAGCAAATGGCTTCTGTTTCAAGTACATTTGTTGTTGTTGATGAGTYGAAACACAGGCTTAAAGCCTAGAAAGTATTTTCCCATGTTGTCACAGAGCTCTCCTTTGGATTTGTGTGTCACATGAGGACCAGGGGGCTGGGATGACAGAGAGCATCACTGTGGCTGGCATCCTTGTGGGGTAACATCATTAATAAGTCTAATTGCACTGTAGGGCTGCAGTTTCCTACACCAAATGCTGTTTTTCACTAARTCCTGTGTATCTGATGCTTGGTACAGTCACATTAGGCAGGAGTGAAGTAGCTGTTCTTTAATTACATGGAGGTTTGCTTTGTGGAGAAGCAAACCTGCCCTCCAGGTAAACATAATCCTTGCAATAATAATGGATTTAAACCTGTACAGACCTATAATCAAACTTTGTAAATAAGCTGAAGATAGGACCATAATTAGAAGGAGACATTCTTAAAACTTTGTAAGGGATGTTTGGTCATACATAAATTAAAAGTGGAATTTAGCATATTTAACAAGTAAAATTGCCMTGTAAGACATGRGATGCAAAAACATTAAACTTGCTGTAACTTGACAGTTCCAGCATGCCTTTGGGTTATTTTGGGCTCTAGACAGTTTGTGCACAGAATCTCTGGATTATTATTAGCATTATTGGAAGTTTCTGTTGGAGCATTCCTGAGTGGACTCAGTTTTGGTYGTGTAAGAAAGCAGTCAGCTCTGCTGTTCATATTTCATTTAAAAGAATTGCTCTTTGTATTTCACCTCCCTTTTCAAAGGAAGTGTAAATTTTGCTAACCAGTGGTGAAAATTCAGGCTAAGGTATTTGTAGCRCTGTAGACAATCAAACCAAAGCACAGGATGGCTACAGATTTTATCCATAAAACAAGTCCTGGAGGCTTAGCTCAAAACTCTAAACCTGATTCTAATTTGCTTTATGAGTCTCAGTTTTTCCCATGTGTAAAATGGAGATCTCTGGTGGGGGAAGCTTTGATCAAGCCAACACCTTTGAGAGTTGTGTTCCCCTGCTCTGCATCAAACCATTCCRGTGCTCCTGAGCCTGAGGATGCAGCTCCACTCCCCTCCTGCCTCAGATGCACACAGCAGGATCTCTCATCTGCCAACAGGTAGAGTTCTTGGGAAAGCACAGCTGCCATATGGAGAGCAAGAAATCCATGTGTTCTCATAGTAATAGAAGCCTCAGTCTGCTGCCTGCACTTCTTGGTCAGCCTTTTGCTTGGTCCTTCTCTGTGGTGCCTCTTTGGATACAAATCCTGGTCCCTTGTGCTGCCTGTCTCCTGTAGCTTTCCTGAARCTGATTTAATACWTTTTTTTTTCCTCTTTTACCAAGGTCTTTTGATTTGTCTTCATTTTGTTTTAAACTCTGAAACACTGGTAATGCAATTGTAGAGCTAAATAAACACTGTATTATGTTTGGGGATATTACTTTCAGGAAAAATGGTCCAGTGCACAAATTGATAGTGGAGTGTATTGCACTTAAGAAAGATAGACTGTGCACTTACTGCTTGCTGGAGAAAACACTGCGGGAACTTCTGGTTCTATTTCTTTTTCTTTTTTTTTTTCTTTTGTTTTTTAGTCTATCTATTTTTAGAGTATGAGTTTGGTGTGTAAAATCTCAATGTCCATGAAGACATTACATTTTGAAAAGCACATGTTGTCATCTCAGTCATTTTCCAGGTCACTTCCTGTAGGGAATCCTCAAGAAGCCTAAAGCAATCCCATCTCCTTTCTTTTTTCTTTTGGTAAAGGTTATGGAATGACTTTCTAGGAAAAAAACACAACTGGTTTCTTTTGATCTCAGTACCAAGGAAAATYAATAGTAAGGGTTTTCACTGGCTGCTTTTTGTCTGATCTGTAAAGTGAGATCAGTGACAAAAGGGAGAAGACAGCGACCACCTTCCATCCTACCACCCTTGTTTCTCCTTCCTAACTTTTTTTTCCCCTTTTTTAGCTGGGTGCCTGTCTGCCTTTTGATTCCAAGGGCCTTGGGAGCAGGTGCTGTGCTTCCCTGAGTGTCTGCAAGGAAACACAATATTGTGAGTGCTGCCACAGAGAGACAACGGACGCAACACTAACCCAAGGAAGGGCTCACTTTCCATACTGTGTCACACAGGCCCACCTAAGTCTGTACTGCTTGATCAAGGGCTGGATGTGTTATTTGAAGCAGCAGCAGGCTCATAAATCCCCATTTTCTGGTTGCTTTAGGGATCCATCCTTAGCTGGTATAACACTGGGTGGTGTAAAAGCTGTACAGTGCTGCTGGGATTGCACTCTCCAGAGAAACTACTGAGCTGTGGGTGAAACCAAAGGAATATTTCTTACCCGTGCACGTGGTATTCCAAGCTCCCAGTCTGCTCCTTTCCTGTTTCAAGTGACTCCTGGTCCTTAACAGGCAAATACAGTCTTGGTTCTAATGTGTTTGGCCCCAAAAAGACAACCCACAAGTGCTTGTGTGAGTTTGGATAGAGGCTTTTCATTTATTCTCTTGAAAGTTTTTCTTTCTGAGAAGTCCAGAACTGTGGTCCCAAGAGTCCAGAAAGTGTAATTCACTCCACAGTGTCACAAGGCTCTTTGTTAATTTTGAAGGGAGAGATTTCCAGTGTCCCACAGAGGCTCATGAGCGTGTGTCCCCACTGGAGGCTAATGAGACCTTTGTTACAGGTTGCATCTCTCCTCCAAAGGAGGTCACCATTTATATTGCTCCCAAATGGTTCTTGGAAAGGAAGCGCTGCAAACTCTCAAATTGCAACAGCAGGAGAGCTAGAACAATTTGCCTGGTGGTCAAAAGGAGTCAGAAAGTCATTTTGCACTCCCCAAAAGGAGATGTCTCTGCCTGCCCACCTGGAGCTTCAGCATCTCAGGCATTGCTGCGCTGCCCAAGGTTAAATAAACTGAGCTTCATGGTGGTTTTAAATCCTTCATCCTCCTTTCATGGCATCAAAAAAATCATTAAAAAATATAGCCTGGATGTTTGCAGACTGTCTTCTGTGCTGGCAGTTCTCTCTGGTTATCAGCTGGCTTTGGTTTTGCCCACTGCAGGCAGGGGCAGCTCAGCTGAGTGCCCCACACACAACTCCAGCAGTGTTGGAGCTGCAGTGGTCCAAGGAAACTGTGGGACAAGGGCTGGAAGGAGAGATAATATCTTGTGCTGGAATAATTCAAAGCTGGTTTTTATTATATCTCTTTTCACTGGTGCTTCTGCCTGGCACAAASAGCTGCCAGCAAAGGCCAGGCCCTGRYGATGAGGAATCACCACCTSTCCCTTGTGCCAGGCTTGCCTTGGATGAGGGACAGYCCTTGGAGCTCCAGAGCCCTCTCCAAACCAGAGGAGCTTTACTGAAGCTAAATGCATGTGAATGTTCATGATGGGATGTTCTTAACAAGGTCTGTTTCTTTTGAGCTGGTTCCATTTTAACTTCTAATGGGTAAGAGAAAACCACTTGAGTAGAAATGCATGTTTTTATCATTAACTTCTGTAGCCAAGATTGCTTTTCTAGAATAACTAGATTTACTTTCACATCTTTTTCTTTCTTCCTCTCATTTTCTGTCAGAATTCACTATGTTCACCCTCACTGTGGCTTTATTATCTCGCTGCCAAAATTAAAATCATACTGATGCTAACTGATTTTCTGGTGGTTGTGGTGASAGATCTGTGATGTGTAGAGGTTTGCATTCCTGCCCTCCCTCTGAGTTCCCCCTCCCCTCAGGGGTGTCTGTGCCAAAGAACAAGACTTTGCCTACAGCGCTCATCGTTGAACCTTCAGATCAACCAGTTAATACTCAAAACATTTTCTATRTAAATTAAAAACTTACTTATCCTTAATCTCCCCGTTCCCCACAAAAATCTCAGGCTCAACCTCTCACGCTTCAAATCTAAACCCAAGGGTAAATGATCTTTACTGTAAGAAACTAATCAGATGGAGGAATTTACTTGATAGAGAAAATTTTTGAAATGGATCTCTTCGATAATAAAAAGTGAGAGCCTCAAAACACTTTTGTGCTTTTTGAAGCCTTAGCAGAAGGTATCAATAGACATCTTCTGTGGTAAGGATTTAGCCTGAATTTATTGAAATCCATCTATTAGGCCTGAGCCTGTTGACTTCTGGAGGCAGCTGGTCCCCCAGRATTATTTATGACTCTTTGAACATCTCAGATACAGTCTCAGATTTACGAAACAGAATTATGTTTTGGCAAGTGTCCCATGTTTATGCTGCTCATATGCCCTGTATTTATATACTGTGTAACTCTGGAGAAGTGCTGTCTGCTGAATTGCTGGGTTAATGCAGTGCAGCGTCACTGCAGGAAGGTATTTCCTTCATGGATACATTCTAGAAYATCCCTGAGGATGTTTTAAGGATGGCTCTATATTTCCTTTTAAAGGCTTTAAAAAGGAGATTACGTACTGAGCAGCATTAGGTAAACTGGAAGGGAGAACTGAACATTTCAGAGTGTTTATACTTTGTTTCTTAATGTACTGTTCAGAAGCAAATTGCTTTTGTTTTACTTCTCAACCTTTTTTCAATCCTTCCTCTCCTACCTGCTCTTCCTCACTTGCCCTGTGCTCAGCAGCAGTGAAGGAGGACACAAGAGAATACAAAGGGATTAGGAAACCCTAATTCTAAAAGGTATAATTTTGAAAAAAAAAAAGAAAAAAAGAAAAGGAAAACGTTGTGAACATTGAAGTTACTCCAGATTAGAAGGGCGAGAACAGGACAGGCTCTGCTTTGGGGGCGACTGTGGAGTGAAGGGAAAGCAATATGAGATGAAAAAATGCACTCTGCTTTCTTTTCATTACTCTTTTTATGTGCTTTTTCCTTCCTCATCCYCTTCCTCCAGAGCAAGACCATTTGTTCAGCAGGAATTTCTGCACACCTTCTTTGGGGAGTAGCAGTATTTGTCTCTAATCCACTTCCCCCCTCTGCCTGTATTTCACACCTCTGAGAAAATCCAGAGGCACTTCAGTCCCTGCTTCCCTYGCTGGGTAGAAGTGTCAGCAGGGAATAGGAGCCAGGGCTGTTGTGCACCAGGAGGGCAGAGCCTCTCTGCAGCTCTGCTCCTTGCTCCCAAAGCATTTCAGTACCCCTGCCAGGCTGCCCAGCCCTGGGCACCGTGTCCCCAGGAGACAGCACAGCCCGCTGGGGCCATCCCCATCCCTCTGTGCAGGGCTTCCATTGGCACTCACAGCTCTTGGAAGGGCTCTGCTGGAATGCCAGCAGAAGGTTTTAATTTGGGAGTCCTAATGGGAAATACATCTACAGAGCCTTGCCCAGAAAAGGGTTAATGTGACAGAGCCAGACTTCTGATGGAGTAAAGCAGGAAAAACTATTTCCATCACGGTAAATAAAAGTGCATTAAAAAGACATTTAGTCATGGGAATAAAAGCTAAAGAAACACATGCTACATTGGGATGGTTTATATTAGTGTCATTAACTCCTGTGTTTTGGAATAACTCCCAGATGAAGGATTATGCTGAGAGTAGGAATTAATGGCACTAATGTAAGCCATTCCGTGCAGTGTGCAGTTGTACCTTTGATTTCCAGGCACACAGGGAGCAGTTGGTAACACAGCAGAGCTCAGTGTTGGACAGGGCACAATTAAAGTTAGCCTGAACCAGCCTTGCTTGGGGCCAAGGCAGCTTTATCCCATGGAATTGAGACAGCTGGGAGGAGGATGGAAAATCGTTAGGAACCTCGTGTAACCTGCCATTAAGGTCTTGAGCTCCTCAGAAAGCAGAACCTTCGTGCAGAGAAAAATGCAGTGTGCAGTGGAGAGCAGCCTGCAGCCTCAGCAGTGAGGAGAAAGGCCTTMCCCAAAATTCTTACAGTGTTTGCAGCTGAAATGAGCCAGGTCCTTTGCAGCTTCCAGGAAAGCTCGCAAGCAAAGGAACATTATTTGCTGTGGTGGAGCACAGCTGAGCTCCCTGGTGAGTGCAGAGCAGTAGCAGTTGGCTCCTTCCACTGCCAGATCTGCTCTTTGGGGAGRTTTAGGCCAATAAATGTGAATTTCACTGAAGAAATGACCTGTAGGACATCAGTAAGTGACTCAAGAATAGATGTTTATTTTTTCCATTATTTTTTTTACCCTCTTCACTCAATTCAATGTTTACTTTATCACTGTTTTTAAAGGGATGTTTAAAAGTGTGTGAGCACTTCAGAAAGAGAACTACAAGAACTYCACCCATCCTTGTGAAAATCCCATCTGTAATATTTGTATTGCTACACTGTCCTTTATGTCTGCTTGATTAACCCTTTATCAGCTGCCACCTCTTGAGCACAGGGCTGGGGTCCCAAACACTGATGGTCCTGCCTTGCTCCCTACGGCCCCCCTGGTCCATGAGGGTGTTTGGACTTGAGCACTAATTATTTCTTTGTTTAAAAMAAGATTATAAGTAGTGCTTCAGTTGTTTTGGGTGTGTAGAAAAACACATCAATACTCCTTTTAAATCTAGTCAGAGCATCCCATTTCTTTCTAGTAGAACTGTGAAATGTTTAAGGGAATAGAAGATGTGCTCATGGCTGTGTTATTATATTAAAAGTTCAAGTTATTATAGAAYGATACACAAAAATAGCAGACCCTTAATTTTTATGAATGTGCTAACTTTAACATTGAACCTGAGACATTTTTGTTTTAACCAGCTGTGGTATTTCTTGGATCATATCTCATTTAAGATAAATCCAGCTTTGGTTCTTTTCCTTCTCTCTCCTGAAAGTTGAGGATCATAGACATGTTGGTGCTCTGGAGGAGCCTCCTTAGATTTTCTCATTATTGTCTAATGTCTGTAGAGGTATTAATACCTACAGAAGCATTAAAAATAGATCTTTTTTAATCTTTGTAGATTTTTACAAGTCTCATGGCCTGTAAAACATCTCCCATAAGGGTTGCAGTGTCAGTGATGTTCCTGCACGTTAGTACTAACTCCTCCTTTCCTCTTCCTTGGTCCTCATCTATTTCAATAAAAGGAAATGGTAAAGAATCTTCTCTCAGCATTACAATTTMATGTATTTTAATTTGGTGATCCCTCTGCTTATACCAAGTGTATGTGAAACTGTGAAATCCTGTGTTTTGATTAACTTCTAAGGCCCAACTAAACTTTGAAATGGAAKCTAACTTTGCTGAAAACTGAAAGCTTCTTAGTTTCTGGACTAATCCTGGAATTACACACTGGATTTGCTTCATGGAAATAAGTGTGCTTAAAACATTACCTCAGCTAAGTAGGTTTGCATTGTTTGCAGAGGCCAGGAACAATGGGTGACTTTAACCCTTGCCATCTGTGCTGTCTTTGTCCCTGAACAGGGCATTCAGTCAGTGGAGCTGTGGGTGCCAGGGGAGGTGTGCTCACCACCCACATYGGGGCTTTTGAACACAGCCTTGGCTCAGAACCCATTGTTCTTGTCTMGGTTTGAAAAGCCAGGTGTCTGCTAAGGAAGGCAGGAGCCTCCCTTAAAATGCAAACCCCCTCCCGTGGAATTATTATAATTTTGAAATGAAGGGGCTCTCAGGCAAAGATATGGGAGTAGGAATAACAGTTCTTTATTAGGAAAATTTAAAATACAAATGCAWTAGTACAAACCACAAAGAAACAACAAACCCCACAGGCAGAGTCAGGAGCTGTCCCCCTGTGTGTCAGGGGTGGCACAGCCCCATCCCATGGGGGCTCAGCCCTCCTGCAGTGCCAGCTGTGCTGCTGCTGCAGCAGGGATCCTGCACAAGGGGGGKGTTTTCCTCTGCAGCTCCAGGGCTGCTGGAGATGGGCCTGGGCTCCCTCTGGCAATGCAGGGCAGCAGAAAGCTGCTCCTCTGGCAATGCAGGGGGCAAAGGCTGCTGTGCATGGTGCCCAGGCTTCAGATTGGATCCAGTAGGAATGCTTGGCTCCTCCCCTGGGCGCAGCATCTCCCCATGGGATGCTGGAATTGGATCAGCCCTGCAGGACACTCAGTGGCCATGGACAGCAGAGATCTCCTGCAGGAGGGTTGGCTGTGGGAGAGATAAAGAAAAAACTGCCCCATGGACAGCAGAGAGCTGCCCCAGCTCTGACACATGGGGATACAGCACACAGCCCCAGCCTAAGACAGTTCTATTTGGTGATTAAAATAAATTACAAGGTAACTTCAAAGCCCCACAGCCTCAGGGGTGTGTCAGTGCTGGTTGCTGTGGCTGATGATGTGATGTGAGCTGGCTGGTGTGGYACAGGTGAGATTCTGTTCAAAGTGCTCCCCAGCCCTGTGCACTCACCTATTGGAACCMTGGTTACTGASAARTTTAGARTTTCTGTGCTGACAGGCACTGACCCCCAAGAAAACACTGCATTTGACCTGAGGCTGAGCAAGAAATACCATCTGGCACATTTAGTCCCAACCTTGGCKAAAAGAAGATCAGATTCCACACTCACCAGGCCATGCTTGGAGGTTCCTGTGCCCCTGAGGTGTGGGAGGGTCTTGGCTCCAGTCAAAGCATCCATTTGCTGGCACTGAGCTGTAGATGCAGACCTTGGATGTGAGCATTCCTCTCTGAGGAACACTCTGGAACACCCCTGGGATGGTGTCCTGGGCCAAAGGTGTGTCAGAGGGCAGTGGGACCCCTGGGCAGCACAGTGACACGGGCCCTGCCATGGGGCTGCCATGTCCRCTCCTGCTGAGCCTCAGGATGTTGCTGTGAGACAGCAGAAAGGTCTGGAAATCCTTTTGCTCCCTGGAAAGGCTGGGACACGTTTGGGCAGGGAGCTCCTGCTGGGCATGGGCACTGATGGAACACAGGAAGGGAATAATAACCCTGCACTAAAGTGTGTTGGCTCAGGGGACACTGGATTGACTTTGTCTCTGCTTTAGGCTCAGTCTGTCCACAGAGACCTTCTCTTTTCTCTGCCTCATTACCCCATTTGTGAAGCACCTATAAATTCTGCTTTTCCTGGCTGAGATTTTGTGCTGTTTAATTCCTTTATGCCTGTGGTGGCCTCGGATAGTGCAATGAGGGGGTCCATGTAGGTTCAATAAATAAATGATGAATGTGATTATTTCTCTTCTGTTGCATATTTACAAGGCTGTGTTCTCTTGTGCACCATATTTAGTGCAGAATTTGTAATGCATTATGTTGCAGCAGCTTTTCTAGTGGCTTTAGAAAGGTCAGGGTGATTTAATTTTTTCACTGTATCCTTTATTCTGTTTAGCTCTGAATTTGAGATAAAACAGGCTTTGCTGAGTTGTGACTAAATGCCAAAAAAAATATGTTCAGTTCTAAATTCAGCTTCACTTTTCCCCCTTAAATACATAATTCTTCACAAGTATCTTAGAGGTCTTTTRCAACCATAATGATTCCATGATTCTTCACAAGTGAATTTAGAGGCAAGCAGTTTACTTTGGGATAATTGTACACTACAGCCATAGCCCATCCTCCTTCTCAGGCCTGTCATCCTGGAGAAAATGGCTTTGATTCTTGTTGTTGTTGCTTTATGATTTAATGTTTAAAGTGTCCCATCAGTTTCTCAGTGTCAATKCTTTCCCCTGCCATTAAGCACTCAAGACAGGGAAGGAAGGAGGGGACGTATATCTATAATTTCAGAATACCTTCTGTAGATACTGACATTTACCACCATGCCCTCCAAAAGCAGAGCTCTGAGTACCCAACAGCTCTGCCTGCACAGCTCTTGCCAGGCATGCTTAGCTCGAGCAATGAAGGGTTCTGAACATCTTCAATATTTATGCTTCACAAGGCAGTTATCCTCAGTTATCCTTTTAGCAAGTCCCATTTCTCCGTGTTCTGTCATGGGCTCATTTATACCAGGCTGATTTAGTGCTAACTGGGGAGATTAGATTGCCCTGCTTGATGCTGTCAGCTAAAACTGAGTCAGTGTCTGTGTACTGTGGCCCAATTGCTCAAAGCACCTTACCCTTTTCTGTATTGCTCATTCTATTAGCTACAAAAGCCTTTCTCACCCCGCTTTTGTGCCGGGGTCAATTAGCTCCTGAAATAGCTCATATAACACAAATAATCATGGCAGCACTAATCCTTTGGGCCAGCTCCATACAATGGCCACTTCTGGCCCCGAGGACAAAGAGGGCTGTTTATCTTCCCTGCACACAGGGAAAGGCTCCAGGACTTTGCCCAGTCATTTGCAGACGAATTTATTATCCCAGAGGTCAGAGGTGGTTTGCATTGGAGATTTTCTACCTTGCCACCATATGGGACGTCCTTGTCTTATTCCTGTAGGATGGAGGGGTGCTCCAGGTGAATTGGATCACAAATGCACACGTTCAGATAATGCTATCTTAGGTAAACACGGGCCTGAAAGACATRTAGGCTAGCACAGCACATTGAATGGTCCTTCTGGTGTCAGCAGAGAGGATTCCAGCAGGAGAGWTGCCTCCTCCAGCCTGGAGCTCCCACGGCTGCAGTCACAGCAAAGGCTTTCACAAAGGACAAAGCCTCCAGACAGGGGTGGAGTCTGGCTGGACTGCATCGTGTCCGAGCTCCTGCCCTCAAAATAACCTGGGCTTTGTCTTTTTGCTCCTTACACTGGTGCAATGTATTTGCAAGGGTTAGGCCATAGTGTGCACCAGCCWGCCTGCTTCTAAGTTTGTTATCAAAGCCTCAGGAATTCATCAAGAACATAAATTGTGCTAAATTAAGKAAGACGAGSCTGAGAAARRGAATACCAAGACTCAAGAACTAGKTAACAGAAGACTGTGAAACACCTAGGCTGTAACCAGTCACAGGCACTGAGAAATGGAAATAGAAAACAAAGGAACAAGACAAAGGCACCAGTCAAGAAGTGTYTACTTGGTAGTTTGTAGAATCTATGAAAGTGTGTTTAATGTAAACAATAAATGGCTTCTGCTTAATCATATTGGTCAGTTGTTCAGGACTCCTGGATTTCCCACAYTATTTCACATTGGAAATYAGAAAAGAACTGCTAGAATAAATGAATAGTAAGAATTTGCTGTGTGTCCACAGAAYGAAAAAAGTTGCCCCCAGCCTAGGATCCTGCAGGTTGAAACTGGCTTTGAGTTGCATGTTTAAATTTGAGTATTTAAATCCTTTAGAAAGAMACAGTGATGGAAATGCTGACAAAGTTACAATGCAGTTAACCTGGAAACCTCAGCACTGCACTTAACCTTCCTGGGCAGACATGATCCACGTTTGATAAAGCATGAAAAGTATGAAGAGCTGCTCACCAGACAGGAATGAAGAGGTGTTGACTTCCTTCATCTTAAATATTTCTGCTGGTCTTTTAGCTCCATAATTGGCGTGCAGAAGGGAACATCATATCCAGATAATCTCTATAGCTCTTTCCTTTGCAGGAAAAGCTGTGGTTCCTCTACAGATGTTAGCGTGCKTGTAGGACAGGAGAGGGATGATTTATAGGCCTTAACATGGAAACAGCACTTCCCACTGAGCACTTTCCAGGCTCACATACCTGTTAATTTCCTCTGTTGTTCATTTGTTTTTCCTTGTGGCTGGTTCTTCTCCAAAAGAARYATTTYCCTTCTCACTTACTGCATGAGACATGATCTTCCATTGGTTCTGSGARAGAGGGTTTATATTTCTCTCACATTTTTGGGTTTGTTGAGTTTTTAATTTTTTTTCTACCTCATTCCCCAGGAAGCCTTGTGTTTCCATAGTAGTTGTTTCTGTGGCACTGTAGCCCATGATTTCCTGAGCCCTGAGCTCGCTGTGGGATTTCTGAAGGATGGGATCATGCCAGGCCATGGCTGCGGACCTGAGCTGTGCTGGGAGCTGCTGGAGCCAGAGGCTTCAGCAGATCAGTGGGGTCATGAGGAGAGAAGCTTTTAAAAAGCTTGATGGCTTTTAAAAGTTCCTTTCCATTGTTAGTCAGTGTTAGCCAATTACAGACCATCCTTGCTGAAGTCTGGAGAGGGGCTGTGTTGCCTTTCTGTCTCTGCAGCTCCTCTTATCTTCCCAGAGTACTCTATGAATTTGTCCCAAAGACTTTTATTTCCATAGTTCCTTTTCCTGTGCTTTCCCCAGTCTAGTTTTGCCAGATTTTTTTTTTCTCCTTGCTGATGAGAAGAAAAATTGCAGTAACTTTTCCTGCTCAGATAAACACTTGGAGATGAAAGTGGATGAGAAGAGAACATGGCAAGCGAGTTGTACCCACAGTGTAACAAGCATTARACCAATTGCTTTAGTTTAGTTCACTCCTGGTAATAAGAGCTGCTAAACTTTCAAGGCTCAGCATCAAGGGAACTATCTTTTAAAAGAATAACAAGAAGATATGTTTTAAAATATCTCCTTCAGCCTTGGATAAATCTAAGGGTAGATGACATGTAAGCCTCTAGGGACTCAACTTTCTGAAGCAAGTTGGATGAGCTTCCCCAGCTACTTTTTCATTAAAGAGGAGTGTATAGTGCATGTTCAGAGTACATTAATGACTACATCATCAGTAATAAATTAGGTTAAGAGCTGTATGTGATGCTATCAGATCGTTGTAGCCATCCTGCTTTCATTCTCTATTTTTAAATGACTCTGGAGTCATATCTAGAGAAAGTCAAAAGCTTCTGAGGCCAAAGGGGAAAAAAAAGCTGGATGGCTGACTGGGAGAGAATAGCAGTAAACTTGTGGAGAGAAAAAAAATAAAGCTTCAAGGTTTTTATTTCTCTCTCACCCAATTTTTGTGTGTTGTATCTGCACCTAAACTCCAGTGTGAGGAGGAATGTGTCCCACGTGCAGTGTGGAGTGAGTAGAGCTCATACAGTGCAGTGTAAAATGGGAATTTCAGGAGCAGCAGGAGGTGCCCAGAAACGTGGCCTCCCTTCTCTGAGCTGCCACAGAATCCCCTCCAGCTGTGCCCCAGGCAGAGCTGGGCTGGCTTTGTTCTGTTCTGGCTGTGCCCTCCCCTCCAGGGCCACCAGTGCCACCGCGCTGTCCTGGGCACACCACGGGCTGTCCCCAGGCTGGCTTTGCTCACCTGCTGCTTCACATCCTGACACAGCTCCTGTCCTGCAGCCCTGCCTCAGCAGCGATGTGGGAACAGCCAGGCCTTCGMCTAATCATTCAGAAAATCAGCTGAATTTAGTGACTAAAAAGATTACTTTGGTCTGAAATAGATCCTTCCCACATGCTCTTCCCCAGTGCTTGTCCAGCTGGTTGAGTTGGCCACTAGTCAAGTGTGTTAAAGAACCAAATCCTACATTAGAACATTGACCTTTTCTTTATGAGACATCTAATTTTATCCCAGGAGTTAGGGCAGTTTCTCTTTAGGAAATGTCCTTCCTCATCTGCTTCTGTGTATTCCAGAAGATGTTGCTACTGAGTTCTCATCTCCATTTATTCTCCTTGGCCATAAAAAGAACACAGCTTCCCTTTGGCAGAAGATGACCTCATTGATAGCCTTTAAAGGTTTTTGACATAATCCCATGTACTGGGTTAATTTTTTCTGTTTCAGGCCATTCCAGGTGAAGTGTCCCATGCACAGATAAAAAAATTCTACTGACACATAATTTCAGTTCTCAAACATTTACCMGGGGAAACCACACTGGCATAGGTGAACTGGGTTGCTTTTTTGGAATTAYGAAAGTTCTGTWATTAATATAAATAACTGGCAGAATAAATGCATGTTTTAGGCAGAATTAGCTTTTGGTTTGCTTTTTGTAGTGAAAAAGGATGAACTTGTGTAAAAATACAGATTTTGAGCATTATAGTCTATTTTTATTCTGTCTTAGATCATGAGAGTGGTGTGTAAACAGTGCCCCAATTATTTCCAAACAACACAACATCGTCCTGCCACCTGTTTAAACAGAATTTCACAACTGATAGTCATCCCCTYGAAGAGACTCTTTTCCAGGACATATTTGTTGTCCAAAGTTGAAAGTGTGAAATTACATTCCCGTGGGGTTTTGTGTCCAGTTGTGCCTCTGGCTCTGCTCTGTGTCTCCATTTATTCCCTATAAATTGGTMTGTATCACTTGCCTGTCTCCCAGGAATGTAGCGAAATGTGGTGTTTGCAAAGCTGTTTGGTTAAAGAGATTATTCCCAATAAAAGCTAGTTCTAAACATCTGAAAAAACTGGACAACATTCAGATCCCAGATGGACATCAATGGCTTGTGTCCATAATGATTATTGACAGCAGGAATTGGGGCAGGACTTGCCTAAGGGCTAAACCATGAGGGTTTTCCTCATCTGCCTTAAATTTGGGTTTTGAGCTGTAAATCACTGCATTTTTTTGAAGCATGAGCTCTTCCTTGGCACACAGCTGTAAAACAAGTTATTTGAGGGTGAGGTAGTCTGTGGGTTTAGAAAAACAGGAGATTCCCTGTGGCTGTTGGCTGTGGCACAGCTCTACAGAACAAATCCAGGCCATCACTGCTGGTCCCACCAGGGCAAGGGTGGGTGACTGGAATGGAGCAGGGGGTTCCCTTAATACCTGCACACTCATGTCCAYTGTTCAGAAGGAAGGAGGGTTTTTCCATGCTCTAAAGACCCACTGGTCAGTGTTTCCCACTGCTTCAAGAGCCCCACGAGCTTTAGTCCCATCAGCATTTACAGCAGAGCACCTTTGTCTTCTGCTAACAGCAGAATGCCAATTTATGTAGTTCCTCCCAGTAATTTCTGGAACAGCTCACAGATTAGGGGAAGGGGAGGTTTTATTGTGAGTATTTCAGAGGGCTGATAGGGGCTGGCAGGTGGCTCCATGCCACACTTGGTCCCCACACCCTSCTCGTGTCCCCAGGCTGCCACAGGGCCTGGTGCTGGCAGATTCCAGCACTGAGCTGGTGGGGTGTGATTTATTTGAGCCTGTGTCTCCTGCCTGCTGAGCCTTCCTGGGRCAGCATCAATCCTGGCATGCTGCAATTCCTCAGAACCCACAGCCCATCCGATGGATGCTTCGATCTGCCAGAATTTAGCTAGAGGCGCTTAGACAAAAAAGAAATATTGTGGCTGGGGAAGCATTTAAGTTAGAGGAGGCAGCCAGGGCTGTTTTATTACTTAGACCTCTGTCACCTGTGATGACCCATGAGAGTGGGGAATATTGATCTCTTGTCACTCACGGCGTTCAGCAGATTGCATTGACAGAGCTTGTCAGCCTCTAATCGTGGGTGAGTGGCCTTGGCTGCCACCCCGGGGACAGCGCCTCYGCCTTAACTCCTCCAGAGCTGGCAGTGAGTGCTGACAAAAGGGAGGCCATCACTTGTGCTTACAATTGCCCTTTCCTGTTCTGGGCTTTGTTTTGGGTTTAATTTCCTTTACTTTTCGCCCTCCTGTCCTTTTGCTGAGGCAAGGAAATTGGGTTGGTATTTTTCTCTGCCATGGCCATCTCCAGTCCTGGCATGGGCATGGGAGGCCCTGGAGGAGCTGTCTGGTCCCTCAGTCTTAGAGTAAATTGCAGCATGTTCTTACAAACAGGACAGAGAGAGAGATACAGAGCCCAGAGCTGAGCCTGATACCTGCAGCACTTAAAAATGCAGTTATCAATCACCCTGGAGTGAAGGTTAGTGAACCATAGCAGATTTGTGTTTATCCTCAGATCTCTGTCACTGCCACCAGCTCTTGTTACAAAGATAGAAGCAAAGAGTGCTGGATTTATCTTGCTTTAACTTTATCTTCCCTGGCATCTTGGTATGGGATTAGGATTGACTATGAAATTTGTATATATACACATACATTTATGTACTGGGGGAAGGAAGAGGGGATACCCATGGCAGCTGGACTGGATGACTTTGTGTGCCCCTTCTAAATGCAAGATTCTCTCCATTCTAATCTCTTCTTGAATGTGCAGTGTATCTGCACACAGAAGTACTGACACTGCCTAAGTGTTCAGATGCATCTGAGCCCATTCTTGGTATTTCCAACCTCTTTGTAGTTCAGATTTCAGTTAGAAAGTTGGCAATGTGGGAACCTCAGAGAATGCAGGAAAGCCAGCTGGATTTCCTGAGGGGAGGTTCATCCCACGCCTCAGATCCAGCTCTTGCCTGCCTGGAATGGCAGTGRGTGCTCCTCTGGCTCCAGGTAGTGTGAGGCAGCAAGGAATCAAYCTTTATTTATTAAATCTCTAAAGCAAATGAAGAGTCAGTTTGAGCAAATKATTGTTAAATGTTTGATGTACACGTGTTCTCTCTGTGCCTGCTTTTTTGCTTGTTTTTAACTGTGTTTTTTTCCCAATTCACTTGCTACTGTCTATTGTTTGAGGTAGGAGAAAAGGCATCTAAAATATGTAATCCTCACCAATCTTTTCAAGGGATTGTGGTCAATAGTGTGTGAGAAATGCTCTCTGTGTAGAAATGGAACAAGAGAGCAGCTGATAGCATTGCATATCATTTTAAACTAAGCTGCAATGTCTATCCATTGAGAAAGGCCCCAGCTGGAGCTTAGCAGCACAGCTGAACTTTTTAAAGAGAAAGAGAAAATCAGYACTGTGGGGTTTTTGCATGCTTCTCAAGGCTTTGTGACCAAATGTTCTGCTTTGCTTCCAGTAATTTTCTCTGATCCTTGCAGAGGGAGTGTGAACAATAGTAAATAACTTGTGTGTCCTTGCAGTGGCTTGTTCAAGGAGTTGGAAAGCAGTGTGAGAAGGTAGTTTGAGTCCCATATGAGATCTAGCACTCCATGTTGAATCGTGGTGCATTTAAATGGAAAATCACCATCATGTCAAATCCCAGTGTGTATTTCCAAACCCCCTGTGGGAGCTGGATGTGCTTCTTTCCCACAGTGCCCTCCCTCTGCAGCAGGCTGACAGCAAGRGAGCAAAGCTGATGCTCAGCTCATAAAGCACTRGTCTTCTCCCACCCAAAACATTTAAWTACACAGCTGCTCATCATTCCTTCRCCACAGCCACAGCACAGGACACCCTGTCATCCTCASAGCTTCTCAGCATTCTGCTTTTCAGCCATTAAAATCACCAATKGTTTGGGTTCAAAGATGCCCTGCTTGGCTTTGTGGAAGGTAATGATGGCATTTCTGCATCTAAACAGCAAAAATTAAACTTAGCAGGAGAAATAAACACTGTGGTAATTAGGCAGGTTTCTGGACATGCTGATCCTGCAGAGCATCAAAGTACACTTGCAAAAGTGGTRGTGGTTATTAAACTTAACCACATGCTGGAACATTTCTCAGTGTGACTACAGAGGAATTTTCTGCTTGAAGGATGGAGCTGGACACCAGGCTCCAAGGAGCACTTGCTGCCAATATATTCCCTTCTTG
This sequence comes from Sporophila hypoxantha, assembly GCA_002167245.1. NCBI lineage: Eukaryota > Metazoa > Chordata > Aves > Passeriformes > Thraupidae > Sporophila > Sporophila hypoxantha. The sequence continues at coordinate 1,822,259 of NDFG01000029.1, forward strand.
CTATCCCCAGGCATCAGGAGCTTCAGCTCTGTCTCAGGGTTAAGACTAAGAGCTGCTTTTTGCATCTACTGACCAGCTCTCAAATTCTTCCAATCTTCTGTGTGGAAAAAGCCTTCCAGCTGTAATAAAATGTCTGTTGTGTGGGGCATGGCTTCCTCTGCCTGCCTGAGCATGGTGGCTGGTGGAAAGAAAAAATTAATTGCCTGTGTGACTTTGTCCCCAACTGAAACCCAACTCTGGCAAACAGATGCCTGGCATGCTAATTCACTGTATCACATTGAGCCTTGAGTTGGAGTTCTCTCTGAAAGGTTTTATAATTCATATAACCTGAAATAATTTACACCTAATTAGATTTTGTCAACTGAATAATTCTGTCTCATGCTGCTTCTGCAGAATAATTTAAGCAACTTTATTTTACCCTCAAAATAGTTGTAAATGTCACATTAATTTTATTGACACTAGCAACTTATAGGAAAGTCAACCAAACATATTATGGGCTTTTCCCACTGAGCAGAGCCCAGGGATGGACATCTGCTCTCTGATACTCTGCATAGGCTGTGAGAGCAGAGTTTGTGATYAGGGGCAAAACCTGTTYTGTCAGAGGTCTGGAGATCAGGTTCACATCCCTGGGACAGTCCAGGTGCTGCAGGTTCARATCCCTGGGACAYTCCAGGTGCTGCAGTTCCTTTTGATTGCTGAAGAGTTGATGTGCCTGGCAGAGCCTTTGGTGCCTTTCTCACCACCCAGAGTGATCAGAGCCTGTTGTGCAGCCCTGGAGAGCCCTGGTTTATCTGRAGGTCTGCATCAATGACCRTGGGCAGACCTGGCACTGGGGYAAGGATGCCCAAGGTTGGTTCAGACCTGGTTTGAGCCAGGTTTATTTGCCTTTATTCGAGGCAAGCAGGGAAACYTCTACATTTCAGCATTTTCATAAAAAACAAACTTTGCAAACAGATTTCAAGATAGGCACTACTCAGGCAAAGTTCTGCCCTCTTTACCAGTTCCCCTYTTTATTTAGCAACACTTGGGTTCTGCTGCCTTTACACAGATGCTYCAAATGCCTCTAACTGATGCCTTAGCTGGAAAGCCAGCAGGGCATCAGGGCTGTTGCTGCTGCAGAACCAAACTTCTCTGTCTCTCTGGAAGAACTGCAAAGTTCCATTTCTCCTGGGAAAAGATTATTTTAGACACAAAACCAACCCAGGGTAAAACCCCCACGCCTTTGATCACACAGTCTGATGTTTTACATCCATTGCCTGGAGGAGATTTATGTCCATTAACCCATGTTGGAAATAAAGCCTCTCTGATAGAATGTCTTCGTTATTGATTTACAGCCTTGCAGGTAGTGCAAGACTTACTGTGCCCAGARAGAAACTGTTCTAAGGTTTGATTTTTTTTTTTTGTTTTTACTTCTCCTTAAAGTAACACTTTATTTTCCTTTTGTGTTTCTTTCATCTCTCAACTCCAGCCACAAGGCCCTGTAGAGGTGCCTGGGACATGACTGTTGGTGTCTTGTGTAATTCACATTATTAGAGCCCAATCCCACTGGCAGCAGTCCTGATCTGGACTGACTGGGATGCAGATATAATGCTCTGGTGCCATCGTATCAGCTGTTGTGGCAGTGGACACAGGCAGACCACTCCCAGAGCCATCAGGTCCTGCAAAATTTCCAGAAGAGCTGAAGAGGACTTGACATCAGGGCATTTACATTTAGGAATTGTGGTAGGTCAACTAAGAGCCCACCAAATCCCCCACARTTTGGTGTGCTGAGCCACTGGAGTTATACTAACAGTGCTGTTAAAAACAAACCAAAACAAACAAAACACACACAAAATGGGGGGAATATGCAAACTGTGATACTGAGGGTTTTTATAAAGAAGTTGATCTGTGCTGTAACTCAGGTTTCTCATGTTGAGCACATTTTGGCTATAAAGCTAATTATCATATGGATTTTGAAATMACTCCCTCCTAGTTCATGTCTGGGTACCAGAGGAGTCCTTGCTCTGTTTTGGAGCAGATAAAATCCTCCTCCTGGAAGCATTTGTTTATCARATTACAGCTTCACATGAGCCCAGCTGAAGCCTGACCCGATGTTAAGTGTCTGTGGTGGATTTCATTACATCCATATACTGGAAGTCCTGCCAATATACTGGCAGCAAAATCCTAGTGGAAAATAAATGGCAATAAAAGAGAGAAATGATGGGCTCTGTGAGTGGTGAGGAGCAGAGCTTTATTGAGGCTGGACAGCCCTGGAGATGTCACTTGGCATCGAGACACGAGCTTAAGAGAGTGCGAGTGAAAGCTGATACTGGAATAACGACTCTGTGGCACAGGCAGGGGAATAATTTAATTAATTGCACCGAAATTTCTTTGATGAATAGTTATGTGGTGATAAGTATGAGGTCGAACAGTAGAACGAGTTTCAGCTTTTTAATGGGCCAGCACAGCTGCAGGTTTGGAAGTGTTCCCYTTTTATTTTTGCCCTCCACGCTCCCCCCGGCTCTCAGTGCATGCCCACATCCAGGCAGGCTCAGCCTCACCCTGCCCCGGGCACAGAGGGGAGCTGGCCAAAGCCACTTGGCTCAGGTAGCCCCTTTGAAATCAATGCCAGATCGAAAGGAAATTGTAGGATGGTTTCTTTATGAATCCTGCATTTTTCTCCGATGATGCTTTTAACAGGGCCTCCGCTGCAACAGTTGTAGGAAGATTTTTAATAAAACTTTTCTGGTCTCCAGAGGAGGAGGCATGTCTTTGTTGTTGGAGAGCTGGAGGAAAGGGAACAATGCAACACAGCTGGAATTTGAACATTAATCCTGTGATTCCTGGGCTGTTTTTTCAGACAGATCAATTTCTCCTGGCTGTAACCAATCTCCAGCCATTTCCTCACGGTCCAGGGCTCCATTTCCCATCACTTGGATGCTGCAGCTTGACATAACCCCCTGACTTCAGAGCAGTCCAGCTGGAAATATCACCTGCCAGACCTGTGGCCCCTGTCAGCTGTGGTTTACCCGGAGTTCACTGAGAAATTAGGGATGAGAGCTGTGGGTGGTGCTGGCTGTCTGGCTGGGAATTGTATTTAGTGCTCCTGTGTCCAGCCAGCTCTGGGTGAGAGCTGCAGTGAGCTCTGTGGCAGTCACTGGGATGGTTTGCTCAGGTCAAAGCCTTGGGCAGAAGCCACCACACTCTGTGGCAGGAGAGGAGCACTTGGGCTGGGCCACGAGGAAGGAGGTCTGTGCCTTGCTGGGATTGTGTCCCTGAAGATGAGCTCCTCCAGCAAAAATGAGAACCCTCTCCTGTTAAACCAGGCTTGGGGCCGGTCAGTAATCTGCCACAGCAGATAGGAACTCTTCAAACACAACAAAAGAAAACATGTAAATAGRTGGTAAAATCTGTCTGCATCAAAATATTTTTTCCCAGTGCAGTAGAGCTGTACAGACACCCTTGGTTTTGATATATGTTCTCTTATTGCCTTTTAAAAATTTCCTAGGTAGAGTAATAGTGTGTTACTCTCCAGCAACAGCTTCCCACCGAGGTTCACYTTGTGCCTTGCAAATATTCATTTATTCAGCCATGGAGGCTGAGACCCAAATCCCAGCCCAGTCACAGCCWTTGCTTGGGCCTTCCTCCCAGAATAACAACCTGGTCTCTCCTTGCAAAATTCATAAATAGACAGTAATTTCTTTTGAACTCGTGCAGTTTGTATGTGGCCTCCATAAGCACTTTCCTCCCCGTCTCTCACATCTTTCCATGCTTGGTTGGATATGGAATCCACTGCAAGATACACCATTATCTTCACTAGCAGACGTTGGTCCTGCTCTCCCTTCCCAGCCTGATTCATGTGTCTGCATTTGAGTGTCTGATTTATGGAGGAGGGTCACTGGCAGGGTTGCACGAGAGCCCTGTGGCTTTGGCCCTGGCCCGGGGCTGGGAGCGGCAGCGGGGGGAGCGCCGAGGCTTGGTCGGGTTGCTTTTTTCTTCCCTGGAACTCTGCCCATCTTATTATGAGTTCTTTAGAGAAATGAAATGCAGCAGTAGCTTGAAGAAATCATGGACACTTTCCAGCAGTAAAAGAGCTCTGGAGTCAGTATATAAGCTTTCTCCCCTGGCTGCAGTTAGGAAGGCAGTTGACAGTATAATGGGCTTTTGGAGGGGGCGCGATGGTTTGTGTGTTCTGTTTGATGTTGCAAATACTGAGCCCTCGGGGAGAGCAGGAAAAAGGATGTTCTGTTCTTTAGGAAAGGAAAAGATTAACCTGAAATGTGAACTGAAACTTAGGAACTCTGCAGGCCTTAGGTGCACCAGAGATGGGTTTGCTTACTTTAATGGAAATATCTTCTGTCTTGTAGCAGAGGCGGGRAAGTGTGTWTGCAAGGATTTGGTTGGAGAGGTAATGTGTGTGTGTTTATAGAGAAATAAAAGCCACAGCCAGGGCTCAAGTAGGTGAGTCTTTAAAGCACAGCAATTCCCTCAAGATGAGTTTCTGACTGGATGCTCTTCAGAGTCAGAAAGACTTGTAACTGTTGTCAGAGAAAGTCTGGAAATCATATGTGGTCAGTGTTTTTCCAGGAAAAAAAAAAGGCTTCTGCTGCATTTCTTCTTTCTCACTTCTGCATCCATTTATAACCATGAGGAGATTTCAGAGATGGGGCAGAACATCTAATGTCACTTTTGAAAGAAGTGCAGGGAGGAAAAAATGAGGCCTTTCCTCTGAACCAAGCTATTTTTATCCATTTTTAGTAAATTTTGCTGCCAACAACATATGTGGCTTTCATCAGCAGAAATTGTATTTTCACATCTTACCTTTACCTGCAGATTCAAATATGCCTTATATTCAATAAGCTCATGCCAGTCTGGCCAGATCCCATCCTGGTTACATCCACACCCTCTTGCTGACATCTTTCTAATACTGCAGCTTGGGTAAATYTAATTTGTAATGTGGACAATGGGTTTGTCTCCTTTGAGTCACCCTCAGTCTTTTACATGGCTCACAAAACTTATTTTTCCTCTTTTTTTCTCTGCATACCACAAGCTTTAGTGTTTCTCCTCTTTGGGAGCAGTCAACAGGATCTGGGGCTGGAGGTCTCTTATAATGTAGGATCCTTTGGATATTGTTCCTTTATCATCTCTGTATGACTCTCCTTGTTACCTTGAGATTGTTTTATGATTGATGGGAGTGGTTAATGCTTGATGCAGGGAGATGCATCCTTAGTGAGCACAGATGGGTGGGGCCTTGGYTTTGCTCTGCTGGGCAATTTATAGAGTTAAGTTCTGCTTCTTAAATGAGATAGACTTTCAGTCACCCAGAAGGACTCCAGGGAATTGGAAAAATGTGATCTCTGGCATTCTCTGCAGTTATTTTCATTCCATCTCAAGGATTTCTGAGCTTGCAGGAGCAGAACCCTGAATTTGCAACCTGAAGCACAAGATAATTGGCATTTGGTGAGGGGTTCATGGCTTGTTTTTCTTATGTTGTTTCCACTGCATTTACAGTTATTGCCAGAAGAGTTGAACAAGTTCTCCTTTAGTGTACAATGATGCCTGAACAACAGGTTCATCCCCTCCAGCAGCCTGTTTTTCCTGGCCTGTGGTAACCATAACACCCAGGAATGGAAGTACATGAGCACGGTTGTAATTACACAATGGATCTTAATCTGGACTGATACTGTGAGATATGAATCTATGGCACTTTCAAACTGAAAAAATCAATAAATAAAACTTCAAGCACTTTCAGTGCTACAGATAATGGGCATATTCCAGGATTTAGCACCAGCTCTGGCTTCTCTGTCAAAAATAGTATCCTGAGCTTTTACAGCTTGCCTATCCTGCTGGAATTTCCCATTAAGCAGGAAAGCTCTGCTGAGTAAAGGATGATATTCTGATCTTACAGTGTTTTTGTCCTTCAGTGTAAATGGAGTTTCCAGTTCCACAGACTTGTATTGCACAGAAAGGTAATGGGGAGTTTTAAAGTAAAATTCAATATCCCCAGTTTAGTTGAAGTAGTTTTATGCTTTCATAACACTCTGTATTTACAGAAAATACTGATTATTTTTACCTATGCTATATTATTAACACAATCCCATTTCTTGTAGCTTTGTATCAACCTCAACTTCAGAGCAAGTCCAGGTTTTAATCCAGTCACAATATTCAAGTCTCTGGAGGACAGGATCTGCAGCAGCTTTATTCTTTCTCTTRTCRTTSCCCTCCACCCAAATATGTTACACCAGGAAACATAACCAGTAATTTTTCCCTATAGTTTTGTCACATAATTCCTATGTCAGGAATCAGGGGAAAGAGGGGGAGCTCATCTCACTGGAAGAGCGAGAGTTTGTCTCTTTTAGAGTCCAGTCTCACTACACTCTCTGAAGTCAGTGAGATAAAAACCTAAAACTCTTATGGCCACTCAACTTCAGAGCCTGGGTCAGGCTTTTCTSCCAAGGAACAAGTGACAGGARAAAAAGAAATGGCCTCAGGTTGCACCAGGAGAGGTTCAGGTTGAATATTGGGGAAKTGTTTTCACAGGAAGCCCCAGCCCTGGCTGTCCAGGGCAGCAGTGGGATCCTGGGGGTCTGACAGATGTAGGGATGTGGCACCTGGGGGGACAGGGTTGGTGATGGCCTGGCAGGGCTGTGATTTAAACCTGCTGCTCTGTCCTTGCCCTGGGTGCCAGCTGTGATTTCAGAGTGACTGCTCCCAGCACCTCGTGGTGGGGACAGCTCAGGGCTGAGGGCTCTGTGCCAGTGMCACCAGGGCTGCTCCAGGGGGCAGACCCTGAGCTCCCACTGGAGGCAGCATTTTCTCCGTGGGAAGATGTCGCAGACATCTCTTATGAAAAATCCTTTCCTCCTGAGAAGCTGAGAGGCCTCAGGAACAACATGTAAACATTGATTGTCTGTTGCTGTGGAATGCAGCAGGTGGATCTTTGACTGGCCCTTGTTGGATGTTTGTAATTAATGGCCAATCACAGCCCAGCTGGCTCAGACAGAGAGCCTGAGCCACAAACCTTTGTTATCATTCTTTGCTATTCTATTCTTAGCTAGCCTTCTGATGAAATCCTTTCTTCTATTCTTTTAGTATAGTTTTAATATATATCAAAAAATAATAAATCAAGCCTTCTGAACCATGGAGTCAGATCCTCTTCTCTTCCCTCATCCTGGGACCCCTGTGAACACGGTCACAGGAAGAGGTGTTGGTTTTCCACTGTTGCCTCCTCCCAAGCCTGAATCCCAGAGCCAGGCTMGCCTGAGGTGCTTGGTATCCTGAGAACTTTTTCAAGAACTGCTAGAAATCAGAGTGCAGGGAGTTCCATGCACTTCAAAGTATTCATTAATGAAAGTTTGGCTAAAGCAACATCTTAAAATAGAATGTGCAATCAGTGTGCTCTTTCCAAAAAGATTTTTTTTTTCCCTTAAATCTCTTAAAATTTATTAGGTGGGCGTGAGCAAAAGGGTTGTCTCCTTTAAAAAAATGGCTTTGTAATGATTAGCAGGGGCCCTGTATAATTTAAGATATTCTTTACAGTTTATAAATACGGGCTCATAAAAAGTGTAGATATAAAGAAGCTGCGACTTTAAGTCATTAGAAGCCCAATGGTTTGATAAAATAACAGGAAACAGACAATTTATTATGAGCAATCTCAGTAGCTCTGGATTATCTATAAAACTTTTATGGCCCTCCCCAAGTGGCAAGAGGCCATAAAACTTGCCTGAATGAGGGACTTGTTAATTTACTTGTTAAAGCAAATTAAAAATTTATAAGCGCTTTTAGGTAAATGAGATCTTCTCTCATTGCTGCCCTTGCGGGCTCAGGAGTCCTGGGAGGAAAGAAGTGGTTGCTCTCAAACATCACAGCAGAACAATAAAAGCCATTAAATTGGCTCSGTTTATTACTGCAGAGCCAGGCAGCTGTTGCCATGGTTTGCTGGGGGATGCCAGAGGTTGACAGCATGGCATTTCTGTGGCCTTAAAAAGGAGGCAATAACACTGCCTTTCACCCACCCAGCAGCTCCTCCAGCCTCCCTCCTTTTCCTCRTTTRCCTCCTRTTRCTCCTTTTCCAGGTAGTTTTCATGTAGAGCTCTCAAGGCCAGTCCTCAGCCTGTCACAGAAACACCAACARCTCCTTCTGTCATTCCTTGAATGAGAGGCCACAGTCTCAAGCTGCTRCAAGAGAAATATYGGTTGGATATTKGGAAAAAGTTTTTCACAGAAAGAATGATAAAGTTCTGGAATGGCCTGCCCAGGGAGATGGTGGAGTCACCATCCCTGGGTGTGTTTAAAAAAAGACTGAATGTCGTGGCATTTCGGGGTTCCCCATGGCAGGAAGGAAATGAGAATCTGGCTCCATGTTCTTTGAAGGCTAATTTACTAATATATTAATTATTATATTATAAATTTATATTATATTATATTATCTTATATTAATTATATTATATTTAATTATATTAATATTATAGTTATAATTATATTATATTATTATATATATTATTATATTATATATAAGATATATTAGTATTATAGAATGCTATACTAAAACTATACTAAAGAATAGAGAAAGGATACAGACAGAAGGCTGAAAGATGATAATGAAAAACTCATGACTCTTTCCAGAGTCCTGACACAGCTGGACAGTGATTGGTCATTAAGTAAAAACAATTCACCTGTTGGATAAACAATCTCCAACCACATTCCAAAGCAGCAAACACAGGAGAAGCAAATGAGATAATGTTGTTTGCCTTTTTCTCTGAGGCTTCTCAGCTTCCCAGGAGAAGAATCCTGGGCAAAGAGGATTTTTCAGAAAATAATGATGGTGACAGGATGAGGCACTGGGTGCCATGGTTTAGTTGAGGTGTCAGAAAACAGGTTGGACTCGATGATCTTGGTCTCTTCCAATCTTGTGATTCTATGATTCTGTTGTAAAATCCATTTATGAATGCCAGCAAAACCTTCACAGRTTCAGATTGCTTAACCAGGATGCTTAACAGCAAATTAAGTTTTAATTTAATTCAATGCTTCTGCTGTAACTAAATGCAGTAGTGAGGAAGAAGGGCCTGGCAAGGAAAACYGGGTTGTTGGGCATCTTTGAGCAARCTTTGAAAGRTGTTGAAATGGATTGGAAAAGTGTTTCTCCAGATCACTTCAACAACAGCTTCTTASAGCAGATGAGTTCCAGCTGTGGAAGCGTCATGAGGAGCTACACTTGGTCCCTGCAGCTCCAACTCAGGGAAAAAAAACAACTAAGAAGAAAAATTTCTATTGAAAACTCTTAATATTTAGAAAAAGACCTGTTTCAGATAAGGTTTTGAATGAGGAGAGATCTAAATCAAGGTGCAGTGAACTAAACAAAGCCTCTCCTGAGCAGCTCTTCTATAAATTGTATCTGTACTTGTAACTACTTCTGCTCAGGAAATATCTTTTACAGATCTGGTATTATTTAGAAAAGAAGTTAACAGCACTTCCAGGAGGGAAATAGCAGCATAAATTCAAAAGATTTGTGTTGAGAACACTTCAGGTGATCACTTCAGATATTTCCAGGTGTCTCAGGACTGGCACCTAGAAGTGAACCTGCCTGACCAGTCCCTTGTCTAAATTCAGGCCACAGCTCTCAGTACCCATTTCATCCTTACATATTTCATTTAATACTGATTTTGTATCAGTATGATTTCTATGGCTCTGTATTTCCAAGTGGATATTGCAGGAGTTTCCCTTCAGAATAGGAAATAATTGATGTGAGAAATACGTGGAGTACTTGGAGAAAGTCTGAAAGTGMGATCTGCAAGAGAGGSTTGAAAGGATTGGGACAATTGAGTTTAAAAGAGGGAGTGGAGTGGAGATAGTGATAGCAGTGCTCAGGCACAGGAAGGTGCTGCAGGGAGCAGAGGAGAAATGTGTCCCAGACACCTTTTTATGAAAAATCCTTTCTTTAGGATTTTTTCTTCTTGAGAAGCTGAGAGGCTTCAGGAACAAAATGTAAACAATGGTTATCTGCTGCTGTGGAATGCAACAGGTGCATCTGTGATTGGCCCATYTTGGWTGTTTGTAATTAATGGCCAATCARAGTCAGCTGGCTCAGACGGAGAGTCCAAGACAGCTGCCTTTGTTATTCATTCTTTTCTATTCTTAGCTTAGCCAGCCTTCTGATGAAACCTTTTCTTCTATTCTTTTAGTATAGTTTTAATGTAATATATATCATAAAATAATAAATCAAACCTTCTGTAACATGGAGTCAGATCCTCATCTCTTCCCTCATCCTCAGACCCCTGTGAACACGGTCACAGAAATGTTTGTGCATGTCCATGACAGGTGGGACAGGGGACACTGCTGGCAGGAGATGCAGTGGGGCTGTGCAGGTAACTCCTGCAGGGGCAGGCACTGCACCAATGCAGCTGCAGGGCTGCAGAGCTCACTGCATGTCTGCAGCAGGTTTGGGCTGCCTTAGCTCAGGGTCTGCCTGTCAGGAGGGATGCAGGGAKCCCTCCTTCTGGGCTGGGGGACCACCTGGGTCTGCACCTTCCTCTGCTCTGTGATTTTGTAGTGCTGAGACTCCTCAGACTGCAGTGGGTAAGCTGAGGACTCGAATACTTCAGGCAGAGCTGCCCCAAAATCTTTATTTCCCAAGTGGTTCTGCAGGGAGAGACAGATGTTTAGCAGGAGGCRTTTCCTTCACGCTGCTAGACCAAACAAAAGCTTCCAATCTCCAGGAATTCAAGTGCAGCAATTGTAATATTCTGGCACTTCCATCACTCAATACTTGTATTATAAATATTTCATGGAAAAACTGAATCATAAAAGTATTATTTTTGTAGTGTGCCAAGAGCAGATCCAGGCACTTGGAGCATAAAAAGTATGAAAGTCACATTTTAATATTGTGCTCTCCTCACTAAATACAGTGCTAGCCTGAAACTGTCTGACATATAAAAATAAGGCAAAGCCTCCAAGGTATATTAATGGTGGTTATAGAGCTAATGGTTACATGGCAAACTCCCAGTACAGTCATTTCAGCYTGCACATTTCTCTGAACCAGATATGACTGGCTGGAAAGGTCTCTTGAAATCCCATCTGGCATCTCCTGGGACCCCACTTCAGCCATATTTCACTGCCCCAAAAGTGGATATAAAATGAGCCAAGAGCTCACTGTCTTTCAGTGAGGTTACACCCCTGCCTCTGCTCAGCACATRGGAAACTCCTTGGCCTAATCCCCAAAATTCATGGTGATGACAGTGCTTGGAGTCAAATAAATAATCTTTCATGTCCTTCTTYCCTAACTACTGTTCTGGTTCCAGACTTTGGAAACCCAAAGAAATGGGTTTTTGGAAATTCCAAATAGGTTTGTGGGTGTTCTCAGCCTCTCTGGATCTGGCCTTAAACCTGCAATAGCCTATTTAAAAAAGGAAAAAAGCAAGTACTGAGGCAGAGCCAGCTTTGTTCAGGCCAAGCCTCTGAGAAGGGTACAGGCACTCAGTGTGATGGGGATGGGGTGTGTTTTTGCTGTAGGTGGTCTGTTACAGAAATTTCTATGGAAATATGTAATTATTGCTGGAAGTACATTGAGCCCAGAATGTTATTTCTGGTGTAAATTCGAGGGAGGGAGATGGAACAGGTAATYCCCCTTGGTGGGGCATCAGTCTGCAGGGAGAAACCCCAGGTTCATGGCCCTGTTTCTCCTGACTTGAGTGTCTCCTGTTCTACTGAACTGCAGTACAAACATTTCTTGGTGCACCATGAAATCCCTGCTGAACACCACAAAGTGAATCCAGGAGGCAGAGTCCTGCAGCTGGCTCCTTCCCCAAATCTATGTTTTCTCAAGGCTTTTTTCAATGTTTATTAGTTTAGCCTTGCAATTCCATGTTTACATAAATTACATGATTAAAAGCAAAACAGGAACCTGGGCAGAATGTGGTTTCTGTTAAAATCATTCCCAGTTCCTTGCTAACTTAACCCTTTTGAAAACCAGAGACACTTAGGGAGGTGCCTACATGTTTAATGCACAGGGAGCCTGTGTTCCAGCCCCACAGGGAGGTGTTTGGAGTTATTCCCCAAGATATTTATTTATTGGCTTCATTCCTACAGTAGCCAGGCGTTGACAACAAATATTGAATAKCATCAGCCTTTTGCTGCACCCTGGGAGCCAAGAGAAGGACTTGCCTTGGCTWAATTTAAATKATAACCTGCTAAATTGGGGAAAACCTGCAGAAAAATTCATCAGCTGCATATCTGAAGAGGGAACACAGGAATTAGCTCYTATGGGGCATAGAGATTTTTTTAATATCAACTAGTGTTTGCATGGGTAGAGCTTTGATGAATACTACCCCATGTTCTTATCATAGATGAAAAAAGGAAATATAAATTAGAGGCTCATAAATATAGAATTCCCCTGTCCTTTGAAGAACTTTATTCCATACAGTTTCCATGAGAATGCTTTCATTGATTTTTAAAAAATGAGRTTGTTTGGCTGGGTTGTAAGTAATGTGTAAGGCACAATATTTTAAGTAGGTGTCCTTTATRTGAAGTAGCTAAAAAGGGACATGAGATCCGTGAGGGGTTAATTCCTATGTTCTAAATGAAAATGGAATTAGAAAATGAATTCCCCTCTAACATCTCCACTCAGTGTGCAGATCAAAGCCATCATAGGAGTAAATTTATGTCTGATAGTGTGGACGGTTTCAATGCACACTGGCGAAATATCATGCTGATTGCTGATTGAAAACAGTTGTTAATTCTCTACTTCACTAAATTCAGAGTGGAAAAACTTTCCTTAATAAAGAACAGATTGAAGAGAACCAAGACCTTACTGTGTGGAAATTAATGGCAGATGCATATACTGGTAGTTAAAATGTTTCATTAGATGTTAATGTCTTGCTGTGTTTTTAATTGTTCAGAAATTAGCCTCTAGAATATTAAAACCATCTGTTTGTTATCATGATGAAACAGAATACTTAAATAGTTATTAATTTTGTYGGCTTTTTTTTCCTTGTCTGCAAAACTTTGATCTGTTGAGATTTCAYTGGATGCTGGATGCAAAAGTGAAAAACAATTTTAAAACACCTTGGTGCCCCAAATCTCAGCATTTGCTGCCTGCCACCCATATTTTGCATGCCTGCTTTATTTCACAAATTATTATACACCAAGGAGAAGTTGACGTTTTTTAGTGCATGGAAGGAGCGTGCTGATGCTTGCTGAGCCTGTATAATGGTTGATTTAAACTGTAATATGGTACTTTCTCACATGCTGATACTCAGTTTTTAAGTCTTGTGGGTCATTTTAAAGCCCAAATATTTTAAAGCATGAAAAGGATTCCGTGTTGATCCATCAGCACATGGCTTTGTCTTCCTCCATTTCCAATTATGTACAGCTTTTTACATTTTTTTTTTTTATTTTTAAGACTGAGTTTTGGGGAAGGTAGGGTTTGACAGTTATTTGGGTTATCATTTCTGATGGGTTTTTTAATCATCCAAATGAACAATATTGGGCTCCTGCAGGCCCTGACTCAGGTGAATATTCCTCTTTATGAGAGCATACATTGAACCTATTTCTGCCATAACAGCAAAGATAAGCTTKCTTTATTTCTGAGGTGAATTTAACTAAGTGCTGAAGTGCTGTCTGCTGGGGAGGCTGTAACATGTATGTACACACAGCTCTCCAGTGTGAAGAGCACAATTTATAATACATTTTGTAATGCTTGTTATACGTGACTTAAGTGTGAAAATTTATTCAGCAAGTCTAAACATTACTTAGAGAGCCATTAACGTATCTTTCCAAGTGATTTTTGACCTTTTTCTGAATAAGCACTTTACAAATTATTAAATGCCAGGATYAGGATTAATTCAAGTAACTGTAATTTGATAGTAGTCCTCTATTATAGATTTTTTGCACTTATCTTGAAACAATAATAAAGCTCCACTTATCTAATATATGACTATATTTTCAAGATGGGTAAGTTTAATATAATTTTAAAGCATAGAAAAGAGAAGTTAAATAAGGGGGGTTTATCAGTATAAGGCACYGAAACAGTCCATCAAGTATTTATGGTGGCCTCCCAGTGCCTAAATGGCTTCTGCATCCCTTTAAATCAGTGCCAATCCTGCAGTTGTCCCCTGGGATTCTGGTGGCCATTGGGTCTCACCCTGATGCCACCTCTCTGCTGAGGCTGCCAYCACAGGGYTGGGTAACACTGMCTGGCAGAATGATTTTCTGGAAATAAAGATGGTTTTGGACTTGTGCTGAGGCAGCCAGCTCATCAGATTGATCAAGCATTTATAATCAACCTTTGGTCCACTGTTGACCTGGGGACAGACTACAAGATTGATCAGGAGATTCTTGATTTTTTTTTTCTGTCTTGGACTTTTGCAACAAGCAGGATTCTTTATTTCAACTGGCAAAAGTAGTTCTGGTGAAACTTTGAATGGAGGGATGGATGATGATGGATTGGATGGATTGGATGGATGGATGGATGGATGGATGGATGGATGGATGGATGATGGATGGATGGATGGATGGATGGATGATGGATGATTGGATGGATGGATGGATGGATGGATGAGGATGGATGGATGGATGGATGGATGGATGGATGGATGGATGAGAAATGAGGATGGGATGGATGGATGGAATGGATGGATGGATGGATGGATTGGATGGATGGAATGGATGATGGATGGATGGATGATGGATGGATGGATGGATGGATGGATGGATGTGGATGGATGGATGATGATGGATGGATGATGGATGATGGATGGATGGATGATGGATGGATGGATGGTGGATGGATTGGATGGGATGATGGAGGATGGATTGGATGGATGGATGGATGGATGGATGGATGGATGGATGGATGGATGATGGATGATGAGGATGGACAGAACAGTCAGGACAGCACAGTGCTGCATGTATTTGCATTATTGCTTAGATGAGGGAGGGAGAGAGGTATGCAAAAAGGAAAATGAAAATCCAAAAATGCTGGGAATAGCTGAGTGTGTTCAGAAGCTCCCCTGGAAATGCTGGATATGCTGTGTGTGTTCAGAGCTCCCTCATGATGCTGGGATAGCTGAGTGTGTTCAGAGCCCCCCTCACAATGCTGGGGTGCTGTCTCTGCCCAGAGTTTCCCTCTGACAGAGGCAGGTGCACCACAAGTGTTCCCCAGTGGCACCTTGCCATCTATCAGAACTAATCCAGATTCAAACAACTTCYACAATAGTTCCTCCCTTGCTTTTCTCCTGAGTTATCTGTGATGACTAAACTCATCTCCKCATCAATGACAGCTGCTAGTGAATTCAGATGCTTCATTCCCTTCCCTTCTGTGCTGCTTCAAATAGATTTTCTTTGCCAGATACTTCAGCTTCCCTTTCCTGCTAACAAATTGGTACTGAGGTATATTGTTGTGACTTTTGCTTCTGCCATTCAAGCAGGAGGAAAATACAATATGTATAGATGTGAGTTATATGTCAAAATGCTTTTACTCCCTCTCCCCCCTCCTTCCTTCACATTATTAAATTATAGAGAAATGCTATCATAATAGCCTCTTGGCCAAGTCACTGAGAGCAGAGTTATGGCTCCCTTGATAAATTGCAAAACATTATTAAGTTTTGCTCTTTGGGCTGAGAGTATTGGCATAAAAGGACATCAACCCCAGTCAGATTGGTCTTGATTGCTGCTTAATTGCTGCTTGTTTGTGTTAGCGATCATGTGGTTTGATTGATCTTGCCCTGCTTTTGTCATTATTGTTACAACTTCCTAGTTTTCTCCTTGTACAGAGACCACAAGATGACTTTTAAGTCTTGAATAATTTATCCAGCTGGGCAGTTAAARGGCTTAAAATAGTATTAGAGTTTTAAGCCAATAGCTCAACCTTCAAATCATTATTTATGCAACCAAATTATTAAATATTTATTCTGGGCTTATATTGAACAATGAAATAACAGGGCTCCTTTATGTTAGCAGTGGTAAGCATCTCGAGGTCCATCCATGAATATTGATACTTCCTCCTTCAGGACATTTATTTACTTCTGTAATGTTAGCTGGTGTCACATTAGTGGTCTGCATTGAGGAAGGAAAGGATGGTGGTCACCATGACTTTATTCAAGACAGTGAGTACAGTCACTGCTCCTCTTCAGGCTGCTTCATCTTTTCAGGTATTCCAAAAGGTCTCATCCCTTCTTGCATCTCCTTTGCACATGAGGGACAACTGTCCTGTGGGCTTGAAAGAAGGGGAACTCTACAGSAGCTTCCTTGGGGTTGTGTTTCCCCTCATTAAAGCAGATGGAGGCTCTTAGCTGGATTTGTGGACAGTTCTAGAGCTGCTGTTACAGTTTTTCAACCTGGCCTATTTTCTGTTTGTTCCATCATGTGACTGATCTGATTTTCTTACTAAAGTGTTCTTTCCCTAAGTTACACATTTCAAAGGCAGCCAGAGGCCCTCCTTAGATCCCTGGATATCAGACACTGGGCTRAGTGGGGTAATAACTCTGTCCTCTTCCCTTTCTGAAGATTCAGGTTAAAAGTGGTGTTTGCCTTCACTTTCCTCCCTCACCTGGCCTTTCCTGTGTGGCAGAAACAGGAACTCCTCACAGGTCCTGGGCTGAGGCTGGGACAGAATCCCTGAGTCCCCTGTGCCTGTCACCACCAAAACCAGAGCTGACAGTGGGCTAGCAAGGATCTGGAAGCTCATCATTGCCCCCTGCTCTGAAACAGGCACAGAATGCTGGGGTAAAACTGCCAGCTTGGGTCTCCATTCTCTACGTGAGCAAAGCCTAAATGGGACCACAAAAAGCAGTCCCTGGTGGAAAGTGTTGCAGCCAAGGCACATGCAAGGCACCTTGTTGGGTACTACTTGTGGGCAAAGGGGGGACAGACACAGCAGCAAGAGTTCATGACTCTCCCCAGAACACCTAAAATCTGGRTTGGGAATGTGCAGAGCAGAAGCAAGAAGTGTAAGTGGTGTAAATGGCTGAATAACAGCCGGATATACATCCATCCACATTCTGATCCTATCCATCCCCATTCTGATCCATCCCTCATCCATCCATCCCTCCATCCCTCATCCATCCATCCATCCATCCATCCATCCATCCATTCCATCCATCCATCCACATTCCATTCCATCCCCATTCTGATCCATCCACCCATCCACACTCTTGCTCCATCCATCCATCCACCATCCATCCATCCATCCATCATCCATCATCCATCCATCCCATCCATCCATAATCCATCCATCCATCCATCCATCTCATCATCCATCCCTCCCATCATCCATCCAATCCATCCATCCCATCCATTCCATTCATCCATCCCATCCATCCATCCATCCATCCATCCATCCATCCATCCATCTATCCATCCACATTCTGACTCCATCCATCCATCCATCCATCCATTTCCATCCATCCATCCTCATCCATCCATCCATCATCCATCCATCCATCCATCCATCTATCCATCCATCAATCCATCCACTCCATCCCTCCATCCATCCAACTCCATCCACCTCCCATCCATCCATCCATCCATCCATCCATCATCCATCCATCCATCCATCCATCCATCATCCATCCATCCATCCATCCATCCATCCACTTCTCATCCATCCATCCACCATCCATCCTCACCATCTCATCATCCCATCATCCATCCATAATCATCACATCCATCCATCCATCCATCCATCCCTCCATCCCCATCATCCATCATCCCACATTCTCATCCATCCATCCATCCATCCATCCATCATCCATCCATCATCCATCCATCCATCATCCATCCATCCATTCCATCCCATCCATCCATCCATCCATCCATCATCCTCGGATCCAGTCCATCCACTCATTCCATCCCATCCACATCCATCCATCCATCCATCCATCCATGCGCATGCTCCATCCCTCGCATGCCCTCGCATCGCGAGCCGACATCCTCCATCCATCCATCCTCATCTCATCCATATCCATCATCCATCCGCATCATCCATCCATCCATCATCCATCCGATCCATTCCATCATACACAGCCATCCATCCATCCATCATATCCATACCCATCCATCCGATCCCTCATCATGCCATCCCTGCATCCGATCAGTCCATCCATCCATCCATCCATTCCATCCAATTCCATCCATCCATCCCTTCCATCCCTCCATCCCTCATCCATTCCAATCCATCCATCCATCCATCCCGATGCGGCGATGCGGGCATGATCCATCCATCGCCCCATCCACGGTCCATCCATCCAATCCATCATCCATCATTCATCCATCCATCCATATCCATCCATCCATCCATCCATGCCATCCAGTGCGAGGTCGCGAGTCATTCATCCATTCCATCGCATCATCCATCCATGATTGCAGCGCATCCATCCATCCATCCATCCCTCCGATCCCTCATCCATCCACGCATCCACATTCTCATCCTCCAGTCCATCCATCCAGTCCATCATGCATCCATCATCCATCCATCCATCATGCCATCCATCCAATTCATCATCCATCCATCCATCCAATCCATCCATAATCCATCCATCCATCCATCCCATCCGATCCATAGTCTCCTCTGGGGGTGT